>JAADKA010000035.1:0-564609 GCA_009982855.1 Lizonia empirigonia | reverse complement strand
TGGCTTGTCTAGAAACTCCGTTAGCCATTGCTGTCATTGGAAGGTAGGCTGGCTTACCCCTGCTGGTTGTTGCCGCCGAAGCTGGACAGCTCAAGCTGAACGCGGTAGACACGGTTGACGCTATCTACGAAGAGGATGAGGATGAAGATGAACGTGATCTAGAACGGATTAATGACGTCCTTGTCTGCGTGCGATGATGAAATATACCTTCATGCCATATTGGAGCTTTGCGATGATCGGGCTCTCCGAGATGAATGTGAAGAGCTTACGGCGCCAGGTAAACGGCAGCGGTACGATGAGGGCGCAGAAGATGAGCATCTCTGTCACCAAGAGGAGGAAGACCTGGAAGAAGAGCAAAAGTAAGCACGTGGGCCACATCGCGTCGGGCGAGGGGCAGAGGAAAGGACACGCAAACGCTGTGCCATGAGGATCCGCCATTGGAGGATCTCCCATAGCACCTGCCGTCTGCTGAACCTCTGTTTGAGATATGGCAACTTACGAGACTGTAGTATAGCGTCATATTTGCAACGTAGCTCTGTTGTCACAGCGGCTGAGGTTGTTTGTGGTTGGTGGGGTTATGTGCAACGGTGTGGTAGGTGGAAGGTGTTCGATGACTTCCCTGAAGAAGATCGATAGGAGTAACAGCTGGGGTGTTGCAGGTTGAGGGGAAGGAAGAAGAGCAGGAACGCGACACAGGATTGTATGCCTCGCTTGTGAACGTGACGTATGTAGCAGCGACACCGGGTCCGGGCGCCGGCGCAGGCGCGGGCCTAGGTGTGGCTGTTCAGTCTAGACCGCTTCCAGCAAAGTCCAACTTCAAATTATCTCGTCCAGATTCAAAAGTTCTTTGGACGCGACCATCATTTCGTGAGATCAGCGTGCAGCAGTATTTCAATAAATCAGCTGCAATGGACGGTGAAAAGTTCGAGAGCGTACCCGCTCAGGCATTGCCTGGTGCAACCATTCCACTGGATTCCAATGGCGCACACAGTGGCGACAGTGAAGTCAAGAACGAGCGAGAAGCAACAGCCCTAAAGATGAAGCTGGAGAAGTTGCTACAAGCGTCAGAAAGGGTGTTGCGCCTATCAAGGCCGAGTCAGTTTCAATGCCACGTGTAACAGTCCAGCTGCTGACGCTCGGTAGATACCTGATTCACCGCACTGATGCGAAGGTGCAGACAAAAGATGCAGTTGTTGATGATGATGCTGCCGAAGCCGCAGACGACCGTTATCATAAGCGCGATGCGCGCGATGGTGGCGGCAAGGGAAAAAAAGACAAGAACAATAACAAGAAGCAGAAAGGAGGTCAAAACACTAAGCCGCACGTTCGGCAGCTCTCGCGATAAATTACCACTTTGCTCAACTCGAATGCTCAGTAACGAGTTTTCTCCAAGGAATGTGGCTTTGGCGACAAGTGCAGATTTGAACACGATCTTCGCAAGTACCTAAAGACGGCCGCCGCGAAGACCTTACAACCTTCGATGGCAAGTGCCCAATTCACCAAGTCAAAGGATATTGCCATCTCGGTTGGAAGTGTCGATTTGTCGGCAGTCATTCTAAGGAGCGCGATACCGAGGATGGACGAAAAGAGCTAGTTCTGATCGAGGATTCCGAACGCACATCAACGATGGTCAATCTTGAAGACGAGGTCGACGTTGCAAATGTTGTGTCAAAAGACGTCAAGATTGGCCTAGCAAAGCGGAAGATCAACACGCCACGATCCGATCAGTATATGAAGTGGATCGACTCCAACAAGGACACCGAGCGTGCCATGTTTGATTCTGCAGCCGGAGACAACGAAGCATTGAAAGATGAGAAAGAAGCCCGCAGAGCAGAGTTTGTAGAAGCGCCCTTCAGGCCATCTGAGAAGCGGAGATTATACTATGGGCCGGAAACACCAAGTCTCGCCCCCCTCACTACTCAAGGAAACATGCCATACCGCAGACTTTGCGTGGATCTTGGTTGTCAGATCACTTGGAGCGAGATGGCCATGGGCATGCCTTTGATCCAGGGCGAACGAGGTGAGTGGGCGCTGATGAAGGCACACGAGTCCGAGATTAGTCCACCAAAGTTCTTGCAGAAGAACACCGTCGTTCAGGGCTATGACAACGCTAGTGACATGAAATTCGGCGCACAGATTGCGGCGAATAAGCCATGGCTGGCCGCGAAGACAGTAGAGGTCTTGACTGACCACTGCCCAAGCTCCGAGCCATCGACCTGAACTGCGGTTGCCCCATCAACCTCGTCTGTGAGAAGGGAGCTGGTTCGGCACTTTTGGACCAGGACTCCAAGCTTGAGAGTATCTTGCGCGGTATGAGTTATGTTTCAAAAGAGACACCTATCACTGTCAAGATCCGCATGGGCACGAAGGACAACAACCCCACTGCCACAAAGCTGATCAGACGTCTTGTCCTCGCGGCTACGAGGCTGTTCAATCCGGCAAAGGCACATCGGGCGTTGCAGCGATTACCCTCCATGGTAGGAGTAAGCAGCAACGCTACTCCAGAAGTGCAGATTGGTCATATATTGCCGAATGTGCGTCGCTCATCAAGCGTCTCAAGAGTGAAAAAGACGCACGAACCGACACAATTGCGGAAGCTGATCCTCGCGACCTGGCCAATGGCGGTCATGTATACTTTGTCGGAAACGGCGACTGCTACTCTCACGAAGACTACTACAACAACATAAATAACTCCGGTGTCGACTCCGTTTTGATCGGTCGCGGTGCTCTGATCAAGCCTTGGATCTTCGAGGAAATTGAGAAGGGGCAGTACCTCGACAAGTCCGCCACGGAGCGTCTGACCTATATCGAGAAATTCGCCAAGTATGGTCTGCAGACTTGGGTTCTGATGAGATGGGTATCGGTACGACCCGTCGTTTCCTGCTCGAATGGCTCAGCTTCGCGCATCGATATGTGCCTGTGGGCTTGTTGGAGCACTTGCCGCCCAACATCCAGGATCGCCCGCCGAGATTCAAGGGCAGGGATGACTTGGAAACGCTGATGGCCAGCGAAAACTACAAGGATTGGATTAAGCTTAGCGAGATGTTCCTTGGTCCCGCGCATCCCAACTTCAAGTTCGAGCCCAAGCACAAGTCTAACGCCTACGAGATCGAGGCAGAGGGTTGAGCGGTGACTTGAAGCAGAGCGACTTTGTTATCATTTGGAGGCCTGACTGGGAGGCCTGACTGACGTAATTTATGCTGCGAGCTTCGATACACCAGCATAATTCCTAGGATGGTAGCTTACGCGTGACCGAACGAAAACAATAGCTCTGCTTCTGTATCATTTATGCTGTGACTCTCATCCGCTTTCTCCTGTCCTACTTGCCTTGACATACCTGAGACTCGTCTATGGAAGGCACTTATTAGTTCCACCAGCATCGATGTCAACAAAATCTTTCCAAGGAGGATCGTGAATTTGTAAATCAACACCAAGAAGTGACTACGTCTGCTCCACAAGAATTTTCGCAAGACACCTCTATTGTGTTTAACATGAACTGAAAATAGACCATACATAAGACTTCATGAAATGCGATCTTATGCCCCCAAATTTCTTCTCGAACAGAAGAAAGAACAAATATCGAAGGTTAGGGCCGTCAGAGGTTGTTGTGGAGACCTTCAAGTCAGGACCTAGGTGAGTAGTAGCTAGGCTGCTGCTTGATCGCACAAGAGAATGTATCAAGTATGCATTCACAGCACCATGGATGTCACGCAAACGTTACCCAGCCTCGCACGATGTCGTCACTGCGATTGGTCCAAGCGCAGCCGCCAACCCTTGGACTGCATCGAAAATCTACGTCGCGTCGCAGAGTTGCATTGGATTCCGTTGTTGATTGAGGCGATCGGCTATCAGGAGGGGCGCGTCGTAGAGCTCTTCATCCTGTCATTCCCGTGTCTAAACAGACCTGTGTTTTGGTACACAAATCATGCGCGGGCTACTTGAGCTGTCACTGCAGCTGCTCAACTTCAGGTACGAAAAGTCCCTGAGACATGAATGATAACGTGTATCACTCTATG
This sequence comes from Lizonia empirigonia, assembly GCA_009982855.1. Classification (NCBI taxonomy): domain Eukaryota; kingdom Fungi; phylum Ascomycota; class Dothideomycetes; family Pseudoperisporiaceae; genus Lizonia; species Lizonia empirigonia. The sequence continues at coordinate 560,593 of JAADKA010000035.1, read as the reverse complement.
GTTTACTAACAAGTGGTGAAGAGGTTCTTCTGATGCGCAAAAGCCTATGCTTGGTGATTATGCTGCTGTGAAGCGTGAGTACCCCGATCGTCGAGTACCAGTATCGCAGCTGAGCCACCACCAGCCACACCAGCGACTAAATCGTCCGGACTTCCCGACTACTTCATTACAGACGATGGACACTTCGCTGGTAGGCAACTCTGAAGCACTGTGATGGGCGACTTCTAACTACTCCAAGGGCCTACACAAACTGGCGATGCACCATACCTGGCTCAGACCAACATAGCACCCTTCGTTGGAGTCTCTTACATTCCTAATGCGCCTCTAGAAACGCAGGTACCGATCGCAAATGCAGAAGGCCGGAACATATTTCAGAGTCTGGCCAACATCAGCCCTTACTTCCCTAACCCGCGTGGCTTCGGTGTTGACGAGTATGCAGTTCCTCCTGGTGCCAATGTGACCTGGTTGAACATGGTTCATCGCCATGGCAGTCGGTATCCCGAGTTAAGTGGTGATGCAGCTGAGATGAGACTTGGAAAGAAGCTCACAGCTGCCGCTGGGAAGTTCACCGGTCACGGCGCTCTGGATTTCCTCAATTACTGGAAATGGCAACTGGGCGGCGAAATCCTAGTACCTATGGGCAAGCAGGAGCTTTTCAACTCTGGAACTTTACACTACTACCAGTACGGGCATCTGTATCCCAATAACGGCAGTAAGATTGTGGTAAGGAGTACCACACAGCGCCGTATGTATGAGTCTGCGGAGTACTTCATGGCAGGCTTTTTCGGACTTGGATGGGCTCAGAACGCAACTTTGGAACTGGCAATTGAATCACCAGGCTACAACAACACTCTAGCTGGCTATAAGCAGTGCAATCATTCCAGCTGGGGTATGGCTCGGGACGCACTCATGGAATGGGCAAACGTGTATCTTGTTGACGCTCACAAGCGTTTCACAGACAACATCACTGGAGACCTCGACTGGACCATCAGTGACACCTACAACGCACAAGCACTCTGTGCCTACGAGACGGTTGGACTCGGCTTCTCCCACTGGTGCGGCCTGTTTACCTACGAAGAGTGGGAGGGCTACGAGTATGCACTCGACATTGGCTTCATGGCAGGTACCGCCTTCGCATCACCAGTCGGCCGAGCAATTGGCGTCGGCTATGTACAAGAAGTTCTCGCACGCATGCAACACCATGTCGTCGTAGACCAAGCTGCACAGATCAACATCACCCTCGATAACAACACCTCCACCTTCCCCGTCGACCAAAACCTGAATCTCGACTTCAGCCACGACGCAAACATCATCAGCATCCTCGTTGCCTTCGGTCTGACCCAGTTCGCCGAACACCTGCCCACCAACGCCATCAAGAAGGAGCGCGAATTCATCCTGAGCTACATCGAGCCGTTCGCGGGCCGCCTGGACATCGAAGTCATCAAGGCGCCAGCACCCGTCAACCCAGATCGTCACTCGAAAGACATGTACCTGGACGGCAAGCCGACGAGTTATGTGCACTTCATTCTCAACCAGCGCACGATCCCGCTAGGCAAGAGTTTGAAGGCGTGTGGCGAGAGAGAGGACGGGTGGTGCGAGATGGAGACGTTCCTCAAGGTGCAGAAGGAGCAGATTGAGTTGGCGGATTACGACTACGCTTGCTTTGGGGACTATGAGAATCCGAAGTATGGTGATATCACAGATGGAAGGCCGATCAGGAAGGAGTAGATGGACAGTCCTGGTGTGTTTGCTGGGTTGTTGGACACATTTTTTCCCTGCAAAAGAGCAAGGAAGGCGGATAATGTAATGAAGTACTGTGTAGATGTGTGGCGGATAGAAGCTAGGGAATTGAGCTCCCATTGGGTTCCTCAAACTCGCCTCTTCTCCGAGATCCACTGCCCCAACACCAATCTTCACGGCGTGTAATGTCTTGCATGAAACTATGCCCTTCACTTCCTCTCACCGACCTTACTGCCGGAACCCCCACCCCACACCCCCCCTCACCAAACCCCCGTCCCACTCCCGCCACCACTTCACCCACGCATTACAGCTACATACGGAGTACACCTGGCAACTTCCGACCCCCAATCACCAGCGTCCGGACTCAATACATCCGGCCTTATAACGCGCGGATAAATCCAGTAAGCTGACTCGCACAATCCTTCCCTCGCTTCGGCGCAGGCTCAGCCCTGCGAGGGGACAGGCAAAAGATCGGGCCGAAGTCAGTCCTGGTCGGGTTGACAAGGGCAAGACCTGATGCGGATAGTGCGCCGGCGTCAGGTACGCCCGTGACTGCTGGTGAGAAGCGCCGAAACATCACGTTTTTTGAGGCAGTGAATGGTGAGAGTGGGCTGATTGGCTCGTGCTCTAGGTTTGCCATCGGCCTGTAAGAACGCGCAGGTGACACCAAGGTCGTCGCCCGACTTTACAACCAGCCAGTGGCAAGTCACGAGACAAAACGCGAGATGAATCTCGGGTGCTTGTGTATTGTGTGGAAGATATCTTGTTTCGGCTTCGCTTCGAAAGTTGCTGCATTGGAGAAAGTCCGTGATTAGTCTAACTGCTTTCTTACTAGGTACCAGATTGCAAGAAATTTATACTACAGAATCAACATTTGAAAGGACAGTGTTGTAGTGCCGGCGTGTGAAGTAGAGGTGAAAAAAATGACCTGCAAAGCTTCCCCTGATCGTCTGTCAATCGGTTCCGGTATCGAGCATTCATATATCGGCCGAGGGTGCTTCGGAGATATCCCATACGAGAAACGTTCCAGTGTGATGGGTTATAATCCGCGGCAAGCATCCAGTTGGCGGGAATTTGATGTAGACGCACATCCGCCTGCAAGTTGCAGTTCACTCAAGCTTACCGCCCCGGCGTGTAAATGCGGAGAAGGCTGTCCATGATGCATGCAGTCGATAGTCGTTCCGAATTTATGGTGAGCTGCTAGCTAAATATCTCATTCGGGCCGGTTTGAGATGTGTGTGAAACATGAGCCCACGTCCTCACCGAAGATGAGGTTGATATATGCCCAAGAAGGCAAGCCCGCTCTGTCCATCTTCGTGCAAAACCCCATCTTTCGTAAGATCGTCATTAATGACAGAAAGGCGGTGACCTCGCTTGGACCTGCGGGGCATGATCTTACCCGCGTGAGGAGACTGCACTATGGAGAAAATGTGCCGGGTGTAAGGCCTTCGTGAGGTGCGACATGGGTGACAAGCTTTCCGGGGTGTAACGTCATGACGTGATGATCACCATTGTTCAAACGCTGGAAGAAAGTGTGTGCGGCATAGAATTGCGACATTTGTTCCATAGGCAGGGGGGTCGGGAGAGATTCCTTCCAGTGGATTAGTCTGCTCGCTCCTCTGAGTTTACAGGTCTTGGCTCGGCGACAAAGCTCGGGACGATGACAGTTGGAGGCATTTCCAGGTTACACGGTGATCAAACACGAGGTTTCGTCATTGGCTGTTGTGGCGAAGGCAGTGGAGGCTGCCAGAACGGTGAGTCAGAGAGGCTGGTGAACACAAAGCCATTCACTGCGTCCACCGGATAGAGTACAACAAAGAGATGGGCTGTAACCGTGGCCCGAGGAGTGGTAAGTTGAGCTATGTACAAGGAGTGCCGCAGAGTCCGACTCATGTGACGATCTCGCTCAGATTTGACGAAACAGAGAAGACGGCGGCGGCGATCTGCGCTGACGGGCGACGACGATACGGAGGTGAGGGGCGCGTGGACTGTGACCCATATTTTTGAGAGTCAACGGACGATGCAAAATAAAATCTGTGTAGTAGCGACGGTAGTTATTGGAAGTTGCATGTTCCCAGTGCCGGCAGTGTGGCATGCTGCCCTATCGATGGGTCGTTCCCTCGAAGCAAATGTCTCGGTGCTTTGGTGCCTGCTCGGTAGTGAAGGTTCGTCCCAAGAAGGAAAGAGCGCAATGCCTGCCGGACGGTCATTTAGCGGCGCAGCGCAAGGCCGTCCCGGACTCCTGTACAGCAACGGCAACGATACGCAGGAGCGCGCCAGTCAGTGCTGTTGCCCGGCAAGAACGGCATGATGTCAAGTCTTGCGGCGCTGCGGTGGGGACAAGGGCAATCTTGCATTGTTTGCGGCTAGCAGCGCAATCCTGCAGACGTCATCACTGCTCAGCCTTCACGACTGCGGTCGCAAGTACTGGCGATCAGGATACAGGCAGCCGCCCAGCTGTAACCGTCGTCTGACGCACCGTTCCGCGGCAGCGCTGGTGGACAGCGCTTGTTGACTCGACACTACTGTGGTAGTTTGCCGCTGGCCGTCCTTCAGCCCCTCTGGGTGGGCTCCTGCGCTTGGTGCTCAGGGCGATCGACAAGACGACACCTTGGAGTTGCAGTGCCAGCGAGTGGCTGCTTGCAATTGAAGCAGTGGGCATGCTCGGCTGACGGCGCAAATATCTGATCTGTTCATCGCGTCTTCGTCTTCTTCCACCGCCATATGCAGCCAATGCTGCTCCCGCCGTCCGCTTCACAGGCCTAACCTAGCATTCTGCAGCCACCACGAGGACGCCGGGCTCGGCAAAGCAGCGTCATCGCATTCCAGCACGCAGCTACCCACATTCCACCCAGCGCCCGAGGCTCCGACAGCAGCTTGCAGGGGTTGGTGTCCGATTTTTATGCCAGTGGAGGACCCTTGATATTGCAAGTGGCATAGCGTCTCCAGCGGGGCTTCCTAACAAGTACCCATCCCTCGACATCACCCACATCGCCCACTTTCCTCTCTTGGCGCCTGTCCACTTGATCTAACGGCGCCGTTCCTGCCGAATCTTGCACACCTCTGAACTTCTACCACAGAGCCGCACCGCAGCATCATCTGTTCCTGACATGTCGGAGCAGTTTCACTCTGTCCCCTACCCGACTGTCGTAGTCTTCGACGTTGACCGCCGGTCCTCGTATCCAGACCACATGAGCACCACCTCGTCTACTGGCTCCGTCAGCGACCAGGACCAGCCCAAGGGCGGCGACCCCACGCTGCGACCGCGCCTAGGAAGCAGGAAGTCCAGCGGCACCATCATAATACCGCGCGACAGCCCCCACGTTGAGCTCAAAGAGGAGGAGTATGACGACGACGACGCCCGCACCATGAGCCCACGACGAAGCAGCGAGGAGATTGAGAAGATGGGCCAAGACGCCAGACAAGCTTTGATAGAGTAAGTTGCCGCGATTCAGCACCACCACTGCCGCCATTCGACAAGTCTGCCGTGCAGCACCAGCAGCAGCAACATTTAGCGACTCTGCTCGCCTTGTCCACCGCCTGTCATGTTGCAACGACCTGTCGACCACCAAGTTGAATGCATCACTAACTTGTTTTCTTAGACAAGCCAAGCAACTCCAAGCCAGCCTCATGGAGATTGTTGACCGTGTAGAAGTCGTCAAGTCTGAACATGAGAAGCTCGAGGGCGGCAACAAGTTCCTGCAGTCGTATGTATTACCATCTCAATCTGACAACTGCATTCTAACAATGAACAGCTACATCGGCGAGCTCATGCAGACCAGCAAGCTCACCTCATCAGGCGCAGGGAAAGCCACCAAAGTCAAAGGCAAAGGGCGAATCATTAAATAACAACCAGCGCTCCCAGCCCCTGGGCTAATCGCCTACCACGATGGCTGGGGTCGTGGAGCATACCATGTCGGCATCCCACCAGGACCTCATCGCATCATCGACGCGACCCGCCTCACCAATCCCTACTACACGAGCATCATGATCATCTACTGCCTCACACATTAACAGCACCGCAAAATTTCGACTGAACATCTGACTGCGTTTACGAGCGTTGCATAACGGCATGGATTCCGTCGGCGTTCTTCACTTCGTTCGATTCAGCACAACCGCTTCCGTGTTACCACCTTTCGACACCCGTAACTTCTATTTCGACAATCCCTACGGGATCTGGCTTTGCCGAGCCATTGCTTCACAATTAACCCAAACAACTATACCACGGCACTCAAGTGCTACTGCGTTTTGCTTTTATATCATGACGATAATGGCGTTCTGGGAGTTTGAACGCCTCGAATGTTTTATCCTTGGGCTAGGAAAAAAGAGTCGCAAAAGGAGACGCCCAGCGTCAGAGCCTATAGCAGGGCGAGCGCGGCTTGCACTCGTTGGCTATGTAGGGCTGTTGGAATGCTGGAACTGCTTCCATTTGGCAGAAGGAAGTCACTAACCCTGAAACGTGTCAGTAGACAACTTAGCGGTCCGCATTACATAGTTCAATCGATCGCACTGTCCACACGCAATTTTACTGTCACTCACCGCCTGTTATTCCCGTTCGCCAAAGTCATCTGCATCTAATCTCACGGTAGAGCACGACAACTGACATTGGACCTTCGTGTTCGGCGCCTACCGAGTGATTCTCGTTGAACCCGTTTCGAGCATCCAGGAGATGATGATAGTCATTGCGTATCAACGATCGCAATCTCTCTACCGTCAATCAGAATGCTATATCGAGCCGGCACCACAACCCTGCGTCGTCTACAAAGGTTCGGAGCCCGGGCCCCATCTCGATTCGGCCACGATATGAGCACGGCATCGTCGAGGGCGGCGGCAGCAAGCAGGAGTTGGCACCGCCCCTCTCCCCCCCTCAACGACTCGTTTAAAAATCGATATATCGCGCTGCACTCATCGACTATCCCTCGCCCTACCTTGGCAACACATGCACCTCCCGCGCCAGAAGCAGAAGAAAAACCCCTCTCCCTTCGGCTACGCAGCCGCGCCTACCTAGTCCGGCGCTGACTCGCGTAGCGCCACGATAGCAGCGGTACGAAGAAGCTCGTTTTTTATGAGGAACCAACTGAGGTGCACGAGCCACGCCATAAATCCTTAGGAGGAGCGCGCACTGCAACTGCGCACGCAATAGCGCTTATTTTAGTATATTTAATTATAAGATATTAAATAAGCTTATGCTACATATCTAGGAAAAATTGCAGCGTTGAATAGGTGTTGTAGGTGTTGTTGTGGTGAATTTGCTAGATACACTTTGATAGGGAACAATCACGCACTAGCTGTTTGATTCCTTATAAAAAACGAGCTTCTTCGTAGGGTACCAGCAGCCGTCGAGATTTCGGCGAGGTGAGCCGGCGTCGGGGGTGCTGGGCGCGAGGCGGCTGGGGAGGGTGTTGTGGTGAAGGGTGGGCGATGGGGGTGTGCTGTGTGCGTGGGAGGATTTGTGTTGGGCGGGTGAGGCTGTGGGACGGTGGAAGGTCGACATGCAATGTGTGGTTGCTGTATGGTTTGCTCGCGCGGTGAGTGGATGGTTGGGATGGAATGAGGGTTGTCTCGTTGATGCAGGACCTCCTTGAGCGTTTGAGAAAGACTGATCTTGCGTGTCGAAAAGGATCTGGAATCCAATCCCCCCAGCATATTGCTCGAGACGCAGTACCAGCACCTCTTTCCAGCGAGCAAGGAGTCTCGTATGGGACAGTAACGAATTCAAGACAAGACGTGAGCGATCGAAATAAAAACAATAAGACTAAGTTATGATACCATCATCCGGGCCGACAACGCAAACGAGACTCCAGGCATATGCAAGATACAAGAAAAGCAATAATCATAGGAATGCAGCAGTATCCGCGCAACCGGGAAATGTTTCGATGCCGCACCGCAAACAAACAACGCCTTCATCTTCGCCAAGCCAAAAGAACACATCCCATGACGGCCGAGCCAGCCAGCCAACGAGGTCCGTTCAACCATGCAAACCCGACCAAAAGGGATTCAGCACGGCCTTGTGCTTACAACAAAGGCCTGCTGTAACCCAGGGTATCTCCCTTTGCACATGCAAGCGCACCATGTTCAAGAGGAAGACTCACTCCACCTCTTCGACCCGCGATTTCTTAGTCTCAGGCTCTTGATTCCCATCGTGGTCTTCTGTTTCTGTCCCCCTCTTCCTCTTGTCCGAAGATAGTCAACTACTATGACTTCTCAGAAGCAACTGCCACTCATCAGCCTCGTTCAATGCATGTCAGACAAGGACCTTAACAGTACCCCTTGGACAGAGTCATCGGTCTGGTCGGCTGCGAGCAGCTTTGGACTCGCACCGGCTGCCGGCCCGCGCTCCGTGAAGCCGCGAGCTTCGAGTTGGGGACGTTTGGAGGGAGTTGCGTTGGGTGAGGTGGGTTGACCGAGGGTGGGTGGTAGATTGTCTTTTGAGTGCGAGGCATCGTAGAGACCGCCACCCATTGTTGCGCAGCGGAGGATGGTTTGGATGAGTTGGTTTTGACGAAGAGGTTTCGAGAGGTAGTCCTGCTATTGTCAGTACGAAGAAGTGCAAGATGAAAGTTGAGCGACTCACGTCCATCTGCGCCGCCAGACACTTTTCACGGTCGCCAACCATGGCGTGGGCAGTGAGAGCAATGATTGCTGTTGATGGGATGCCATTCTCACGTTCCCACTCACGGATCTTAGCTGTAGCCTCGAAACCACCCTGCACACAAATCAGTTGAAATCGTAGACATAAGTATCAGGTCGACTTACCATAACAGGCATCTGCACGTCCATAAGAACACAGTCGTAGCGCTTTTTCTGGATATACTCGAATGCTTCCAGACCGTTGTTGGCAACGGTAACCCTGTGGTGGTACTTCTCCAGGATGCGCACGGCAAGCTTCTGATTAACAGCGTTGTCTTCAGCAAGCAGAATGTTGAAGGACTTCGAGTGGTCAGAAACCAAAGGTGCAGCGCGTCCATCAAGTGCCGGGATAAGTGCGTTACCCAGATCAATTGGCAGACACGGTGTCGTCATGTAGCTCGAAATACCGTTCTCCAGGGCGGACCTTAGGCTTATCGCTACTCTGGGTGTGAGCATTACAAGTGGAATGTACTTGAAACGGTCTGCGCCCCTCAGCTCTCTTGCCGTAGCATCGTTATCGACAATGACGCAATCGTAAGCGATGTTGGTCCTCTTATCTGACGCTGGCACTTCCTCAACTGAGCTGACGACCATGGGAACGAGGTTGAGGAGCTTTAGGTGGTCGACGACTTCCTCGGAGAACTTGGTGTGGCCCTGATCGATGAAGATAACAGTGTGACCGTTGTACGCCCTGAGGTTAGGCTGGATAGCGCTAATGTCGGGTTTTCCGAGACGAACTCGGCATGTGAAGTAGAACACACTGCCTTTGCCAAAGTCGGACTCGACCCACATGCGACCACCCATGAGCGTCACAAGGCGCTTGGAGATGGACAAACCAAGACCAGTACCACCGAACTTCCTGGTTGTCGAGCCGTCGGCTTGCTGGAATGTGTCGAAGATCAAGTTGAGCTTGTCGCCGCGAATACCAATGCCCGTATCGGAAACGGCGAATTGGAAGGCGTACTGATCCGGACCGCACTCCTGCTCTTGCGCCATGCTGATTGCAACCTTGACTTCTCCGCGCTCAGTGAACTTGATAGCATTTCCAACAAGGTTCAAGATGATCTGTCGCAACCTGAAGGAATCACCAACGACATAATCCGGTACTCTGAAAGAGACATCATACGCGAGGTTCAGCTTGCGTTCGTTTGCCCTCGAAGCCAACGACTTCAACGCGTTGAAAATTGTGCCTCGAATTGAGAACGGAATCTCTTCCATGACCATGCGGTTCGCCTCGATCTTTGAAATATCGAGGATATCGTCGATGATGGTCAAGAGCTGACCAGCCAAGTTGTGAACGATAGTCAACATCTCTCGTTGCGCGTGTGTGAGATCGGTATCGAGCGTGAGCTGCGTCATGCCAATGATACCGTTCATAGGTGTTCGGATCTCGTGAGACATGTTGGCGAGGAACTCGGACTTCGTCTTATTGGCCAACTCGGCAGCCTCTCTGGCGGCTGTGTTCCTCTGGATGGACTCCCGTAGACTGGAAACCATCTGGTTGATCTTCCTCTTCAGTTCATCCATCTCACCGGATGCCTCGACGGTGATCTGAGTGAACTTGCCCTCCATAGCAGCGTTGGTAATGTCACCGAAAGCGCGCACTTGAGATGTCAAATTCTGGGCCATGGTGTTAACGTCGGTTGTGATCTCCTTCCATCGTCCGTCAATGTCCCGAATATCTGCTTGACCACCCATCTTTCCATCAACACCGACATCGCGAGCTACACGCTTCACAGCGAGTGACCACTCGTCAAGTCTCATAACCATGTCGTTGATGGTGTCCTTGAGCAGTCGAATTTCTCCCTCAGCATCGACGTGGACTCTCCGGCTCATATCTCCCTTGGCAATGGCTTGAGTGACTTCTGAGATACTTCGCACTTGCAATGTCAGGTTTTGCGCCATGGTGTTGACGTTGTTTGTGAGGTCCTTCCATTTTCCTTCCACATTGTCGACTTGTGCTTGTCCGCCTAGGATACCGTCCGTTCCGACTTCACGAGCAACCTTGCTGACTTCCTGGGCGAATGTATTGAGACGGTCCACCATGGTGTTGATCGTGATCTTAAGAGACAAGATCTCGCCCTGGACCTCGGCCTTGACCTTGCGACTGAGGTCTCCTCTTGCTACAGCTGTTGTGACTTCGGCAATCTCTCGTACTTGTGTTGTCAGGTTCATGGCCATGCCGTTGACGTTTTCGGTAAGGTCTTTCCAGGTTCCCTCGACTCCGTGTACTGTAGCTTGGCCACCCAATCTACCTTCAGATCCTACTTCTCTCGCTATCTTCGTGACTTCGTGCGCGAATTGTTGCAATTGATCAACCATGCGGTTAATCGTGTTCTTGAGTTCCAAGATCTCGCCCTTACATTCAGCCTCAACCTTCCGAGTGAGGTTACCTTGTGCGACAGCCGTTGTTACTTGAGCGATATCTCGCACTTGAGTTGTGAGATTTTGCGCCATGGCATTCACGTTGACAGTCAGCTCGTTCCACATGCCCTTAACTCCAGCGATCTCGGCCTGACCACCAAGTTTGCCTTCTGTACCGACATCTCTGGCCACTTTCGTGACCTCGGTCGCAAAGGACTGCAATTGGTCCACCATGGTGTTGATTGTCTGTTGCAGCTGGAGAATTTCTCCCCTCGCTGGACGCTCAATCTTTCTGCTCAAGTCCCCATGGGCGACAGCGGTTGTAACTACGGCGATTTCTCGCACCTGCTCGGTAAGGTTCTTAGCCATGTCGTTGACTGTGCGTGGTTAGCAGGCGGCCCGATTGATGACGACGCGTAAACAGCTTACCGGAGTCGGTCAACTCGGCCCAAATACCATCAACGCCTGGAAGGTTTGCCTGTCCACCAAGTCTCCCCTCCGTGCCGACTTCTCGGGCCAGAAAGGTGACTTGACTCGCAAACTCCTGCAGCTGATCCACCATGGTATTGATTGTGCGTTTGAATAGTGTGATTTCGGGATCCATTTCCTTAGCGTGAATCAAAACCTTCTTGCTCAGATCGCCCATAGCGACAGCTGTGACAATGGCACCGATTTCGCGCAAAGCCTTCTGGAAAGCCAGGTTGGCCTGCTGATGCTTGCCGAGCTCGCGCTTCAGGGCGCCGATGTCCTCAATGCCGTGCTCGAACACCATGTTCTGGTTGTTCAGTTGTTTGTTGACTTCGGCGCTCAAGTTATCGATGTGCTCGCGCTGGTTCTTGATCTGGTCGGCCTGCTTGTTCAAGTGGTCGCGCAGGTAGTTGAGCTGCTCTTCGGTAAGGGCAGCGGCAGGCTCTTGGGGATGGTCGCCGTTGGCCTCCTTGGCAGCGAGCCAGTTGCTGACCCATAGTGCTCGCTGCTCCTTGGTCGAGCTGCGGCGGCCGTAGGGAGCGCTGGTCTTGCCGAAGGGTACTGCAGGTGTGTAGACCAGACCCTCCTCAGGAGGCTCGCCAGCAGGTGTGATGGGAAAGGTTCCCTGGTTAACTACGACATTGCTCTTATGCTCGAGAAAGTTTATGCGCGCGCAGAGAGCAGCGATCTCTTGCTCGAGCTGGGCCTTCTCGGCGCAGTCGGGGCCGGGCAAGGCGATGGCGCTGGCGGTGAAGTCTGCGCCGTTGGCCGCTACCTGGGCCTTGAAGGAGGCATCGTGGGCGGGGTCGTGGGCTCTGGCGAGGTTCTTGATGTAGCTGGCGAGCCCGGTATAGGTTTCGGCAGCCATGGCTGCAGCGAGAAAGCGGGTGTCGGCGTCCTATGTGTGTAGCATTGAGGACGGGCAAGGACATGCGCGTGCAGCCTCGGGAGGTCTCTAGGAAGGAGAGAGAAGGGCAGGTGGCGAGGAAGGCTGCCCGTCTTCAGGAGGCCGCAAAGAAATTATCGCAAGACGGCGTGACGGTGCACTGGCGTTGTTGGACGAGGAGGTCCCCGCTGAGAAGCGTGTTGGCGGCGATGGGAGGGCTGTCGAAAGAGGCCTGGCGTGCCCGCGGCGAGTACTTAGTGGATATGCAGCGCGCGGAGAAGTGCAGATGCCGCGCGAGAACAGACAGCAACACCAGAGAAGGAGCGAGGGAAGAAGTGAAGCACGCGCGAGCAGGCTGAACGAGAAGCTTCACACTTGCAGACGATGTCCAGTGACAAAAGATCGCCGATATGCGTCTACAGGACGACTGCGACGGACTGCACACCAAGACCACCTGCCTTCGCTACGGTTTGCTAGGTAGCCTTCAAATGACAGGCGTTGGGGGGGGCACCCTTGTCTCCACCGCTTGCACGGCCGCCCATGGTGCTGCTGGCCAGCGTCCTGCAACCCAGTCAAGCCGCCGGCACGCGTGGAAGCCCCGGCGCGACGTTGGCAGCACTGGGGGAGCCCCGAGGAGCACCTTGAAGCTGTACTGCTGCACGCCTGAACAATGGATGCTCTACCTATTTGCCCACTGTGGGTGCCATGGCCGTGGAGCCTAACACGCGACGTCATGTTGACTTCACATGCAGATGCCATGCACTGCGGTGAAATGAGTGTCACTTGAAAGCATGCAAGCCTGGCACCAACTCTCTTTCCCAGCACCACCTGCACTTGCTCGGCTTGGCCCATCCATGCTGCGAGACCGTTGGTGCAAACGAGAAACATGCTGCGACAGCGAACAAGACGCCTCATCGCCCGGTCCCAATAGGGGTAATCCGCCGCCACAGAATATGCCCACAGTGGATGCTGAGTGGTGCTGATACGAAGCTTTGCTTTTCAACACACCTTCAGGGCCCCGTTCCTTGCTGGATTCGGCGGCGGTTGCCGCTGTAGCCCAAGACTAACTCCTAGCGTCTAGCTCTCGTAACCGCATGGTCACGTTTCGGACGGCATCGAATTTCCACACTTCGATGCGCACAGTTTTACAACCGCTGTCGCCGTTTCCAAGACCATGAGCAATCTCTCATCTTACTTAAAAGCCGCTGACGAAGTGTGCCTTTCTCCTGTTTGATCATCCCTTGCACAGCGTTTCCTCGTATCGGACCGCGTGCCTTGTTCACCGTTTCAGTTTGCACGTCTGCTTTTGTGACTCTCGTGGGGCTTGCAACTGGCTCACGCATTGCTGCTTTGTGGCCAATGGGCGTGGTTCGGACAGGCAATGAATCTTGCTGATGGCAGCCCCACCAAGATCTTCCACCACGTCCTCACCTTCTGACCGTTATTTTGGGCTCAGGCTCGCTATTTCGGCGGCTTTCTTCTCAACATTGTTTAGCCAACACTGCATCGCGTATTCTGAGCTTGACGAGTCCCACTACTGCGTAGGTTCGATTGTGAATCTCATTCTTCGAGTGAATTTGCGCAAGACCAGTACGCCGATGTGGTGGGGTACTGAGGATAGAGCGGGTCGACATCACCAAACTCGACATGGTTCATTGGGCCTAATTTGGCCTCTCTTCGCCTTCACGTGGGGAGCAAGGAACGGATGAATGGTTCCTGGGACGCCTGAACTCATGACAAGGTTGAACGTTGCAGTGCTCTCTAGTTGGAGTTCGAATTTTGATTTCGATATTATGCATTACTTCTCCGTCTTCTACACATCTGCTCCCAATGACCTAGGCTACCTGAGCTTCTTTGCATGCGCTACTAAGCTCTCGATGACCTGCTCGAAAGCGTCTTTGTCGCCCAATGCACTTTCGAGCTGCTTCTGCCAGTACTCAAATACCTGTTCTGCCCTCAGATGCAATCCTTTCAGGTGATCAACATGCATGCGCAGTTCGTCGTCGGTGAAGTTGAGCAATGCTGCCTCTGTCGTTGCGCATAACATCGAGGTGGCGCTAAGATCTAGTTCTGGGGGTGGTGGCGGGCCTTTTCGCGGCCTTTCTGTCTTTGATTTCGACGAGTCCACAGAAGTATTTGATGCGTTTTCTCTCTTCACACGGTCGAGTGCGTTACTGCGGCCGTCTGACGATGGGCGCGGCGACTTGTCGCCAGGGATGTGGATGGAAGGAAGAATAAGCTTCTTCTGTTTGGACGCAGGCAAGATCTCATCGAGATCGACGGGAACTCCAAGCGAGACAAGGAACAGCCGTCGTATCCTGGATCGAACCCAGTCAGGGGGCTGCAGTGGTGGCGGTGCGACCAACTGTGTCCATAAAGAGTGACTCCGCTCAGAGTGGAATATGGAGCGAGTATCTTCCTCTGTCGATATGCTTGGTAATTCGCGAAGAGATGGGTATATCTCATCGACATAGGGTTGGGTGGCTTCAACAACGGCTTCCAACGAGGCGAGTTCGGCAAAGTCGAGGACAGGCTGTAGCATTCGAAGTCAGTTGAGACATCACCGCAAAATGCTTCATGCTAGGGAAGATGGGTCGACTTGGGCGAGAGCTGTTGCACTTACGGGACCTGGTGGTGCTGATGGAGGGGCGGGTACGGGATTTTGAATTTGGGGGCTGTCAACTGTAGTCTCTGCCTGTTCCTCGCCTTGCTGAAAACCATCGTCGAAGTCTCCAAAATCGTCGTCGCCCTCACCGCCCTCTTCGAACTCGTCGAAATCGCCGAACCCGTCATCTTCTTCAGCCTCTTCGCCGTCCGAAGCATTGTTGGTCTGATCGTGTGTTTCTTCGGGCAAAGCATCCGCTCCTTCCAGGGTCTCGTCGTCGTCATGGGCGTTGGCATCGTCGTTTATTGAAGACCTATCATTGGAGGCAGTTGGCGACCCTTCTTCCGTCAACGGCACGCAGGGAGGCACCCAAGAAATGCCTTACGTACCTTGGTTGTCACGCTTAGGAGGCTCGGGCGCCTTGACGATGATGTCAGGCGCAGCGTCGGCGAGGCGTTGCTGGTGGGCGAGTGTGCCTGGGATGTCGCCATGGGCGGGCTGGTCAGGGTCGATCTTCTCCACCACCGTCTTTGGAATGGGGCTCAGGGGGGTGCCTCCCGGTGTAAGCGGTCGATCGCTTGTGCTCACCCGCGAGGCACTGCGGCTGCGCTGGCCGTCTGGCACAATCTCGACCTCATCCGGCACAGCGTCCTGCGTTCGCAGATTGTAGGCAGGGGTCCCAGGAACCTCGCCATGGGCCGGCTCGTCATCTACACGCTCGACTCGCGTGATGGGAATCGGTGAAGTCGCTTCGGCTCTGCTCTGCTCGAGGCCCCTGTCGAGCCCTTTCTCGTGCACCCTGCCCTCTGATGCGTCTGAGAAGTGCTCGTCGCCTGATTCGACTGTGCGGCAGGTCAGAAGTGATATAGATCGATTTATATGAAATGACGTACCAAGCTCCTTCGCACCAGGGTCTTCGAGCTCTACGCTCTTGCGAGGAGGAGCGAGCTCATCAACCATGGAGAATGGATTCAGCGCGGACGGTGCGGATGTGGAGGAAGCTGACAGTAAAGGAGCGAGGTCAGAGGCGAGCGGGAGAGAGTACCAAGTGCTGCGCCTCGCTCTTGTGCATGCAGCAAGTGTTGACGTTGAGTTTCAGGCACGCGGGGGATTGGAGCGCTCCAGCCCGCAGCTCTCAGCGGAGCGGAATCGCCGTATCACCGGTGGTAGCGGCGCGTATACGGCCCGTGCAGCTGTCTGCCCAACTTTTGGCGGTTGCGACATCGACGCGCCTGTGGCAGAAGGACGCGGAGCACTTGCGCAAGCCTTCACTGCACTCTTTGGACTTTGCGCGTTGCAGTCTGTGCTGCTCTCTTTGTTGCGACACTGCTCCCGCGCCAATTGCACACGCTTCGATTCGAGTAAACAGTTACCCGCAACAACCAACAGCACACCCGGCCCACGCTTTCTGCAACCAACCTCGTCGACCGCGACCATGTCTGGCTTCACATTCGGACAGCCGAGCGCCAACGCCTCTGGCTCAAGCACGCCCAAGCCTGCAGGCGGACTGTTTGGCGGTGCAGGAAACACCACAGGCAGCTCATCCCCGTCCCTCTTTGGCACCGCAAACACGGCATCGAGCACACCAGGCGGCGGCCTGTTTGGCGGCGCCGGAGGGAGCTCTGGAGGCTCGGGGCTTTTCGGCGGAGGAGCGTCTAGCACACCGGCCACGAGCCAGCCTGCTGGAGGCCTCTTTGGCGGTGGTGGAGCTACATCAGGCGCCTCGTCAACACCGACCTTTGGTTTTGGCAACGCTGGAAAGCCCGCTGGGGATGCAGCGAAGCCATCTTTGTTTGGGGGTGCTTCGACTGGGACCGCACCAGCTGGTGCCACTGGCAACACGCCATCCTTTGGCGGCTTCGGCACACCCTCTGGCAAGCACTTCTCCTTAGGCACGTCCTTGCAAATGCTAATTATGCTCAACAGGCTCGACCCCTACTGCTACGCCCGCTGCAAATAAGACGTCTTTCCTCCCTTCGACGACACCCGCTGGACCTCCCCCAGGATCTAACCTGTTCGGTGGGCAGACTCCTGCGGCGCCGTCCGCCTTCTCTCTAGGAGGGCAGAGCAGCCAGACCGGTGGCAGCACAGCTGGATCAGGCTTGTTCGGAGGCAAAAAACCTGCAAGCGCTACTACACCTACCACAGGCCTTTTCGGAGGCGCCGCCGGCTCCAACGATGCGAACAAGAGCGCGACGCCTCCAACTCCAGGCCTATTTGGTGGAGCCGCCCCCGCAGCTGCTTCCACCTCGCAGGAGACGCCCAAGCCAGCAGGAGGACTATTTGGTGGTGGACTGCCTAGCACAACACCCGCAAGCAAGCCTCCTTCATTCAGCCTAGGAGGATCCACACCTGGTGGTGGGGACAAAGACAAGGCTCCGACTTCATCAGCAGCGCCGTCACCAGGCCTGTTCGGCGGTGCTGGATCATCTACACCAAGTGCTTCGGCAGCTGGAGGCAGCTCTGGCCTTAGCCTCTTCAAGAAGCCCGAAGCTAGCACGCCTTCCAGCTCAACACCAGCAGCAGCAACTGCATCGAGCTCTACTCCATCACTGTTCGGCGGCGTTGGAGACGGAAGCTCTGCGCCTCCAGCTTCGTCTGCCGCGGCGCCAACATCCGGAGCATCATCAGGCATGTTCGGTGGTCTCAGTGGAGCAAAGCCCGCGTCCACCACAGCGCCAGCTTCGACACCTGCTCAGCCTACTGCAACACTAGGGGCTACAACCGGGGCTTCGGGCGATGCAGCAAAGAGCGGACTTGCCAACTCGACTGCCGGTCCTGCACCATCCGCTCAGTCACGCCTCAAGAACAAGTCCATGGATGAGATCATCACACGATGGGCTGCCGACCTCTCCAAGTACCAGAAGGAGTTTCAGTCACAGGCCGAGACAGTGGCACAATGGGATCGAGCATTAGTTGAGAACTCCGACAAGGTCCGCCAACTGTACTCCAAGACCTTCCAAGCCGAGCGTGATGCAGCGGAGGTGGAGAGGCAGTTGACCATGATGGAGGAGAACCAGCAGGAGCTCGACTCCTATCTCGATCGTTACGAGAAGGAAATCGAGAATCTCATGAAGATGCACGGCGTTTCCGGTAGGTCTGATGGTCTGCGTGGCCCCGACCAGGAACGTGAGAGGACGTGAGTCAACACCCCATTCTGCATGTAAGAAGTGTACTAACATGATCCTTAGCTACAAACTCGCCGAGAAGCTGCAAGACCGCCTCAACGAACTGAACAAGGACCTCACCGAGATGATCGAGGAGATCAACAGCACCTCCCAGACCCTCAGCAAGACCGGCAAGCCTGACGATCCTGTACGTTCTCATTCCCAACCACCTTCCATTCAAACGCTAACCCCACACAGCTAACAAAGGTCGTCCGCGTCCTCAACTCCCAGCTCTCCCAGCTCCAGCTCATCGACTCCGGCGCCTCGCAGCTGCAGGACAAGATCAACAAGGCGCAGAAAGAGACTCGTGCTGTCGGCGCCAATGGCTGGAACGGCCTCGGTACAGACCCGGCCGACGACTTCTACAGGAGCTTCCGCGGGAACAGGGTCGAGCGGTACGGTGGTCATGCGTAAGCTTGTCGGCATCCGTCATCCTGTTGGCGTGCGCTTCGATTCGGGTTGGATAGGAGGATGCATGGTTGGGCGTTTCTGGCGCGTCGCTTTGGTGCCGAGGAATGAGTGGGGATGCCGATGTAGTCAAATCTTACTGAGTAAGCTTTCTTGGGCCGAGTGCTTTGCGAGGTCGCTGCGTGAGGGGTGTTGTGGGCGAATAGTGGGTGAGGAATGAGGGCGCTTTAGTAACTTGTCTTATGCTGTTCGAGCAGACTATGAGAGCTAGAATGAGCGTGCGAAGAAGATAACAGACAATTCAATGCTACCATCATCTCTCACCTGGACTCGTTCGAAACAACACAAACCAGCGAGCGAAAACCACGACTCATCTCATCCATCACAATTCCCAGTTCACGCAACAATAACAACACCACATCACGAAAATGCCAACTTTATACACACCACCATTCGGGGGCCCGATTCGATGCCGTGTTGATTCAATAGCTGTGCGAGACCGAGAGGTCAGCCCGACGCCTTTCTACAGGAGATATCTAGCATGTGCAACGGAGACAAAAAGATGGCACTGAGTGCTTACTTCTGCTCGCCCTGGCCGGACGACTCGCCGATCACGTCGTCGCTGCGGGGGTGTTAGTGGCGTGCAGAGTTGGGTGGTGGGTGGTGGGTAGACGCACATGTGCTTGTCGAGGTCCTCGAGGTGCTTCCTTTGCTGCTGGAGCTTAGCCTTGAGGGCGAGGAGCCTGGGCATGTTAGCTGTGTTTGGGAGGGGCTAATTGGGTCCTGTGTTGGGTGGGGAGTGGGGGAGAGTCCGTGGGCGAGGTGCTTGCGTACTTGGCCTTCTCTTCCTGGCGGATGTAGAGCTCCTCGGCGGCGGTCTCGCGCTTGGTGAAGGCGTCGCTGTGGTATGGTCAGCTCGTGTGTCCTTTGTAGTTCTTAATTGTGTGCTTTGGGGTGGTCTGACCCTCCAGCAGAGCCGGTCGCCCTGGAAGCAGCGGATCCGGTAGCACCCTCGGCCATGCGCAGAGCAGAGGCGGAGAAGTAGCGGGGAGCAGCGACGGCGCGCACGCTCTTGATGATGGATGTGCGGAACATTTTTGGGTTTGGTGGAATGTGGATTGGGGAATGGGAGGTTGTTTGGCTGCCTGTTTGGATGGAAGACTCAGGTGGACTGATGCACAGCTGGTTGCTCTGCGAGCACGAGCCAGCTCGAAAATGAGATCATCGCGATCTGAGCTGCACGTGACGTCGACAGCATTCGCCAACTGAGCCTGGGTAGGATTGATCGAATGCGAGTGTGTCAATCAATATGGCGTGCTGATGGCACTGGATCTTCTGCATTTCGTCATGGTGAGAGTTTGCGATGCCAATTGCCTGCTCTTCGTGGGTGTCAAAGGCTACAGCAATCGAATCTTGGAACAGCTGTCAAATGCAAACTGCTAGGCTCAGTGAACATTAAGTGTGCTCTCTGTGCTGTCCCCACAGGCATGCTAGCAGCTAGAGCTCTAGAGATATTCAAATAGTAGTACACCATGTCGTGTCTTAGGATGGGGCAGGTACAAGCCAGCTCTGGTCCCTATGCTACTTCCCTATGCAACGCTTCTGCCGCAGGGCTTCCCGTCTAATCTGAGACCAGGGCGATCAGCTCAAAAGCAGCATGCGGCGCCCAACAGTGGTTACACGTCAGGTTGAGGGCTTGGACTGGTCATGGGCAAAGGCAACGCGGGGTAGGGGCACTGGTGCGAGGACAAGACATGCAAACAGCAAACAAGGTGGCCACACACAGCGCACTGTAGTTCTGGAACAGAAGATCTGGTTTGAAGTTACGAACCTGGCCTGCAGCGCGGCGGAGTTGGGCTGGGTGAAACAGTGCAAGGCAGGCATGATCGCGGACTAGCGCCGCCAATCTACCCCCTCCCCGACTCTGATAAACACTCACTCACTTGAAGCCTCCACAACTCAACACCACCGCCACCGCACACTACCGTCTCCCCACTCACTTCACAACCTCCCACTTCACCGTCTTTCGTAAGTACCCTGTTCGCGTGCAGTCGCTGTCTCCAGCGCCTGCCGTCGGCGAAACAAGCTGCGCCCTGCGGCGATCCCAACAACAGCCAGCCAGCCTGCGCCATCAGCTCAGTGTGTCCCACGAGTACCGTCGCTTCGAAAGTCCACGTCGCAGTCGTCGCAAGGACTGCAATGGGCGCAGAGTTTGTGGCTGTCGCGGAATCGACCGCACAAGCCACCCCTCCTTTCGCCCTCCACCGCCATGTCTGAGCCCGATGTCAGCGCACGGAGTTGCAGCCGCGACACTCATCTTGGCAGGCTTGCAGGCGCAAATCGACATAACCAGCAATATTGGACGTTTTCCGATGTCGGGACCCAGCAACTTGTACTAGAGCGCA
The DNA here is from genome assembly GCA_009982855.1 of Lizonia empirigonia. Lineage (NCBI taxonomy): Eukaryota > Fungi > Ascomycota > Dothideomycetes > Pseudoperisporiaceae > Lizonia > Lizonia empirigonia. The sequence continues at coordinate 539,920 of JAADKA010000035.1, read as the reverse complement.
CACTGAGGGGCTAACTGGCTGGCTGGGCACCTGCGACCGCCCTTTACAATGCAGCTTGCGCATTGCGCATCAGCCCAATTTTGCTAACCACCGCATTTCCAGATCTCCACTTCACAATGGGTTACGAGGATTCCGTCTACCTGGCCAAGCTGGCCGAGCAGGCTGAGCGTTATGAGGGTAAGTTCGTCCCTCGGAGAGCTGCGAGTACGCAGGCTGATCCACATGTGTAGAAATGGTCGAGAACATGAAGGCCGTTGCCTCCGCAGACCAGGAGCTTTCCGTTGAGGAGCGCAACCTTCTGTCTGTCGCATACAAGAACGTCATCGGTGCCCGCCGTGCCTCATGGAGAATCGTCACCTCGATCGAGCAGAAGGAGGAGTCCAAGGGCAACGAGAGCCAGGTCGCCCTCATCAAGGAGTACCGCCAGAAGATCGAGGCCGAGCTTGCTAAGATCTGCGAGGACATCCTCGAATGCCTGGACGGCCACCTCATCCCCTCTGCTGAGAGCGGCGAGTCCAAGGTCTTCTACCACAAGATGTACGATCTCTGTGTGCCTGCGCTGTTTCTTTGCTAATCATGTCTGTCTTGCAGGAAGGGCGACTACCACCGCTACCTTGCCGAGTTCGCTGTTGGTGACAAGCGCAAGACATCCGCCGACAAGTCGCTCGAGGCTTACAAGGCCGCCACTGAGGTCGCCGCCCAGAACCTTGCTCCCACCCACCCCATCCGTCTCGGTCTTGCCCTGAACTTCTCCGTCTTCTACTACGAGATCCTCAACTCCCCCGACCAGGCTTGCCAGCTGGCCAAGCAGGCTTTCGATGACGCCATTGCTGGTACGTAGTATGACTGCCACCCTGTTCTGCACCACTGACATGCAAACAGAGCTCGACACCCTGTCTGAGGAGAGCTACAAGGACTCCACTCTGATCATGCAGCTCCTGAGGGACAACCTGGTAAGCCAAACACTGATCTTCCAGTAATGTTCGAAAGCTGATCCGTGATAGACTCTCTGGACCTCCTCCGAGGCCGAGCCCGCCGCCGATGCGCCCGCTGCTGAGCCCGCCGCCGAGGCACCCAAGGCTGATGCCAGCGCCGAGGCACCTGCTGAGGTCAAGGCATAAGTCATGTCAAACCCAACATGAAGTAAAAAGCAGGAATTCGTGGTGCATTTTGGTCTGGGCAACGATATCTGGTTCGTCGTCCCAAATGGCATGGAAAGTGCCCTAGGGCACTAGGAGCTCTTGCTCTTCGTTAGATTCCCAAATCTTCATCATGTCATCACATCTTACACCTGGTCGTTTTCCGCTCCTCCTTACAAGTTTGTACGGCCCCTTGGTACATTGTCTTGGGCCTGTCCCTCGACCGTTATGTCTGATGAGTTTATGGCTTGATTTCCATCTGCGCAGGTGGCGGCGTGTCTTCGTGCACGAAAGCTAGATGTCCAGTTTCCTACAATCCCTCAGTTGCTACCAAAAAAGATTTCCAATAATACGTAGAGTTCGCAAGGGCTCCTTCAACACGTTCCCATCGTTTCAGGTTGCAGTTTATACCGCATACTTGGGAGTCCAAGCGTTGTGGTGTTATGAGCGGTGTATTCTCTGAGGTCCAAAGACTAATTCGATCATCCTACACCATTCGAGTGCGCGGCGTGCTAATCACTTCTCTTCTTCCTCCTAGCGATCCTACCACATGCTCTTACCGCGCTGCTCAGCCAGCATCGGTTGCACTTTTAACCTTGGAAGTATCACGCTTTGGTGTACCCCTGGTGGGGATCCTAGGCATACCCTTCAATGCTCGACACGAGTTGCCTCTCGGCCTTAAAAACGAGTGGACATGTGTACATGGATGCCATAGAATGCCTTCAATCGCCCACTCCTCCGGTAGAGGTGTACTTTTCGACTACTGGATTTGGGCGACTTTCTGGGGTAGTGCAATCTGGAGTGCCTTGAACTCGTCGCTTCAATGCATACTGCCAATGAGCTGCTACCGGCCGCTGGCTGCTTGGTGGCTTCAGCTACTCGTGTTGTTCCAGGTAGATTCTGCCTTCTTGGTGTTGAGAGTCCGGGGGGGGGATGTATTTCTGTTGGTCAGATGGGGAATGGAATGTGTGCGATGTGTGCTTGGGACTTGAGGGGCGAGAGTTATAGTGTGTTGGTCAGAAGATTGGGGAGTTTCAGAGGCTCTGATCGCTTGATGTCGACGCCAGCATTGCGTACGACGCCTTTGTATGCTGTTGTTGTCGAGAATCCAACGTAGAACTGATGGAGGTGGTAGAATGTGGTAGCTAGGAAAGCGTTGTTGGTCTTTAGATGAAAGCGTCAAAAGGATCCGGAATGGCAAGATGCTTGTGTTGGATTGGGGTCAAAAGATTAGATTGAGACATGCCGCGACTGTGCCAGATGATATACCAGACACGATCGAAACCATCATGATGACTTGTACTTTGCGCAATCCATTGTTCCTAATATCACATGTATTCCTCACAAGCCATATCCCCCTCCACCCTAGAAACACCATGCCTCAACGATAACCCCCCTTATGCGGTCCACAGCTGGCGGACAGCCTCTGTGACACCAACGTCGTTTGTTTCAAACGAGTACAGAGCAACACCCATAAGCACGGTCCCGGCGCGGAGAGCCCACATGGCCGCGTTGCGGACGAGAGGCACACGCTTCTTGGGGAAGTAGTCGATGATGCACGCCTCGAAACCAATGTGCGAGTGGACGACCAGCAGGGCGCAGAGGATCGAATCGGTGACGGGGTTCAGCGAGCCGGCGGCGAAGGGCGCAATGGTGAGGGGGATGAGGCCGGCGGAGACGATCCTAGGGTGATGTTAGTACCGTTTTGGTAGTGAAAGTGCCCGTTACAGCCCCAATCGAATTGATTTGCGATGCTTGCTCGACTGTTCGTCCACTTGCTTCCCTCTCTTTCAATCATCGAATAGCCGGAGTTGAATTCACCCACCTCTCGAAGCTCCAGTGGTAAGATCCGTGTGTGTAGTCAGGATTAGGCACTGGAACCGGCTCGTTCGCTGTTCCTATGATCTTCTGCGGCAGGGGAGGCAGGATCTGGTTCCTCTGCGTTGCGTGGAAGGCGGCAACTCGTGTGGACTTCTGGAAAGCCGGCTTGAACTGGGCCAATGCGGTGCTGGGGCGCACAAAGGCGGACATCATGCGCTGGGAGGCGGCGGGCGCCTGGCGGAGGACGGTGGGACGCATGAGGGAGGCCATTCCTGTGTGGTGAGGTGCAATCGAGGAGAAGTCAATCCGATGCGGATGATGTCGGTGATGGGTTGCGATTCCCGAGGTGAGCTGCTCGTCCAATCAGCGTCACGCTGACATAACAGGACCTCGAAAATACCCCAGTTCGGATTCGGCGGGCTGGAACCTCACGTCTCTGACGACTATGAACTCAACCACTCGATGAACATGTGGATTAGCGAACGTCAAGGGCACAGTGACGCTTCTCACTATCTGCGCTTCATTGCAGTCGATGAATTGTATTTTACTCACCCCGAGCGCGACAGGTTGTCTTGATCGTCAAGGTCTGCCCGACTTCAAGTGCAGCTACCACAGTATGCTCCGAAGGTGCAACTGAACTTTCTAGTTGGCTCCAATAAGCTCAAAGACAGGCAAGCTAACATTTGTTACTATCAATAGCGCTGATCTGGACTAGATCAGCATGTACCCTGTTGATTCCCATGTCTGTCACCGCTCACATTCCCGATTCCTGAGGGACCAGACCAAGAAGAGCAACCATCCTCCCGGGAAGGCAATACCTGTGAATAGGTACACGCTTGTAAGGGAACTCTAGAAGATATGATATTGCATGCTTTAGTTTCAACCCGAGGCAACACAGGATGCTGTGCCCGAGAGTTCCTCAAGTGGCTCTCTCTCAAGCGCAGTAGTACCCCAGTGGATGTACCTGCGCATACACTCGCTGAAGACGGTGATAGCACGCTCAGCGACTCGTACAGCAATGCAGAGGCGTCAGAACGCACCCTTTACATTGAACGCATCGAGCATCAGCAAGGGAAGGACGAAGTGGCTGTTGATTTGGCGCAGCTCGAACATCTGCGCGCTCACACTATATCATCAGAGAGATGGCAATTGAGGAATTGGTTCTTTTTCGATGTTCTTAGCAATTGTTCTGTAGGTAAACTTTTGGCTCAATCGACGCCATAGACACGCTCAATGACTGTTATAGCGTGGGCGCATTGTGGTTCGTTGGTTGTGGGTTGAGTCAAAGGTCGTGCCTTCCCCTCGGGCACCCTGTAGCAAAAACACCAATTCTACTTAGACCCACGTATTCATCGCAATGTTCAAGCTCGAGGTAATCAGGAGAATTCATGACCTCGCTCTGGATTCTGAGAACTCTCCTGGCCAATCAGCGTCCTGCTTATGAAAATTGGTCACATGACTTGCCGCAACTTCGCTGGTTCGAACTTCGACATTCTTGCTCTGGTCATCCACCACCCCATCCCCCCCACGACCGCCATCCTCTCCCGCACAGAGCCGACGCAATGGCTTCCCGGCAGCTTGCACTGAACCTGCAGCGGAGCATGCGCTCCCGCGCTGCCATCAACAGTGTCAAGTCCTCAAAGTCACCCTTGACAAGAGGCCTTGCGACACCCGTCACCTACGGCTCCAAGACGGAGAGCACCACCCTTAGCAATGGCTTCACGGTATGGACGCTTGTATCGGAGATACCAGGACTGCAATTGACCCTCCCGCGCAGATTGCTACCGAGCACTCCCCATGGGCCCAGACATCTACAGTAAGAACCACCATCGTCACGAGAGAACAGTAGAGCCTGCTCTTCACTCTAGGTCATCTAAATAGAGCTAATGATGGTGCAGGTTGGAGTATGGATAGATGCGGGTTCTCGCGCGGAGACCGACAAGACAAACGGAACCGCCCACTTCCTCGAGCACTTGGCTTTCAAGGTACGAGAATACACCAGCGGCAATGGATTAAGGTGGACGCTAACAGATGGATAGGGCACCGAGAAGCGCACCCAGCAGCAGCTGGAGCTCGAGATTGAGAACATGGGTGGCCACCTGAACGCCTACACTTCTGTACGTGCTGGAAAACCTCTACGCAATGCTCTGGACGGACACTGATGGATCGCAGCGCGAAAACACCGTCTACTACGCCAAGGCCTTCAACAACGACGTCCCCGCCGCTGTCGACATCCTCTCCGATATCCTCCAGAACTCCAAGCTTGAGAACTCTGCCATCGAGCGCGAGCGCGACGTCATCCTTCGCGAGCAGGAGGAGGTGGACAAGCAGCTCGAAGAGGTTGTCTTCGACCACCTGCACGCCACCGCCTACCAGGGCCAGCCCCTCGGACGCACCATCCTCGGACCCAAGGAGAACATCGAGAGCATCCAGCGCTCCGACCTCGAGACTTACATCAAGACCAACTACACTGCTGACCGCATGGTCCTCGTCGGCGCTGGCGGTATCCCCCACCAGCAGCTCGTCGAGCTCGCCGAGAAGCACTTCGCCAACCTGCCTGCCGAGCCCCAGGACTACTCCAACAAGGTTGTCGCCGCTGAGCAGAAGCAGAAGCCCGAATTCATCGGCTCTGAGGTCAGGCTCCGCGACGACACCATGGGTAGCGCCAACATTGCCATCGCTGTCGAGGGTGTCAGCTGGAGCGACCCTGACTATTTCACTGCTCTCGTCACTCAGGCCATTGTTGGTAACTGGGACCGTTCCATGGGCAACTCCGCATACCTCGGCAGCAAGCTCAGCGCTTTCATCTCGCAGAACAACCTGGCCAACAGCTTCATGTCTTTCTCCACATCATACTCCGACACTGGGTAAGTTGAGTTCTGTCAACAGTGTATTGTCACTACTAACACGACCAAGTCTGTGGGGTATCTATTTGACCTCCAACAACGTCACCCAGCTCGATGACCTCGTCCACTTCACCCTCCGCGAATGGTCCCGTTTGTCGATGAACGTTTCCTCCGCCGAGGTCGAGCGCGCCAAGGCCCAGCTTAAGGCATCGATCCTCCTTGCCCTCGACGGTACAACCGCCGTTGCCGAGGACATTGGTCGCCAGATCATCACCACCGGCCGCAGGTTATCACCCGAGGAGGTCGAGCGCGTCGTCGGCCGCATCAGCGAGAAGGACGTCATGGCGTTTGCCCAGAAGAAGCTTTGGGACCGCGACATTGCTGTCTCAGCTGTTGGTCAGATTGAGGGTCTTCTCGACTACAACCGTATCCGTGGCGACATGAGCAGGATGCTGTCGTAAGCTGTAGATGTAGTATAGATCGGAGAGGGTGGATTTGCGGAAGAGTTGAGCGTTGAGGCGGCAACTGTATTTTGTGTACACTTAGCTGAATCTGATGAAGAAAGATTTCCTATTTCAGTCTTTGCGAGATTCTTTGGGGTGGTGTATATACTGGAGCTGCGGAATAGACGATGATTGTTCTGTCTTCCACGTTCGGGTCTACTCGTTGCTCATGGCGGGCTCTGATTGCTCAGTGCATTTTTCATGCAAAGATGCATCATGAAAATAGAGGTATGACTACATCATGCAAGTGAGAGAAGGCAAAGGTCCTTATGTGCAAGGCCAGGTTTTGCACGGGAATGCGATGGCCCCTGTTCTTAAGCGCCGTCGCACTGCAGATCGCTTGGTTCCAATCTCACCGGAACAAAAGGCGAAGGACTCAGCCTCGTGAACAACTCATCAGCCTTTGTGCAGTCACCTTGAGTCTTTCAGCCAGCCCTTGACCGCTTGGAAGGGTTCAACATCCGGTGTCTACGAAGAAGCTCGTTTTTTTTGGCCGATTAATAGGAACACCCCAATAACAGCTTATACTATTACGCATACCACTACAACCACACAACGTATTTAATTAGTACAAAATAAGCATAGATAACGTAAAGCACCACCGAGCCGGCAACTTTTCCTTGGCATTGCGAACACCATGTACAAAACAAGCAATTACTTACTACCCTCTGCAGAACCCGCGTACGACGCACTTGTATTAGATGCAGAATCTTCTTCTGCATCTTTTTGGCACGTACGAGCGTTGTGCCCAGTCTTTCCACAGTTGCCACAGTGCCGTTGACCTGGCTGGGCTCTTTCTTGACCACTACCACTGCGCGCTCTCTTTGACACCGTACGAGCTGCAGCTGCGCTCTCAGCTACAGACAACGCTGCAGCACCATACTCTATTGTCCCACCATACTGAATCTGCTTTCTTTTACGCCCTTTGCGCTTAGTAACCTCTGCTAATTGCTCCTCAAGCTCTCGTACACGAGCCTTAATAAGAACATTTTCATGCAGCATCTCCTCAGCTCCTTTTACTAGCTTTGAGAACCCTTCCTGAGCAGATGTTGGTGACCGTACGAAGCGCTCGCTTACAAGCTTTGACTGCGACCCAAATTCGTACGTATTGCTTGGTGTTTGGGATTGCCATGGTGTTTCTAGTAGAGGTACTGGTGGAGGGGTATGAAATCGCACTTCAAGCCGATCAATGACTACCTGCGCGTCAGTAGGCACTAGTCCTGATGCCTGAAAGGCCTTCTTGCAGTTATTGTACGTAAACACGTCGAAAAACGCGTCTCTAAAGGCTGGGAGGAAGCCTTCCTTGTTAATGTGGAAGACGCGTTTGGATGCCAAGGCTCGTACGCGTTGGGAGTACTTCAGTTTCAACGGTGAGAAACAGACCACATCAAGTGGCTGAAGTATGTGTGATGAGTGAGGAGGCATACAGAGGGTTAAGATTCTGTTCTCCAGGCAGTAGTCCTTAAAAAAAAATTCTGGTTGAGATGGCTCTCATGGCCGTCCAAGATAAGCAGCCTGTACAACCCCTTCTGACGCGCTCTTGTATGCACGTCAAAATGCTTCAACTACTCAAGACCAAGCGCGTTGTTTGTCCATCCGTTCTCAGAGACAGAGAGCTTCCAGTCGTACGGTATATTAGTCTCCTCATACCAGGCAGAGATGTGGACACGCCCCTTGTAGATAATGAAGGGTGGGATAGCATACCCAGCAGCGCAGATGCTCTGGATAACTGTAACCCACTCCCGATCGCCTGGCTGAATAAGGTTTGGTCTTGTACGCCTCTCTGAGCCTGTAACAACCTTCATTGAGCCAATAACTCCCATCTGGAAGCCGGTCTCATCAAAGTTGTGGATGTCCTCATCTAGGACCCCATACTTGTCTTTTGTCTCCTGTACGAGCTTGAACCACGCGCTGATAACCTCTGGATCTTCCTGGAGTATTCTCTGACGGTCCTTTGCGCGATTGAAAGCCATCTTGAGTTCTTCCGTACGCGACACAAATCGCTCAGCCCAGTTCTTGCCAATAGGTGTCCCACCACGTACAGCCCGCCTCTGAATACACACAAGGGAACCACCCTGATGTACACACACTGCTCAGTCTCCCCAATTGGAAGGGGAGCTGTAGTTCTGAAATGGTAGCAATACCCGCGCAGGCAAGAAATGCTTTCTAAGGTAGTGTGGCAGCACTGTAATTCCATAGCTTAGCACGTCCTATATGCCCTTCGGGAGGCGGTGATGGTGGACTTAATCCCCATCCTATGGACGAAAATCGAATACCAACCAACCAACCAACCACGTACAGCCAACAGTTTATCTGCAATATCTGCCACCTCACACAGCCGGGGGGCAAATTCACGCGAATCAAGGTCAAGGATGTATCGTACGATCGTTTGCTCTTCTGTCGCAGAGAGCTTTCGGCCGTTGGGCGTAGCAGACAGCCGGAAGGTGATTTTGTTCTGCCGATCAGAGAGCCGTTGATGTGGGACATTGTATGCTAGAGCAGCAAGATGCACGCTCTTAAATTGACCTGATTCGTACGCCTGGAGTGCAAGGTCTATCCTGCCTTCTTGCTGGAGTAGCTTAGCTTTGCGTTGTTGAGCCATTGTTGTTTGTACTGTACTAGGACTTTAGTCTGTTCGCGCGTGTGCACAGACCATTTCAACAACGCGAACTCTAAAGAGGGGTATCTTCTTCAACTACACACGACTACATCAATATGAGAGCTTTTAGCACTAAAATTTCATCAAATCGAGTGCGCGGAGGTGAATTATCAGAAGCCCAACGGATATACTGCTTAGCCCAGGTTGAGGCTGGTGTGTCGACAAGCGAAGTTGCTGACGCGCTGGACTGCTCGCAGCGGTGCGTACAGAAAACAGTACTCCGATGGACAACCAGCTGCAGCACCACAACGCAGCCTCGGACAGGCCGGCCACCTACATTGACTAGTAGAGACCATCGCCGGCTGCTACGGATTGCTCGGAAAAACCCAGGTATTGAGTACCACAAGCTTATGGAGGAGGCTGGACTGTGGGACGCCAATACTACCTACCCCAGCGTTTCTAAGCGTACTGTGCAGCGCGCAATGGCTGACGAGGGATACCGCAAGTTCAGAGCGAGACGTAGGCCAAAAATCAACAAGAACACAGCTGCGGAACGCCTCAATCTTACTAATGAATGGCTGGGGTTTGATTTTGGGAGGCGTACTATCAGGTTCAGTGACGAGTGCAGCGTTGCTCGTGGATCTGGCCACAACACGCCCTGGGTATGGCGACTACCTGAGGATAAATGGTCGCACGAGATGGTTGAGGAGGTCACCACTGCTCGCCAACCTGCTCGTATGGTATGGGGCTCAATATGGATGACTCCAGGTGGCCGAGCAAGGCGCAGTCGTCTAGTAATTATGAATCGCGACACATCAACCAAACGCAATGGATACACAGCTCAGAGCTACATACGAGCACTTGAGGAAGGTCTCCAGGACAGCTACAGGCCAGGCGAGTGGTTTATGCAGGATTACGCACCTATCCACACTTCCCAGGTCTCGAAGGAGTGGCTAGAGGTTCATGGTGTTGCTACGATCAAATGGCCACCATACTCACCTGACCTTAACCCTATTGAACACATGTGGTGGGCACTTAAAAAGAAGCTCCATGAGCTGCATCCTGAATTTGACTATATGGGAGACTCTCTAGCTGAGTGGGAGGCGTTCGAATTGGGGTTGATTGAGGCATGGGCTGCTATACCTGACGCACTGATCAAACGCCTTATTAGGTCTATGCCACGACGCCTAGACGCTGTGCGACGTGCAAAGGGCTACCAGACTAGATACTAAGCGTAATGCGATTAATTTGCAACCCTAATTGTCTTATTTGGTCTATGTAGTAGAGAGTTATACTGCTTTGAAGTTGGTAATCAAATGTGGTTGTGGTGGTCCATGCGTCAACGCGAACAGACTTTTGGCACCCGATTGTAGTATGGTGTTGGTGCAGGAGGAAATAGGCCGCCTTCGAGACGCTGTTGATACGCTTACAAAGCGCAAAACCCGTAAAAGGCGGTATATACGTGCAGAGGAGACTCTTACAGTTGGTGAGGTATCTGACCTGATTGCTGAAAAGGAGAGTGGTAGTCGTGAGGAGGGCGAGACGCCTGCGAAGAGGGTGCGCGCAGAGAGACGCTGCGGCCGTTGCAGCGAGGTTGGGCATAACTCCCGCACCTGCAAGGTAGAAATAGAGGACGTAGATGATAGCGACGCTTCTGAATAATATTACGCTATTATGTACAGTACAGTAATTTGTTGTGGTGTTGCGCTACGTCGCTGCGTAGGCGCTTTGGTGTGGTTTGCTGGCCCACTCGGTGGGGTGGCCCGCTCGCTGGTGAACCACGTTAACTTTATATAAGTACTTTAAAATGTTCTATTGCGTAGACAGAAAAATAGCAAGCTGAAGTAAGGTAGGTGTTTTAGTGTTCTTTAGAGTAATCGGCCAAAAAAAACGAGCTTCTTCGATGATGCAAAATTCTTAGCTCAGCCTACCGTTGTTGCCCTATCGATAATGAACAGATGCTTGTCACGTCCGGGTTCATTCAATCATCACTCCACCGGCGCATCTCCTCAAAGCTAAGACGCAATGTGTTGCGGCTAGGAGGACGCCTGTCAACCCCAGGCATCTATCTGGATCTCTTATTTCACGTCGTTCGCTCGTTTAACTCTGCGCCCTGCGCAACAAGATCGTCACCGTCCGGTGATCGCGACTGCCTCCAGGGCTCTTTCCAACCCCTTCAAGATTCTGCTTGGACGGCGCACCAGCCTGATCGTGCAACGCGCCGAAGTTCACACTCTCCGCGTCTTTTACTTTCTCACTTCACCATTCACTGCCGCTTTGACACGTCCGCACGCCCGTTCTCCTTACACACCACCAGCTACCCCCTTGAGTAGCCTCAACGACTGAGCGGATTTCACCACCGCAGTTTTTGGGTCGAGAGCACTCCAGCTGGAACCATGGCGAGCGACTGGGTATCAGCTGGGAAGCTGCAGGAGAACATCCTACTCATTGAGGATCTCCTCCAGCAGAATGAACTCGACCCTGCTGACCGCCCGTTCTATCAGCAAATGCTGGATGACCAGTACGAAGAGCTGAGGAATTTTCAGGCTGGTCAAAGTACTACAGCGGCCAGGCTGCCCGATGATGATGTCAATTTCAGCCCGACACGACCCGCACAACCAGCTTCGCCTGCATCGTCATCCGGTGCGTCTCGGAAGCGAAGTCTGGGGTACAATGCTGCATATCCTGAGTCAAAACGGCCCAGTATGAACCCTAGTCCGATTACTCCAAACACGCCCAATTCAGTGACTTCTGAGCCGCCAGGGTATCGTGCAGCAATGGCCGGTCCGAGTCGCCCGCAAGCACTTCCCGATGCACCGACCAGTCAAGCACAATCGAACATCATCGATTTGACAGAATCCAAATCTCCTTCGCCAGATCCGTTCCCTGAGCTCCACAATGCTTTCATTCCAGGCATTCCCCAGCCCATTGATGCGTTCCAGCAGGATTTCATGCATGAGCAGGAACTTGCATACTTCCTGTTGGCTCCGAGCAGTGCAGACACAAGCTACGCTTTCCGCAGACCGCCACCCCACCAGGAGATGCCTGGGCCAGCTTATCCAGCCTATCCTGCTTATATGGCCCCGGACGTACCTTTGTACGTCGGTAACAGCGACAAACCGTGGGCCCCGAGCGACAACGAGGATGAGTACGGAGTACCACTTACCGTTGACGAAGCTCAGGCTGTGGAGAACCTCCTCGGCAACGTCGCAGCCCACGACGCCGAGGACGCGCCTGAGCGTCGCGAACAGACGCCTCGTATAATGCGCTCCGATCTCAAAGAATACCAGAAAATTGGTCTCACTTGGCTTATCAAGGTATGGTCTTACGGGGCTTGATAATATCGGTAGCTAACGATCTGTAGATGGAAACTGGTACCAACAAAGGCGGGATCCTGGCAGATGGCATGGGGTTGGGAAAGACTGTACAAGCAATCTCTCTCATCTGCGCTCGACCCTCAGACGATCCGCTTCGTAAGACTACTCTCATCATTGCGCCTGTTGCCCTGATGCGGCAATGGGAGACAGAGATTGCACGTCATGTCCATGAGAGATACCGACTCAAGGTGCATATCTATCACGGGTCAGGCAAGAACGCAGATTTCGCCAAACTCCGCGCATTTGATGTGGTCCTCACCACGTTCGGCACACTAACATCAGAGTACCGGCAGAAGGATAGCCGGAAGGAGTCTATGATGCACCTGGACGAGCAGAGGACTGGACGTCAACGCCATGCTAAAAAGAAACTGGCCCTGCTTGGCCATGAGTGCATGTGGTACCGTGTTATCATCGACGAAGCTCAATGCATCAAGAATAGGCAAACGATAGGATCGAAAGCCGCACACGAATTGATGGCGATTCATCGTCTAGTCATGACGGGAACGCCGATGATGAACACGATCGACGAGCTTTACCCACTCATTCGTTTCCTACGAATTCCGCCCTACCACGACTGGAGCCGGTAGGTGCACTCATAACTTGTGTATCGTTAATTTGCTAATAAAAAATAGTTTCAATCAGGAGTTCGGCAAGCCGCTCCGAAACCAGCATGCTGACACTAGAAAGCGCGCCATGCAACGCGTCCAAGTCTTGTTAAAGTCTCTGATGCTGCGACGCCAGAAAGACTCGATTGTTGATGGTCAGGAGGTGTGCAAGCTGCCGCCGAAGCACCTCTCGAAAGAAGCCGTCGAATTCAGTGACGAGGAAAAGGAGATCTACAAAGCTCTTGAGACTCAGTCCCAGGTTCAACTCAATAAGTATCTGGAAAAGGGTACACTGTCGGGTAAGTGGAGAAACGTACCGTGTCTGCATTTGCATCTCAACTAACCTTGTACAAAGCTAATTACGCAAACGTACTTGTCCTTCTTCTGCGTCTTCGCCAAGCATGCTGTCACCCTCACCTTATCAAAGATCTCAGTCAACCCGCTACCGAGAGCATCGCAGAGGACGACCTTTTGAGCCGTGCTCAGGCTCTGGCCAACGATGTGGTCAACAGGCTGAAGGCTGCCGAGAGCTTTGAATGTCCGATCTGTTTCGACGCAGACCTTAACCCAACCATCATCATACCTTGTGGCCATACCGTGTGCGGAGAATGTGTGCAAAAGCTGGTCGACCCGACTCGTGCCATTAAGGATGGCCACGAGAAGGCCGGCGAAGCCAAGTGTCCACAGTGCCGTGGAGAGCTCAAGGCTGCTATGATCACAGACTACAAGCACTTCTGCAAGGTACATGCTCCGGAGAAGCTCGATGCAGCGGAGCGAGCCTCTTCAGAGGAAGTCATGGACCAAGACTCTGATTCAGATGAGGATGAAGATGAAGAGGAAGACAAGGACGACGATGTTAATGAGAAGGGCGACCTTGCTGGTTTCGTCGTCTCTGATGAGGAGGGATCCGACCATGAAGCTGAGGAGTCTGATCATGCGGAGGCTGGTGAAGCCTCTAAGCCTGGGCCCGCAACGAAGTCTAACATGAAGAAGAAAAGCAGCAAGGGCAAGGCCAAGGCCAAAGCTAAGCCGAAGGTTATGCTGGCACAGCTGAAGAAGGAATCTCTCCGCAGCAAGGCCGCTAAGCAGAAATATCTCCGTCGCTTGAGAAAGACGTGGATAACATCCGCCAAAATCGAAAAGACCATGGAGCTGTTGAGCGACATTGCGGCAAAGGACCCCACCGAGAAGATCCTGATCTTCAGCCAGTTCACTTCGCTTCTTGATCTCCTCGAAGTGCCAATGTACGAGAGACGACTGAGGTATCAGCGCTACGACGGCAGCATGTCGATGGGCGACCGAGCTGATGCCGTTGAGAAGTTCATGGACGACCCAGATGAGAGAATCATGCTCCTGTCGCTCAAGGCAGGTAATGCTGGCCTCAACCTAGCGAAGGCTTCTCAGGTCATTCTTTTGGATCCCTTCTGGAATCCCTACGTTGAGGAACAGGCTATTGACCGCGCTCACCGTATGCCTCAACCCAGAGAAGTTACCGTTCATCGCGTACTGGTCCCTGAGACTGTCGAAGATCGCATCTGCGAGATTCAGGACAAGAAGCGCGAAATGATCGATACCGCTTTGGACGAGACGAGCGGCAAAAGTCTTACCCGCCTTAATGCGCGTGAGCTCAGGTACCTTTTTGGCATGGGCCGTTAGATGAAGACCATTTCGTGCCCAGCTGAGCATGTCCAACCTACTGAGGATGGTGAGCAGCTTCAGGTGTACTCAACCACGACGAATGGCATGAAGTCATTCGCTGCTGTGACTGGATACGGCACTACAGCAACGCCGCGTACGTTGACTCGGTCGCCACACCGGGTACTTTCCTTTCACCCCACGGCGTTCACATGCACGGTTCTATATATTTAAGCATCTTGATACCCGATCTATGCAGATCACAGGGGTGCCCATCCAGCTCGGGCGCTCATGGTGGCATAGCTACGACGGCTACCGGCATTCAGGACGTTCTGTGGATATTGAAACGGTTTTTGGGAGGCTGCGGTGCCCGAGGTCGAGAGATGTAGGCACCGCCTTTTTAGATGATCTAAGGACAGCAATGTCACCGCTGCTTTACCTTTATTTTCTTGATATTCGTGACCCCACTTGGTGCTGATTGGAAGTGCGTACTCCAATCGACAGAGCCATTTAAGCTGTACTGTGGGAGATTCTTGAACGAACAGGTATCTTCTTACATCAACCGCTGTTATGTACATTTGGTGTAACCGAAAAGGCTTGAGACGGAGGGATATTATAAGCAGGCCAACGAGATACGAATAACTGAACATGTACATAATCCAAAACAAACGCCAATCTAAACATCCATATATACACCCATCTAAACCCCATCTCCCTCCCCACCCCTCTTCACCCCCCTCGCCCCAAAACATGCCCAAACTCCACAAACCCACCCTCCCACAGCTTCCCATGCGCCGCCTTATCATCCGCCGGCCGCCCACGCGCCCACGCCCGCGGCACGCCCCACCGGCAGAAGACCCACGCCTGGGTCAGCGCGCGGGCGCGCAGGCCAGTTGGTATTGGTGTTGGTGTTGCGTCCCACCCGCCGAGGCGGTATGCGGTGAGGGCGGGGAGGAGAGAGATTTGCACGACTGGCGTGTCCGTGGTTGTGGTGTGCGGGCGGGTCGCGGTCATGGTGGTGTGGTTAACGCATTCCATTGGTGGGGTGAGGGGCTGTTCTTTGAAGACGGAGGACAGGTGGTACGCGGTGTGCGCGTCGAGGCGCATGTGTAGGCTTAGCAGGGCGGCTTGGATCACGATGGCGTGGAGTAAGGGGATGGCGTGGGTGGGTGGTGTGGCGGGGGCGTGGAGAGGGTCCAGGGTGAAGAGGGGTTTGAGGTGTGTGTAGAGTGCTGCGGTGGTGTGGTTGATGTGCGCTGCGAAGTTGGGGGGGAGATGGAGGGTGGATGTGGGCTGGGTGGCTGGTGCTTTGCCTTTGTTCGGGGGGGAGGTGAGGAAGGTGCGGATTTTGTTGGCGTAGAGTTTGTTGCGGTCGAAACCTGTGGTTGTTAGTTTGTGTGAGGTGCAGAGTGTGATGATGCTTACCGTCTTTGTGCCGGTGTTCGAATTGTATGGCGGCCATTTCTTTGATCTGGGCTTCGGTGCCTCCGAAAAACATGTGCTGGAAGACTTGCTCGACAACTACGTTGCCGATGATTGCGCAGACGAGTGCTTGACGCTTGTCGGCCGTAAGGAATAGGTCTTCCCAGCCGCGTGCGCCGGCAGGACCGCCAGACGCGACGCATCCGATGATCTTGACAGTCTCCTTGGCCAAGCTCTCCAGAGCGGGACGTAGGCGTGTCTCATCGACGGTGAAGTCGAAGTGCACTTTGGCGAAATCTTCAATCTGATCCATCATCTTCCACACTCCATCGCGGATCTCGGTGTCACAGCAGACATATGCTGGCTCCTGGAGGTCCTTGAGCATTGCTGCAGCGTCGTGGCCATGCTTTTCGAGTAGCTCTCTTGCCTGGCGGTTGGGCTGGGTTGCCCACTTTTCTCCAGACGACAAAAGGTCCCAGAGGCGCATGTTGGCCTGCAGGAGGCTGGGGGATGGTTTTGGCTTTGATGTACTAAGGGTTTGCTTGGTGTGACTTGCACTCCCTACGGTGTCGGTTTTGTGCCGTGACTTGCTGCGTTCAGAGAGCGCTTCTCGATCATGTTCTTCCTGGCGATGCTGTCGATCCAACTCGGCCTGAATGTCTTCCTCATCTGGGTGACGCTTGCCCAAAACCTCTTGAGCCGTTCGGACAGCATTCTCTGCCTTCTTCGTAGCAGTAGCAGCTCTGGCGACAGACGTTGTAGCCTTCTGTTTGCGCCTCTGTGGCTGCGGGACTGGATGCTTGTCATCCATGGACATATTGAAATCTCCGTCACTGTCAGCCTTGCGCTTGCCGAGTGAAGTGGCAGGCAGGGGAGAGGAAAGGATGCTGCCAAGCTTGCGGACGCTGCTGTTGATGTACTCCATTGCGGCGACTGCTTGATCAAAACTCAGGCAGATGGTACGTAACGGTACTCAGTGTGAAGGTAAAGAAAGCACAGATTCTGGCAGGAACGGTGGAGAGATTAGTATGGACAGACGGCGGGATCATATGAGAATTGCTGCTTTGTTTGTGGCTTCATCTTTGTTCTGCAATGCTCAGGGCGGCACCGTCGACAATCGCGGTCTCTAAGGCGTGTGGCATGCTCATAAAACAAAGCCATTAAGGCTTCTGCACAGCCAAAACTTGGTAGGGAGCTCTCGACCTGAAACAGGGCTGGCGATGCAGTGAAAGAGGGCATTGTTGGGGTGTTCACTGCGGCCACAAGCCACGGCCAGGTAGCATGTCTTTGGGCTTTGTCGTGTCCTCTGCCAGCTTGCCGACCTTGAACCAAAACAAGACCAATGTTGCCCATAGCCGGCGTGTGGTTGGTGTCTGTGGTGTCGTTCGTGGGTGGTGCACGGCAAGGCTGGTGGGGTTCGAAGATAGTGCGCGAGTCATGTCCGCTCCAACATGTCATCGCCCTCCGCCCTCGACGCCGGAGCTATGGAGCTGTCGAGGGAGGGACGGACAGGCGATGATTTGGAGGATGAGCTCGTCAGGGAGGTGTCGCATGTTGCGGGAGAGTGCAGTCTGGTGAAGTGCACAAGTGGGACGACACAGCGAGCCTCACAGGCGGGCACAGGCAGACACAGGGTGGTTGCGGCGTTATCATCTTGCCAACCGTCCAAGGGCTCCCCGCCTCTGCTGACCACACCCAGTCCTCGAGCCCCCAGAGCTCGTGAAGCTCGCCCACGTCTCGCGCCAGTTCCTCAACCTCAGCCGTGACAACAAGCTCTGGAAGCAATTATGCTTCTCGCATTCCTACACGGAGCGGCGCCGACGTCGTCTCGAGATCACCTTCACCTCGCCCCCAGCTGAGAGCGACCCACGTCTGGCGGAGCTGATTGAGGCTGCGAACAGCCTTGCCGACTCGTTCGACATCACCGTGCACGATCCCCGTGCACCGGGTGCAGAGGCGCAGTTGAACAGGAACCGCGAGAAGCGCAGGGCTGCACTGCTGAGCAACTGGGACCCCAGTGGCCTGGAAGAGAAGGTGAGTTGGTACCAAGAATTTGTGCAACGCCATGCGCCTGAGCAGGTCAGCTGGTTCCAGGGCGCAGGCCACGACGCCGAGGACGCGGCAGTGAGCGAGGCCACGGGCGCCGGCATACTCTTCGATGCAGACGGCCTGGCCTCAAAGCTGGTCGCCCCGCTGGACGACGGCAGCATCAAGATCTGGGAGGCCAGTGCGCATAGCGCCAGCATCGGCAAGCTCGTCGCGCAGAGCGAGGCAGGCCTGCTCTCTAACAGGGGACCTGACCTCGACCACCACACGCGCCTTACCCAGAGCCAGGCCATCATGACTGAGACGGGCGCCGTAGAATGTGTGAGCATCAACAGCACATCCCACAAGGCCTTCTTCGCAGTCCGAGACACTCTCAACGAGGTCGACCTCAACACGCTCCAGATCGTGTCTCGGACACCTTATCCCTTCCCCATAACCGCCCTCAGCGAAGCACATCACTCCACTCCCTTGACAGTGGGCACCAACTGGACACTGCATCTCCATGACACGCGCAAACCCGCACCCTCCTCGTCGCGCGTCGAACTCCTGAACGCCTCCACACGCCCCTCCTTCTCACGGCTCTCGTCAGGTGACTTTGGCGGCCACGTCTCCCTCAGCCAGCCAGGTGCTCTCTCCATCGCACATCTCCCCTCCACGCTTGGCGACGGAAACGGTGACATTTGGGTTTCTGGACGCTTCACATCGTTGCTGAACTTTGACCGCCGCTTCTTCCCACGCCTTCGCGGCACTGTGCACTCCGGCGCACGCATCTCCTGCCTCTCCACCGTTCCTTACCCCTTCGTCCCCAACAGCCTCCGCCTAGGCCGCCCATACTCGTCACCGAGCCTTCTTCGCCAGGCGCGAGAAGCCGGCGGCGTGACGCTCGTCGCAGCTGGCGAATACAAAGGCAAGGGCAGTCTAGAACTCTACAGCCTCTCCCCCTCTCCCTCATACGCCATCAACAGCTCCGACAGCCGCACGACACGCAACAGCAGCGCATGCTACCAAAACCGGCAAACCGCATCGGCCTCGAAACTCCTCTCCGTCGCGCCCCACGGCACCCGTCTCGTCTTGAGCGACGGTGACGGCAACCTCAAATGGGTCGAGCGCGACGCCAGCACCCCCGTCCGCCAATTCAACATCAACGACACCCACACCCACCCCGCACCCCCGCCACGCATCCACATCCACACCACCCCCGGCACCCAAACCCAAGGCGACATCGTCCAGCGCATCCTCCCCACCTGCTCGCCCTCGCTGCTCGCCCCGCCCACCCGCACCGCCGAGCTCGGGACCGAGAATCTCGTCCTCTGGACGGGCGATGGGAAGCTCGGCATGCTGGGCTTTGGCCGCGAGGAGCTGTTTGATTGCGATACGTATGAGGATGCGCTGGAGCGGGTGGGCGAGGGCGAGCAAGGCGCACGCGAGATGCAGAGGGAGTATAGTCTGGGTATGCGGCGGGCGCTGGAAATGCAGGCGAGGGAGCTGAGGTGGTTGAGGGGGTATGGGTTGTAGATGGAGCGACGGTGGTCGAATGAACAGGTGGTGTAGTCACTCGATCTGTATGTTGGTCTTGTTTTGGTGAATGTCTTGGTTGTGCTGCACGGCGTTTCTCCATGCACACCACAACACACCATGTCGTGCTCGCCCAGTCCACTCCACTCCACTCCAACGACTTCCCATCACGGACATTACCAGAGCGCGGTCACATGTAGAAGATTCTTTTCCCGCTCCTCGGCTCATTGCATTGTGCCGCGTTGTGTTGTCTTGCGTTGCATCCCCCAAGCATGGCCGTATCTATTTTCTGGGGTGGTGATGCCGACAGTGATGTTTACGGTGGTGGGGATGGCCATTGTAGTAGCGATAATGGCCAGTAGTGGTAGTCACAGTAGTGATAAGAATCGTAGTGATAATAGCAATAGCAATAGCAGTAGTTCAGTGATGAACACAATGATAGCGATAGTCACAACGGTAATTGACCCAACACCGAGAATGCGTCTTAGAACACTCCCTGCATCTCTTGTTTCCAGACTCGGATATGGGACATACAAATCTCAAGTCTACCCAACCACAAATCCCCCGCGTTCCCGAACCGCGGACCCACAGACACGTACGTAGCAGACAGCCTTTCGAACAGATACACACGTCACAAGACTAACCAGACCTCAAAACTTCTGCACAAGCCACAAACACATACGCGCCATGGTGCAGACAGACTACAGCGCAGATGCAGGTTCAGAGTGCGGGACGGGGGTGTTAGAGGACAGATTGGTCTTGGGCACGGGGGAGTGCGGATTCTGTGGGGAGGACAGACACGGATTTTGAGCAACACCTGGACATGGGACAGACGGAAATCCGACCACTTGAAACCCGGTCATGCAAATCCATCACCTAGTCTTTCCCTCGTGTCGCTGCAATTCGGTGTGGTTAATTGCATGCTACGCGGCCTTCCGGTTCGTGTACGCAGAGTGTGTATGTCGAACTACTTCACAGTACATCATCACTTCACAACCACAATCACTCCACAACCACAATCACTTCACAACCACAACCACAACCACATCACACCACATCACATCACAGCACACCCACGCCCGAACCCAGCAACGCAACAAAACCCAACAAGAAAAAATTTGCTTGCAAGAACACATACATACAAAAAAACGCCAACCCCGTTGCGCCACAACCCCAAAACTCGCCAACTCATAGCCACTCATCCCCCTAACCCGACAACCCCGACAACCCCAGCAGCCCCCCCCCCCAACCCAGCAGCCCCAACCCAGCAAGCCAAGCGTGCCGTCCTCTCATTACCCCTCCCCCCCAGTCTCCGCGCATCCCACGCACCACCAAAAGCCAAAAAAATATAAATAAGACAACCCCAGCAAGAGAACATGGTATAAGCCCCCCCCCTTTTCATTCTTTCTCTTCCGCGCACTGTGGAATCATTCACATTCACACACACACACACACGCGCACGAAAGATGTTCCCAGCAACGGCACCAACGCGCACCAACGGCACCAACGGCACCAAACCCCCAACAACAGACGCGGCAAACAAAGAAACGCCACCGGGGACATGAACAAGACCAAGTGAGCGAAAGTATCCAGCGAGAGAAAGAGAGAGAAGGGAGAAGAGAGAAAGTGTATTGCAAAAGCCGTCACAGGAATATCGTTTATATATAAAAAAGCATCCCATCCCCATCTGCATTCGAGCTCTCGCGATCGCGATCGCGATTCAGCGCAACTCGGCCAGCCAGCCAAAAAAAAAAGAATCCAGAAAAAAGCAAGCCAATCAAGACAGCAAACAAAAACGCCGGGGTCTCGGATATCCAAACGAGAGCGCCATGAACCAAAAACCAGCAGCGTCCGAGAGGAGGGGGGGGAGGAAGACGCTCCCAAAGCGTATGCAGCTTACGGGCCAGCGAATGAGATGTGAAAAAAATAAAAAGGGTATAAAAGGAGGATTTTTATGTCGTGGGCACAGGTGCGAGGAAGCCGTGTGGGCGTGCGAGCCTCGAGTGAGTGAGCATCTTGCGCGCGTGGGAAAACGGCAGCAATGGGCGGGTTGGGTTCGAAGGCGGGCGCGGGACTACAGGCTTGTTGGGGACTTGTGGCCAGTCGAGGCGGGTGTTCTACCGGATAGAAGCGTACCATCTAGCTCTGGTAGGCCACGCGTTGAGCTGCGGTCCGAGGCTGCGGCGTCCATGTCCTATATGCCATCGCCAGCTTCGACGCCGTTTGTGAAGTCGTCGAAGCCGACTAAGCTGCCGAAGCCACCATTGTCTTCGCCGGTGTGGAGAAACGAATCAAAGTCAAAGTTTTCGAGTGCCGCATCGCCGTCGCCAAAGTTCAAGCCAATGTCAAAGTTGTTGTCTGAGATGTCGCCGAATGGAGCGTCATTGCCCATAGGTTGCTGCGGCTGCGCAGGTTGCGCCTGCGGAGGCTGCTGCGGGGTCTGCTGAGGCTGGCCATTCGGATTGAACGACTTCCCATGCATGGGCGTGATGGGTGTTGAAGGCGTCGGTGTGGGTGCTTCTTCGCCTGCCGAGGCTGCGGGAGTGGCACCTGCGTTTGGCCCTTTCTTCGGTGCAGGCTTCTGGATTCAATATCAATGTCGCTCAATCGTAAGGGGGCGTTCAACTTTACCTTATTGTCCTTGGTTCCCTTCTTCTTGGGCGCTGCCTTGTTCCCCTGGTTTGGTGTTGGTGGAGCCTGGTTCGACATGGCTGGAGATGCTTCTGGTCTTTGCTCGTTCGAGGGCGCCGGGGGAGGGGGCATTTGACTCCGCTGCTGGGGGCCACCTGCCATGGGACCTCCCATCATCTGTGGTTGCTGAGGCATGCCGGGCTGCGGCGGTCCACCGCGCCATTGGCCGTTCATCTGACTGTTGCGCATTGCCTCCATCTGCTGCTGTGACATTTGTTGACCGTTGAAGTTTGCGCCGGGGTGGGAGCTTGGTGGTCGCATCATGGGGTTGTTAGGCATCTGCGGGTAGAACTGTGGGGGCATTCCTGGAGGCGCCAAAGTGGGGTCCGGGAAGTTCATGTTGGGTGCAGGCGAGCCGCGCTGCTGTTGCATGACACCTTCAGGCATGGGCGACCCCGGCAGGCCTTGCTGGCCTAGCTTTGGCGTACGGCCCTTCATGTCTGTGGGGTTCGGCGAAGGCCCAGCTCGGCTTCCGGAAGGCGACATGGCTGGCGGGAACTGGCCTCCTGCTGCGCCCTGCTGGTGGGGTCCTGACATGTTGTCCTGCTCTTGCCGTGCCATGAGTAAGCGCTTCTTGTTCTGCTGCTCTAGGAGCATGAGCTGCATCTGGTAGTCCTGCAGGGCATGGCTGCCTTGCTGTGGCTGGCCGGGCTGTTGTGGTTGCATGCCGGGCCGGGGCTGGTTGCCCGCGAACATGATCTCTTGGCCGTCCAAGCCCGGGTTCATGGGAGAGCCCTGGGTCATAGCCTGGGGGGAGGCAGTGTTATTCAGTGCTACTCTGTGTTGTTGGGCCAGGCTATGGGCGTATACCTCGATGTTCTTCTGCTGAGCATTATTGGCTTGCTGTCCGAACTCGTTGAACTGAGCGTTGGGCATGTTATTGTTCATGGCACCTGCATGGCGCGCCAGATTAGCAGCTGCAGTCGCATTGGCCGTGGTGCGTGACTTACCCTCGACGCGAGGCCGCTTGTTGGGGGAGGGCGCGTTCTCGTTGGCGTTTGGCGACGGGGCGCGCTGGCCGTTCATGTCCATCTGCGAGCCGTCTCGCTGCATTTGCGCGGCGATCATGTTGGGCTTGTTCATCTGGCCCATGTTGGCCATGGGGTTGCCGTTGCTGGTGGAGGTTAGCGGGGGGCAGGGCAGGCAGGGCAGGCAGGGCAGGCAGGGCAGGCAGGGCAGGCGTACGGGCGGTTGTTCTGGAGAGCGGCGCGCTTGAGGTCGTTCTGGGCGACGCCGTTGGGCATGTTGGCGCGCATCATGCCGACGTTCTGGTACTGGGCGTTCATGGGGTTGTTCATCATCATGCGCTGGTTGCGCTGCTCGTTCTGCATGTGGGTGAGGGCCTGGGGGCGGTTAGCAGGGGGGCGCGTGCGAGAGGCCGTGGGGCTTACCCGCGTGTGGGTGATGTACTGGGCGCCCTTGGAGGGGGTGCCGCTGCGGTCCTTGGTGGCCTGGTAGATGTCCCAGAACTGGACCCACCAGTCGAGCAGGAACGAGTTGTCAGCCATCTGGTTCTTGGGCAGCAGCGGCAGGGGCAGGCCGCTGCTCGAGTCGTCGTCGATGGCGTCGATGCCGTTGGGCTTGCTGCTGGGGCTGGGCTTCTGGGGCGGTGAGGTGGACATCTTCATGTCGCACTCGACCATGGCGCGCGCCAGGCGGTTGTGGTTGTTGCGCAGGAAGTAGTCGTAGATGTACGTGTTGAGCTGCTCGCGCGGGTCCATGACGGGGCGCGCAGGCGGCGGGACGGGCATGCTCATGTTGGCCATGATGGGCGTGCCGTTGACGGGGCCGCCGTTCGCGTTCATGGCCATGTGCATCTGCTGGTTCTGCATCGCGGCGCGAGCAGAGACGCGGCGGTGTCGTGTCGTGGATCCCCCGGGCTGCAGGCGGGCGTGCTGCTACGGGCGCATTCAGCGGCGGTGCGCTGGCGGCGGGGGCGAGGGCGCCAGGAACTGCGGGGCGGGCGCCGGGGACGGGGACGGGGTGCGCAGGCGTCGTCGACGGGAGCGAGATGCGCGGACGGCCAGTGTCGAGAATGCGCGGCGATGGGCGGCGGGCGGCGGGCGTGCGGTATCGACTTTGTTCTAGCGTGCGATCAGGGGAGAAGCGCTGCCACGACGTGCGAATGCGCGGAGGCCGGCAACACGAGTCCTCAACCACACAAGTATACAAACAATGCGCGGTCCGACGCGTCAAGATGGGCAGGCGAGTCGTCTTCACTCTTCACAGTGCGCAAATGAAACCACCTGTTGCACCCGTAAGGAGAGCGCACTTGACTGCCAAGCCCATCCAGTCACGTGACGCGTTATTATAGATTTTCCCAACCACTTCCACTGCCCCCTCGCCCCGACTGCTCGCAGATGCCGAATGTTTCTCTTTCTCACCCTCAGAGCCGACATGCTCATTGTTCCAGCGTTGGCCCTCTGCGATCTTCAGGCCTCGGTCACGAAACGGGGCTGACGGTGATCGCAATGGTGGGGCAATCACGGACCACCCACCTCACTCACTGCCCATGGCCGCACCAACGAACCTTGGAACGTGTGCCTCGCCCGCGATGCGCATTGTCATTGTGCTCTGTACGAATTGTCATAGTGGCCCGCGAGTATCGCACAGACAGTCAGAGTCTTCAATGCATGTCAATGGCCGTCGTGCAGTGAATTGCATAGCTGTCACTCTACAAGCTGTTTCTTAGTCTACGAGCTTTCTCTACCGACTCAAGTCCAGACATGGGAAGCCGCCGATCCTGCAAGTCAAGTCCTGGTGCAAGTTACTCATTCCCGAATGCTCTTTGCGCGCGCTGCCTCTGCTGGCAAGTCAATCGACTCGTAGGTCGCGGACCCATCTCCCGCAGTGAGTCGTCTCTTAGAACGCGAATTGCCGCTTCTTCAATCGTCATCCATAGCTGTGAATGTGTTGTGTGGTACAAGTGCCAGAGGGGTATATGTTCGTCTTCTTCTAAGCCTCGAGTCTACTCGTCATCTGGCGGCATCTCATCGTCTATGTAGCGGACCAGAGATACTCGCATCTCCGTGGTATCGTTGCCCCGGAGAACGTCACTAACAAAATGGGCCTCGACCTGCATGTGAACCTGTACCTGCGTTAGCGCGTTACAGGCCGCCGACCAAGTTGTGCATACCATCTCCAGCGCACCGCGCAGTACACCAACCAATATGTTTGAGAACCACAGCTCGTCCTGTGCACGGCCGTCGTCGGGAAGCTCAACAAAGTCCGCAAGGGGATTCTCGTCGAAGATCAACGAGAACTGCTTGTTGTCACTGGACCAATTCGCAATCGTGGGCGTAACGTTCAGAAAGATCTTGAAGCCGACCTGTACGAGTATGAGCGGGTGCTGTCAACGACACGGCAGTGTGCTGGCTGCGCTACCTTTGAGATCATCTCGGCGACTTCTCGAAAGTTGGTGCAAGTCGGAGCGCTCGACTTGGCCAGGAAGTCCTCAATCAACCGTATGCCGATGTTGTAGCCCATCTTCTCCAGTTGCTTGTTGACCTCCGGGTAGTTGTATTCGTAGTCTTTGCATAGTTGCACAACGATTGTGCCGTACGTGAGGGTGACGAGCTCAGCGCTGACCTTGTCTACGCGAGTCCTGCGACTGTCAGAGCTTGGCGAGTAGGGAGAGATGGCGCAAGACTTACTTCCAGACTCTGGCGGGCATTAGCACATGTCACAAGCCATTGCTGGACGTCTGGAGCTCACTCCTCGCCCAATCGGGCTGCCTTTGTAGAAGAGGCCATGTCCTTCACACTGTGCAGCGTGCGTCTGCGGATTTCCGAGTCCCTCGAGCCTGCGAGACCGACGGGTGTGGGGAAAGCTTGGATCTGCGGGCGTCGACGCAGTGGGATGGTGGAGCGTGTAGCTACCGCCGTGAGCTAAGTCCGCATGTCGATCCTTGGCATACTCGAACTTCACCAAAGTGTAGAGACAGCTGCCTCCAAAAACACGTCGCAACCCCCTCCCCATACTCGAATTGCTCGCACGCGCGCGCACACTGCCCGAAATGTCCCAATCGAAACGACCCGCAAACGACGCGTTCGGCTCGAACCAGCTGGTCAAGCGCGCAAAGTCAGATGCCAACCTCGACAGCACTGCAGTTGCGATATCAAGTGCAACTGGGCAGAATGGCGCACTCATAAAAGCGGTATGCTCTTCCTGAACCTCTGAGAGAAGTTGCGCACTAGCTGAACATGGGCCTGGGCTAACAGGAGCTTTAGGGATCGCAAGGCGGCGCCCTCCAATCCCCAGTGATGGAGTTGACTGGCCATTCTGGGGAGGTGTTCGCAGCACGATTTGATCCAACTGGCCGGTACATTGCTTCGGGGTCAATGGACCGTTCGATTTGTGGGCACACCTTGGAAATAGATCAAGAAGACCTGCTGACATAACGCAGTGCTCTGGCGAAGCTCTGGCGCATGCGAAAACTACGGCATGCTCAGCGGGCACAAGCAAGCTGTGCTGGATCTACACTGGTCGCGGGACTCGAAAGTGCTGTTCTCAGCCTCGGCAGACATGCACCTTGCGAGCTGGGACGTAGAGACGGGCGAGAGGATACGAAGACACCCTGGGCACGAAGAGGTCATCAATTGCATGGACGTCAGCAAGCGCGGAGAGGAGATGCTCGTCAGCGGCTCGGACGATGGCTATATTGGTGTAAGTGACCCATTGCTCATCAAAGAACGCTACTGACGCAGAGGTAGATCTGGGACACAAGAACCAAAGACGCCGTAACCTTTATTCCCACAGACTTCCCCATTACAGCGATATGCTTAGCGGAAGCCGGAAATGAGCTGTTCACAGGAGGAATCGACAACGACATCAAAGTTTGGGATCTGCGAAAGCAAGCCGTAACATACACACTCATCGGTCACGCCGACACCGTGACCTCGCTTCAACTCTCACCCGATAACCAGACACTGTTATCAAACGCACATGACTCAACCGTCAGGACATGGGACGTCAGACCGTTTGCACCTGCTGACCGCCGCATCATGACCTTCGACGGGGCACCCACTGGTCAGGAGCGCAACCTGCTCAAAGCAAGCTGGGATGCAAAGGGCGAGAAAATCGCAGCCGGTAGCGGAGATCAGAGCGTAGCCATCTGGGAGTCGCGGACTGGCAAGCTCCTCAATAAGCTTCCCGGTCATCGAGGTGCCGTAAACGACGTAGGCTTCCACCCGCTCGGTGAACCACTATGTAAGTCTCGGACATTTCCTTTGCCGCGTACTTTGTCTCTTCTAGAATTTGCTATTTGCCGCGTCTTGCGACATGGCTGGCGTAAGCTCGATATGTGGAGTCTTGGCCTACCTCCAAACCAGCGGCAGTCTCCAAGCTTTCTCAACACCGTCCAAGGTTTGCGCTTGCAGCGCGCATACTCTGCGGAGACTCCGCTGGGCAAGAAGATTTTCTACGTCTTCCAAGTCTCAATGCTCTTGACCGCTACGATACGATACATGAGGCTGACTTGGCAAACACAGTGGTCTCCGCATCGTCAGATCGCACCCTTATGGTTGGTGAGCTTGGAAGATGAAAACGTGGAGTTTGAAGCACTTGGCTGCCAAGTCTGGAGTCAGAAGCACCGCTTGACGCGTGGGAAACGGACCGAGGTGGCCGAGCGGAGATCAGCTGCCCCGTATGCACGTCACGGAGGCGTTGTTTACGTTGGTGTTGATATTGGACACGCCAGTGCGACGCTGGGCGGAGGGGGATGGTCTCGCTTTCGGTCGTATCGAGGCTGCAAGGACAGTGAGAGCTCAGCGGACGCGCCCTGGGCGCGACGAATTACAACTGCAGTGCAACGACAACAATGCAGTAGGCAGATAACCACCACGAAAACAACGAAGACGAAGGTTGTTTATGTATGCTGTTCTATGGTTCCTGTTGCACAACTGCGTTGGCGACTGTTGGTCAGAAGTTCATCAGGGGCTACAAAATGATTGGCTGTGGTGCGCCAGGACTTTTCGTTGTTCAACACACCAGCAGCCAACCACTACAAGTCGCCCCTTCTTAATGCCTGGAAATCGCGACTTTATGTCCATCCACTGGTGACAACAAAGCCAAAAATTTGCTATTTTGATACAGCGATGTGCGCGAATTGGTCTGTGACTTAGCGTAATCTACGAAGTACTGCCATGGAGTGGCGTTTCATCAATACGATCCTGATACGCGGCCGGTTGCAGAAACGCCTGGCGTTCAATGCTCCCTCGACCTCAAGCGTCCTTGCTGCAGGGTGCAGCCCCTCGGTGTGACTTGGGCTCTCCCTCCTCCACATCTTATGCTTTTTATCTCTTAACTCACAGTCATTGGCAGCCGTGCTGTTGTTTCGCTCGTCTCCATTTCGTACCTTCGTTTGGTTCACGGGCTCTGGATAGCTTTTCGACAAGACTTCTTCGGCGTACAGAACAATTAAGGGATTGTCGACTTCAGTTTCGATCCTGGATGACTTGTTAAGGTACCCACTCTCCGATATGCAAGGCTTTTCATGACTTTTGGCGGGCTCCAGTCATCCTTCTTTTGCCCTACATTTTACCCCTGCTACCGTTCCCTTCGACGAGCGTGTATCTGCACGGATAGTGGCACCAACCGTTCATTTACCATCCGGCGACAGTTACGATAAACACGAGGGACGTGTTCGAGCAGGGAGACGCGTCTGATTTAAGGGAACCCACACAAAAACAAATACCCCGGATTACATACCTGGACCTGAAGACTCCACATCCTTCAGCAACATACGCAACACGATGTTTCGATCATCAATATCTATATTCGGTCTTAGGACTCCACGGCCAGAGCAGGATGTGGAGAACTCGCCGGTGCCAGAGTCCCAATCTCGATTTGCTCGTTTTTCTACCAATGCGAGGACTATGGTTGGCTCTTCAGTATACTCTCAGTCACCAGGACCGTCGAGATGGAAGACACCAAAGATGCCTTCAATGGGCTTCGGTCGCCGCCCGGTATCTGCCGACCTTGACACAGTGGTCGATGAATCAAACGGATCCAACTCAGCGTTTGCTTCGCATTCTGCATCATCATATGTCGGCGCCATCTCGCAAGAGCAGATCCGCACACCAGAACTAACATACAACCGACACCCGGCAGATGTCTCACTACCACAACAAGATCCTTTCGTCGATCCCGAAATCCAACAGTTAGCCGATGAGATCAACGGAACACGGCGACACCGCAGGCGCAAGAGGAGAAAGCAGCACCGCGCAGACCACTGGAAGCGAAAGCGAAGCGACCGAGGAAAGATGATGCCCTTTGTGCGCGGCACAGCAGCACGTGGAAAGCTCACTGCCTGTATCATCTCTGGCACCTTCCTCCTCAGTGTGCTTACAATTTGTACGTCTATTCTCTGATTATCGCAAGTCGTATACTAACCATTGTATAGACCTTGCAATCGCCCTCACGAACAAAGACATCGGCCAAGAAGTCCACGTCCTCTTCATCCTCATCCTCCTCAGCATAACAATCTTCTTCTGCCACTCCATGATCCGCCTCTGCATGTTGATCCTCAACCCGCCCCGCGAAGTCGAGCGACAGCCCGTACCCAACCTCACCGCGCCCGAGGGCTTCCAGCCCATTGTCCCCATCCCCGTGCGTCTCGCCCGCGACGATGCCCTGGACTCAGACAACGACATGACGGACCTCGAAGCCGGCGATCTCGAAAAGGACATCCTGCCCCCACCGCCCCCGGCATACGGGCTGTGGAGAAGCAGCGTGCGCGCCGACCCAAACCTGCTGCACTGGCAGCGCGTCGAGGACAACCGCGCCCAGTCCGCCATCTCAATGTCCCAGAGCAGAAACACAAGCGTTGTCGCTGTCTCGACGCACGACGCGCTTCCTGAGCCCCCCGTCGAGGGCCCACGCCCGCCCAGCTACGTCTCCGAGGACGGCGTGAGCTACATCACTGAAGCGGCGCCGAGGAGCATCGCGCCTGCTCAGAACGCTCCTGCGCCTGCGCCCAGCGGCGTGCATCCTGCGTGGCGCACGAGCTATGTCATGAGCGAGATCCGGCCTGGTGAAGTACCTGCCTCCATGGGCCGACGGTGATGGGGTTGTTTGCTTTTTTTGGAATCAGCATTGTGTTCTCGCGAGCGTGTTGCTGTTGTTTACAGTTCCCTATTTGAGCGACGGTGTTTTGGAGCGAATCATGGAGTGTCAACGAACAAGGAGCATCAGCGAACAAGGAGCATCAGCGAACCAGGAGTCTCACAGACATACGGAGTACCACCGAACCAAACTTCCCCAGCATACCAAGGCGCGAAAGCATATCCCTGCGAAACGCAACCCGATGATGTCATAACCGTGTTTCAAGGCCGAGTGTGCTGCAGGTGTCTGGGGTGGGGGGGCTGTCGCATGCAGGATCCGCCTGAAAACGGCATGAAAGCCTTGGGGCGCAATCTAATTTAGGACGTCACACTGGCTCAGAGACTCATCTCACGTTTCCGCTGGTCGGACGAAAAGCTATGTAGATGTTGAATAATATGTGTATTTTGTTCCTCGGTTGTTTGCGCGTTCGTTGGCGTGCGGGGTGCGTGAGGTGGGTCTGTAGGTCTGGCTCACGCTGTGGAAAGGTGTGGTGCTGGAGGGTGCGAGATATCTCGCATTCGGGGACTTGCAAGCGACGTTTAGATGGAAGAGTCACATAGTTGAATGATCTTCTGAAGACGTCCGGACCTGCCTGCGTGACTGAAGATTGGAAGCTACCAAGTGCAAAGCATGTAGCAGCTCAAGAGCGTCGCTGAGATTGCAGAGAATGTCATTATCTAAGCTATTAATCGTTTCGCATAGTCCCGTAACCCTCGTAACCCATTCAATTACGCATAAACCATGAACACCGCGCGCTGTCCTGTGTAAATGTCATCCGTCATATCATGCTTTCCCAAACCCATGGACATCTATCATCTCATTACCCTCCACTCATCTCACACCCTTTCCATCCCATTCCCCTCGAGACCAATCCTCTCCTTGACTTCCTTGGCTTCGCTCTCATATTTGTCGTCGTCCTGTCCGGGATTGGCAACCTCGTATTCCAGCATCTTGATGAACTTGTAGAAGACAACGGCAATGATGGCGCCGATGCCAGGACCAACCCAGTAGATCCAGTGCTCGACGTCGAAGATGCCGGTCACGACGCAAGGGCCGAAGCTGCGTGCGGGATTGAGCGAGCCGCCGGTGTAGTAGACGCCGACGAGCTCGGCGATGAAGAGCGCAAGGCCGATGCCAACGGGTGCGATGAACGTTGCTGTGTTGTGTCAGTAATATGCTTTGAAGTAGTCGTGCTAAATATACCTTTATGTTTCTCCTTGGCCAGCATGAAAATCGTAAACACCAACTCGGCCGTGAGAACCGCCTCGATGAAGACGCCTCGTGCCAGACCCGTGCCAGAACTCAACGTCGTCCTGACATTGAAGTTTGTGGGGAACATGACACTGACCAAGAAGCTGCTGAAGATACTGCCCGCCACCTGCGCAACAAGCAGCAGACTCGCTCGAATCGGACTGATGGCGCGACACAAGAGCATAGCAAACGTGACAGCCGGATTGAACAAGCCACCACTAATGCGAAAGAAAATCCACACATTCACCATCAAACTGAATCCAAACACGACAGAAATATACAGCAAAACCGTCGGCGAGAACCCCGTAGCCTCACCCGTCGTCGTGTTCTCATCCGACGCATTCGACCCGATGTTGGCGACCTGCGTGCCGGCAAACGCAAAGAAGAGGAACATAGTGGTGCCGACAAACTCGCCCACAAACGCCACAAAGTGGTTCTTGGCGTTGGAATTCATCCACATGGTCCACGGCAGGCGCATGACTTCGGAGGTGCTGGGCGGACTGCGGGGCGGCATGCGACTGTCGCCAGAGGCAGCGGCGTACAGGTGCCGCCGCGGCGTCGTCTCGCGGTCAGAGTCGCAGTAGAGCTGGTACCCCTTGCCGGTTGGGGCTTCGTCTTCGGAGAAGCGGCTTGGGGCGTGTGCGTCGAGGGAGCTGCGGCCGGGGCCGTAGCGCTCGTAGGAAGCTGGGGGGCGGCGGTGTTGGCGGTCTGGTCGGCGGCGGTATGCACGCGGGTCGTCTTCTTCGTCGGAGTAGTCTTCTACGTAGGCGGCCTTGTTGGTTGGAGGTCCTGGTCGGGTTTCTCGGCGCGTGATGCGCCTCTCATAGGTCCGGCGGTAGTATTCACGGTCGTCATCTGTGGCGGCACGCTCATCGTACCCTTGTCCTGGGGGGCCATAGGCGTGTGGGTCAGAGTAGCCACGGATTCCCTTGAGAGCAGTACTCTGTCTTGATGGTACGGGTGCCGCTGAGGGTCCGAAGGCATCTGTGAGGTCTGTGGGAGCAATGTTGGGCTGCTCGATGTGTGCTTGGTTTGGAGGCATGGGCAATTGGAGAAGCTGTTTCCGGGACTCACGCGAGCTGTGGTGGCGGGGCACAGAAGGAGATTCCATTATGGTACCATCTTGGAGCTGCTGGCCGTAGTACTGTGGCAGTGGGCTCGAACCAGCCATGTCGCCAGAAGGAAATGGTGCACTATTGGCAGAAAGGTGCTTGGATGGTAAGGGGGCTGACCGGAAGAATCCTTGTGCACAGGAAGAAAGAGATGTAGTGGATAGAAACGTGCTTGAAATTAAACTTTCAAGCTGGTTATTTCAGTATGAGAGGAGAGTGTTGGATATCCGGGGAGACGTAGAGGAAACCTTGGAGTGTTTTGTAAATGGCTGGCGTAAGGGTTATGCTCGGTGATATAGTCAACCGCTGGAGAAGCAATTCAAGACCCTGAACAAACCCATGGCCCTCCTCGTCATACCCATTTCGGTTCATCTTCGTATCCTCAAAGTCGCTTCCTGCCTCCCGATGTCTGCGATTCGTCGATCCAAGCAGCCAAGCGGATTGCTGTCCAGGTTCATGCGCATCGATATCAAAAGGTGGTTGGTTATGACGTCTATCAGAGTCAGATGTGTGAGTACGGACGAAAGCTGATGTGTTTTTGCATGGTATATGCTGTAGAGAAAGCAAGCAAACCCCAGGGCGAGGTGCTGGAAATCAGAACCGGAGACTGGGAAGGGCCGAGATCTCGTGAAGAAGGAAAACCAGCATTGGCGAATCGAAAGGCAATCTTGCCTTGGAAGTTGACCGTGAGGCTACAGGGTCCTCGCTTGTACACGAATGATGTTCAGGATCGTCAGATTCAGGCGGAGCTAAGGGTTGGTGTTCGTCGTGCCACGAATGAGGAACATCCCTGCATCGGTGTTGCGAATTGTCCCTAGGTAGTGCCTGTCATCCTGCAAAAGCAAAACGGCCACACGTGCAAATCTCAAACCTCCGTTTCACGAGTCGGTATGACAATGGTGGAGGCTGCAAATCCTTCCATGTCCGCGTAACCCGCACGTCGAACCTGTCAGTTCGTAGCCTCACAATCCGCAAGCATTTGAATAACGTGTCTGTGCGCAACTCGCCCAGAGTCGCAACGCGCCCGAGGAACTTCACATTGGCTACCCACAAACATGAGATTATTGAGCCACATACAATAGATATTATCGCGAGATTTTCTTGTAAATTAATCTATAGAGGTAACTCTACAGCTTTGCCTATCTAAATCTCCCCGGAGTATTTATAGTCCGGCCGCGGCGGGTGAATGTTGGTAGAGGTGCTGGTGCAGCCACCTCCTTAGCAGCACCCCCAGCAGCACCACCCACACGTCGTTTTTTTGCCTGAGGCTTACGCGTCCAAGACTTGGAGTCCTCGCGATCACGTTTCTGGCGTTGTTGCTGCGATTTTTTGGCGTCGCGGTCGCGTTTCTGAGCCTCGCGTTCGGCAGCTTTCTCAGCCTTCTCCTTCTCCCGCACCTTCTTGAGTCTTTCACGCTCAACCTTCCTCTCCTCAGCCTCCTTAGCCCGTAATAGTTTAGCAGACTCCCTTAACTGCTTCATCTCAACTCTGTCTAGCTTTTTCTGCTTCTCATCCCGCTCCTTCACCATGTATCGAAACTCAGCCTCGCGGATCTTTCGAGGGGAGTAGTACATAGCCTCAGCCTCGTACTCCTTCCTCTGTTGAAGGTTAAGGGGGCCCTTATGCTTATGACGCTTCGAATGAGGCTTAGCGCTTTCCCGTAGTCCCTCATTCTCATGCCGTAGTAACTCCTTTGAGGCATGGAGGTGAAGGATCGTAGACTTGATCACCTCTGCCTCAGGAGCTTGAGGATCGATTGAAGCGTCTACGAGGTGCCTTATCGAAATCCTGTTGACGTCACTGAGCGGCGACATTGCACCTGTTGGCTCTAGAGTTGAGGTACGGAACTTTTCGAGTACTGTGTCAGGATTGAGAGGATTCACCCCAGTTGCCTTAAAGGCCTTCAAAATATGCTCCTTGGTGAAGGAGGCTTCCCAGGCAGGCTTGAAAAGGGACCAGAAGTCACCCTTCTTCACAGCTGCTTGCCCTTGGCTGCGTTGAAGGTGAAGTTGTAGCCTATCAGAATAGGCAGATGAGAGGGACTTAAACATTACCACATCAAGCGGCTGCGTTGTATGGGTACTTTGGGGAGGTAGTACTAGTAAGTGTATGTTGTTACGCTTACAGTACCTAAGAAACTCCATAGTAACGTGAGATCCATGGCTATCAAGGATGAGTAGTCGACTCCGGAGGCGTGCTTTCTTCTGGGTAAATCGATTGAACACCTGTTCGAGCCATGCAAAGCCTAGCGTATGGGTAGTCTAGCTAGAGGGACTTGAGGTGATGAGGACTGAGTCCTCACCTGCTTTGATATTGCGTACCCAGCGATCGTAGATGGCTGAGCGAGTCGATTGATATATGATCGCAGGCGGCAACGCACTCCCATCCGCACATATAGCTACTACAACTGTGATCCACTCACGATTGCCATCTTGAATAACTCCCTTACGTCCTCCGCGATCGTACATGTCCTTGCTGAAGATTCTCTTACTTCTACCTGGTACTCCTATAAGAAAGCCCTTCTCATCCATGTTGTAGATGTCCCTTGGTAGGATGTGATAACGCTCCATTTTAGTTGACAGAAGCTTGAAGTATGACTCGTATTTTGGTACTGAATCGGCCTTGTGACGATTGCGATCTAGTCCAGTCGTCCAGTGCGATGCAATCTCAGACGAGTGACGCCTCATAAACCTCGTCACCCACGACTGTGAGGCCGGCTTTCCAGCTATTTCACCAGCGAAATTTTGTACCATGGTCCTTGTAGGTGCTAGGCCATCCTCGGTGAGTTGATTGATGTACTGTATAAGCTCTAACTCTTCGTGGGGGTTGAGCAATTGCTTGTTGCGATAATAGGTGTCATTGCTGCGCTGCACACCCCGGTGCCTCCGCGACAACGTACTGCGACTCACATTGAACTGATCAGCAATTTCTGTATCCTTAAAATGTTCTTCTGGTTCTCGCGATTCAATTGCTTCAATTGCGACATCAATTGGATCCATGATCGTTGAGTTATGACGCGTCGCGATAGTCGTGTTGAGTTTGTTATAATGTTGCGCACGGGCGGGTTGCGACTCTGGGCGAGTTGCGCACAGACACGTTAAGCGGCGCGTGGAAATCCACAACACTACAGTGACCGTGCACGCCGTGCACACCTTCGCGCCGTGCACACCCTCACCAAAAATCCACTATACTCCTCAACCCCATAACTGAATACCACGATGTCGTTAGAAGAAGCGCTTAAAGAGGCAGATGTAGCAGATGCACAAGGCAAACTTTCATACCAGGCGGTTGCAAAAAAAATACAATGTGTGCCGCACAACTTTGTCGCGACACCACCGACACGTTGTCGCGTCGCGTGCTAACGCTGATCAACAACTGCTTAAACTCCACCCTACACAAGAGCGAGAGCTTTGTGAGTTCATAGTTGAGCTTACTGAGCGAGGCCTACCTCCTACAAGGCAGATGGTACAAAACATGGCTTCTGAATTGGCTGCAGATAGGGTCTCCAACTCGTGGGTTACTCGCTTCCTAGACCGTCACCGCGACCAGCTCCTATACAAATGGGCCAACGCTATCGACGCACAGCGCCTCCACGCCGATAGCAGCGAGAAGTACACACGATACTTCAAGCTTGTGCACTCCAAGATCACCGAATACTCGATTGAGCCACGGCACACGTACAATATGGATGAGAAGGGCTTCGCAATTGGCGTACTCAATAGGCGCACCAAACGAGTGTTCAGTAGGGCTTCTGTGGAGTCAAAAACAAGGCGCCAGCCTATGCAAGACGGCAACAGGCAGTGGGTGTCGATACTCGCAAGCGTCTGCGCTGATGGTTCGGCACTGCCTCCAGGCATCATCTATCCAGGCGCTCCTAACGAGATACAATCGACCTGGGTAGAGGATATAGAAGCAGAAAAGCACTCAGTATTTGTTACTGCAACGCCCTCAGGCTGGACGAACGACGAGGTCGGCCTTGCGTGGCTGGAACAAATCTTTGATCGCTATACTCGAGAGAAGGCGCGCAGAAGTTGGCGACTACTTATAGTAGACGGCCACGGCTCGCATATAACCTGGTCCTTCATCAAGTACTGCGATAGGAATAGGATACTGCTACTAGTGTTCCCTCCTCACAGTACCCA
This sequence comes from Lizonia empirigonia, assembly GCA_009982855.1. NCBI lineage: Eukaryota > Fungi > Ascomycota > Dothideomycetes > Pseudoperisporiaceae > Lizonia > Lizonia empirigonia. The sequence goes on along the minus strand of JAADKA010000035.1, from coordinate 503,113 downwards.
CACGCTGCAGCCGCTTGATGTAGCACTCTTCTCACCTCTGGCTACAAGCTATACAAACCAGCTCACTAAACACGTTTACACAACTCAAGGCCTAGTAGGCGTGAAGAAGCGTGACTTCTTCCACCTATTCTATAAGTCCTGGACGGAGACCTTTACCCCAAGCCTCATCCTCAAGGCCTTCGAAGTCACAGGCCTATCGCCACCCAACGCAGCTGTAATCGTCGATAGGTTTCGGAATAAGCGCAGGCAGCTGCCTCGTACACCTTCACCAATTGCAGCAAATAACTGGAAGCAAGCTATCCAAATTCTGGGCAAGGTGGTAGAGAATCAGGACGCAGAGGAGGTGCAGCGGTTGCGGCGTACTATCTCTCACCTCTCCGCCCACACTCAGCTTGTACAGCTTGAAAATGAAGGCCTGCGCAACGTAATTGGAGAGCTTAAGCCCTCTAAAAACAAGCGGAGGAGGCTTGACCTGCAGCATGATAAGGAGTTCTGTAGTGCAGCTGTTCTTTGGAGCCCTCACAAGATCCGCCAAGCCGAGGATCGCTATAAAGCCAACAAGGAGCAAGAGCTGCAGAAGAAGGTAGATAAGGCTCATCAGAAGAAGCTTCAGGCCCAGAAGAAGCTTCAAGATGAGCAGGACAAGCAGCAGAGGAAGGCAGAACGAGAGAGGGTGAGGGAAGAGAAAGCCTACAGGGAGGCTGCTAAGAAGGCTGAGAAACAACAAAAGAAACAAGAGAGCGACGCTGCCAAAGCTATCCAATTGCCCTCAAGAGGCAAGCGCAAGGCTTTAAGTAAGCCTTGTACAGAGCCTGCAGCCAAAAAAACAGCGTAAGCGTGGTGCAACTCGCGTTGTAGTTGAAGCGTCGCCGTCCCCAGCACCTCCACCAGTTACCACGCGCAGCGGCCGCGCAACAAGGCCAAATAAGAAATGGGAGCAGGGCATGCACTGTAGGACCTAGTAGACTGTTATAACGAAAAACCTCGCAATAATATCTATTGTATGTGGCTCTGCAGCCTCATTTTTCGGGTGTGCAGGAGGGTGCCAAGGTGTGCACGGCGCGAAGGTGTGCACGGCGTGCACGGTCACTGTAACATGTCGGGCCGCGTAACGCCCGGCGGCGCGTAACGCCCCATCAACCCCTCAACGCTCAATTTAAAAATGAGGCTATTGAGCCACCAACAATAAATAATATCACGAGATTTTCTGGTTTATTACTAAAGTGATGCTTGCGATCAATTTGCGCTATCTATATTTCATCGGAAGTGTGACGCTGCGGCCGCGGCGGGTGGTGATACTCTGCACCACCCAAACCTTCAACCACGCGCTTTTTGACTGGTTTCTGAGTTGATGAAGCTTTTCTCTTGCCTGTTTGGGGCAATTGTAGAGCTTTTTGAGCGTTGCGATTGGCCTCCTGAGTCTCTTTTTTGCGTTGGCGTTCAGCTACTTCTTCGGCCTTCCTCTGCTCACGCTCTACCTTTGCCACACGCCGCGCCTCAAGCTTCTCCTGATGTATCTTCCATTTGTATGCCTTATTGGCATCGCGGAGCTGCTGATTCATCACTTTTTCTGCCTCCTTATCACGTTTTTGTTGCTCCTTGGCGGTGTGAAGGTCTCTTGCGTGGTCAAACTTCGATGGAGTGAAAAATTGACTCTCACCCTCGTCCTCTTGTGGCTTTTCAAGCTCCAGGATACGGTTAGGCTTATTACGCTTCTTTTTGGTAGTAAGAGCCTGCTTCAATCCTAGTAATTCGTCTTGCTGGAGTTGATATTGGGCCTGGAGGTTGTGCACAACCTCACAGAGCTTTTTTGACTCAATACTGTCGATATCCTTCACTGATATACTCAAAAGACGTTGGATAGACCTCCAACTGCCCATATCAACTGCTGCAACAATCGTATTTGCATCGTTATCGACGTCATTGTCGGGGGGAGGTGTGTAAGTGAATCGTTGGAGGACTACCCCTGGATCCTTTGGCTCAATCCCAGTGGCTTCAAAGGACTTCTGGATGTTGGCAACAGTGAAGGAGTCCTTCCAGGCAGCCCAGAAGATAGGAAAGAAGTCCCCCTTCCTGATCTGGAGCAGTCCTTGGCTGTTGTGAAGGACATCGGTCGGGTGACGCTTATATGCGGTTGAAAGTGGCTTGAACATCACCACATCGAGCGGTTGAAGCGTGTGAGTACTGTGAGGGGGAAATACACTCAGGAGAATCCTGTTTTGATCACAATAATCCAGAAAATCGATCATCACATGACTCCCGTGGCCATCAAGGATGAGTAATCGCCAACTCCGACGCGATTTCTCCTGAGTATACCGATTGAACACCTGTTTGAGCCAGGCAAGGCCAATACTGTTGTTTGACCAGCCCGTGGGTGATGACGTAACACACACAGAGTGCTCTCCTGACTGTATCTCTTCTACCCAGCTCGATCGGATATCCCCACTGACCGAGTCGTAGATGATGCCTGGGGGTATCCAGGAGCCATCAGCACACACACAGGCCATCACAGTGACCCAATCACGTGAGCCATCTTGTAGAGTACTCCTGATCTCTCTTTTCTCCCACTGTCGGCGGCTGAATATCCGTTTTGAGCGTCTAGGTGTACCGATCATGATCCCCTTTTCATCCATATTGTATATATGACGTGGTTCAACCTCATACTCGGCGATCTTGGAGTGCAATTGATCGAAATACCGCTTGTATTTAGCCCCTGAGTCTGCTCGGTGACGCGTTCGATCCATAGCGTCCTGCCACTTCACGAGTAGGTGGTCTTTTTGGCGGTGAAGAAACCGTGAAACCCACCTCTCGGAGATCTTTGTTTGAGCCAATTGAGCTGCAGAATTTTGTACCATTTGCCTTGTAGGTGGTAAACGTCGGTGAGTAAGTCTATTGATATACTCCACAAGAGTTGACTCCTGTTCTGGGGTGAGTTGTTGTTGGTTGATTGCCTTCTGCTCCCGGGGCGCTGCCAGCCCCTGATACCGTCGGGCCAACGTGGATCGCTCAACACCATGACTGTCAGCTACTTTCGCGTAAGATACTTCACCTTTCGACCTCTGAAATTCCAGATCTGTAACCGCCTCATCAATCCGACTCATATTGGTGGAGTTATTGGTGGCTGAAGTTTGGGGTGGTTGGGGTTGATGGGGCGTTACGCGGCCCGACATGTTAGCAGTTACGCGCAGCTAAGCAGAACTTCTTGAAGAGTTCGAGCATGTTGTCGATCGGCCTTCAATGACAGGTGCATGTTGAGCGCTGAATCGCCAGTGGCTTCGAGACTGTACCATGGTAGAGGAGTAAGGTGAATCATCAAGAAAGGCTCGTTGACAGAAGTATGGGATACGTTTCAATTGCCACCAACATCAATACAGTCCAGGAAGCCTCAAATATAGTCCAGAGACAATCTACTAAACTCAAGGCCAAGCCAATCAGTAAAGCCAGGTCGAAGGAGCAATTCTTCTTGGTGCCTGATCTAAGAGCGCAAAGATAATAACAGAGAGGCTGGTGATGCTTCCCGCTGCTTTTAGATGGATTGAACATGTCAAACAAGCCATTACGATAGACGCCATAGCCGATTTCATCAAGAGTCGGTCGCAGAGGTACTGTCTTTGAATACTGGCATGACAAAAGTCGACGCATTGAGTGCAATTTCTTAACGAGATATGTATACTCAAACTTTCTCAACGGTGTGACCAAGGTGATGAGTCTGGGTCTAGATCCTGCTCTTTAGTCGCGAGATTCGTCGAGATGGGTTCCATTTCTCTTCTCTTTTCGGTACGAACGTGTTGCCAAACGAGCAACGCCGTCCATACAGCCACTAATCGGTTTAGTTTGGATACTTTATCAAATTACGCTTGGGTTTGAACTTACTCGCGATTGATACGGCAATCATCGCCCACATTCCCCGTGTGAAATAAGGCGCATAGCTTGCACCGTAGAAAACAATTGACCACCACGCGTTAATGGCATTTGAGCCCATGTTCATCGAGGCTAAGACCACAGCACGTAAGCTGTCTTCTTCATACCGGAGCACATCGTTGGCCCAAGCGAAGAAAGTTGCTTGACACGCATAGACACTGCCAGCCCAATAATACATCGCGAAATGTATGGTTGTGTTTTCCGGATACGCTAGGATCAATGCACTCGTAATGACACCAGTCACGCCGATCCAGTATCCAACTGTGAGTTTGTCAGCGATTGCCTGCAGACGGTGTGATGATCACTTACCAAGATAGCGCTTGCCGCCCATGAAGTCCGTCAGTGTTGCCCAGAATAGTGTTGATACAATACCAACCGCGGGAACGCCGGTAGGATAGTTGTTCAGTTGCGTCACAGTATATTTATTGGTCGGGTGAGATTTCATGTACAGTGACAACAGCGCATTAGTACTGAACGACTCGGTTTCTCCGGCGATGATCCAGAGGACAACGAAAAAGTACCAGTACCAGGTCGAGAAGCAGTGCTTCAAGAAACCCCAAGAAATAGGTGTACGTTCTGAGACCTCTGGGACGCGCGATATCGCAAGGGCTTTCTCCTCTGCACTGAAGTATGGGGCTTTCGTGTTCCTTGGAGTATCGGGGAAGAGTAAAAAGCCGTAGAGAGCGACCGGGAGCGTGATGATTCCATCGATAATAAATAGCCATCTCCATCCAGACAAACCACTCAGACCGTCCATACTTGAGTGGATGCCTGTTTGGATAAAGCCACCAATCATGGTGCCTGCGAGTCCCGATGCCGTGAAGATACCCGAGCGCTTGCCAAGTTCCTTCTCGGTGTACCACGAACCTAGCATGTAATGGGTACCCACGAAAGTAGACGCCTCAAACATAGCTTGGAAGAAACGAATTACCATTATGTCTTGAGGTTTCTGGGCCGCAGCCGTCACCATCGTCAAGCCAGCCCATACAACCTGGAGGAAGTCAACACCGCATCCTTCAATCTTTGGGCAGTACTTACCATGCATGCAGGGAAGAAGTATCTCGGCTTAATGTAGTATAGCGCAATGTTACAGGGTACTTGAGCTACCGTATAGCCAACAGTGAAGACGGTGTTGATCTGATTGAGCTGGTTTCCTTTGAAGTGTAGCTCCTCTTTCATGCCAGAGACGTAAGCATTGTTCAGGTTGGTTCGATCGAGGTAGTTCAGAAAGTACATGAGGCAACAGAAAGTGAGGATGAAGAAGTCGAGCTTCTGCACTAGTTTGCGTTCGCCAGGCGCACTGTGGTCACCTCGGAGGTACTGAAGGAAGCTGTTCGCCATGGTAGCGATTGTCCCTTGGTGGGCCAACGAATCCTCAAGGTCCGATTGGGAAAGGTTGTGATCGAAAGTTTATTCGTCCAGCAATAATATTGCTTTCACAAAAAACCTCTGAAGAACAGTGGTTGTTCTTTCCTTATATGGCTCCGGCAAGAGCAGGCGCCAAGGTCAACTTGATCACCGGTTTGATGGCCGGTAACGTTCACCCGCCGATATAGATTATTAGACGCGAGATCCGAGATATGGCAAGGACGATAATGCGTGAAGCTGACTCGAGACAGGCTATATCAGCATCTTATCTAGCATCGCAGGATGGTGATGCAACGTCAGATCTTCGGGTTCCTTCTTTTGGTCAGCTGCCGCTATCGGTAGATACTGTCAGGTACAAAATGGCAGCGCGTTGGGTGATGGGCTCCGAATAAGGCCAAAGCAAAACTGCCGCTCCACAACCTTTAGCAATCGCGCCGGCCCAATATGACTGCATAGCGCGCGGGGTTGAGATAGGCGAATGAACGACGAAAGTGGCGGTGTCGTCACCTTCTGCAGCGAACATATACCGAAAGGTGGGGAGCTGCCTCGGGCAAGAGCGCTTGACGCTGGTAGTCTCAGTAGCTTACCTCCGAGGTTCAAGCTTCTTAAGAAGCTTTTGTTGACATCGTGACTCTTTTTTATCCTCTGATCACGTTGTTGTTCCTGGAGCTGAAAGTCATCATGTCTGAACAAAATTGGGAAAAGATCGCCAAATCAAAGCAAGTGGCCCTCGCGGAATCAATTCCGACCGAGTATCGCATCCCCAAGGACCTCCTCCCACCAGATTCACAGCTCGATGTTACAACATGGCCCAAGGATTCAGGCTGGCTTCTACAGAAAGAGCTAGACATCACTGGTAGCACTGCATCAGACATCCTGCAAAAAATTGCTTCGAAAGCATGGAGCGCGGAAGACGTCACGAAGGCGTTCTGCAAACGTGCTGCAGCAGCGCATCAATTGACCAATTGCTTGAGCGACGCTTTCTTTGAAGAAGCCATCAAAAGCGCCGCAGCCCTCGATGAGCACCTCCAGCGAACTGGAAAACTAGTAGGGCCACTGCACGGTCTTCCCATCTCACTCAAGGACAACTTCAACATCAAAGGCAAAGACAGCACAGTGGGATTCACATCCTTAGTCGGCAAGCCCGCAGAATACAACGCTACACTTGTCGAAATACTGGAACGGCTTGGAGCAGTAAGATATTGCAAAACCAATGTCCCAACCGCTATGATGATCGCTGAATCCGTCAACAATACTTTCGGTCGCACCGTCAACCCCCGGAATCGAAACCTCACTTCAGGTGGATCATCAGGAGGAGAATCAGCCCTCATCGCCTTCGGAGGTAGTCCGTTAGGCGTCGGCACTGACATTGGCGGCAGCTTACGCATTCCCGCCGCTTGCACTGGTATCTTTACTCTGCGCCCGAGTCATGGCCGTTTCTCTACACAACGATGTCGTTCGGGCCTTGCGGGCCAGGAAGCGGTGAAAAGTGTGAACGGACCAATGGCAAGAACTTTAGAGGACATTACAATGTACTCGAAAGCAGTCATCAATGCGAAACAATGGCTGGTTGATCCGACAATGCTGCCCATGCCTTGGCAGCCGGTGGAGCCAAAGGAGAAGCTTAAGATTGCTGTCATGTGGAATGATAGGATATGCTTGCCCACTCCACCGGTCACGCGAGCTCTGAAAGAGACCGTAGAGAAGTTGAAGAGCGCTGGACATGAATTGACTGAGTGGGACCCTAAGCAACTACACTCCAAAGCCCTACAACTTCTAGTGAGCTCACTCCCCAAAGCCCACCTCTAATACTGACTGTAGTAGGGACGCATGTTCGTAGCCGACGGTGGTAAAAGCGTTGAGGCTCTTCTCGCACCCACTGGCGAGCCATGGCGGCCAGAGATGAAGCTGTACGAAGATGCTACAGAACTGGGCGTGCACGACATGTGGCAACTTCATCTCGAGCGAACTGAATTGCAGCGCCAGTACCTCGAGGAGTGGATGTCGTACGACGGTCTTGATGCCATCCTGTGTAAGTGATTCGACTGCTTGCTGAGACAGGAGCTGATACCATCAATGAAGGTCCCACAACGCCTTACGCAACCGTGAAAAACGGCGACTTCAAATACGTCGGCTACACCGGCGTGTACAATGTCGTCGACTACTCTGCTGTTTCCTTTCCTTGCGGCATATCCGTGGACAAGTCCATCGACACACCCATCGCTGACTACAAGGCACTCAGTGACTTCTGCCAGGCTGCGCACGACAGCTATGACGCTGAAGCTGTGCACGGTATGCCAGTCAGTCTGCAGCTTGTTGCGAAGAGACTTGAGGAGGAGAACGTTCTTGCTATGACGGCGACTGTGCTGAAAGCTCTTTGAGCTTCTGTAGACGTACATTAGATATTATTAGCTCTATAGATGCTATCTTGGCTATACAAAGGTGCTCGGCATACTAGTGTGCTGACAAAACACAAGACAAGTGTACAGACTTGTATAACTAGATCTCTCCAATCTGTACATTCGGGGTCGTAATCAACATGTATCATACACTCTCTATGCCCTACACTCTACCTCGTCTTCGCGATACTAACAACGTTCCTCAGCGTCCCAAAAGGGAGCACGTCAGCAATCCTCTTCTTGCTCGCAAACAGCATGACCAGCCTATCCAACCCACAACCCCAACCTCCAGTTGGCGGCATGCCCCACTCCAGTGCCTCAAGATAACTCTCATCAAGCTTTACTCCCTCACCCTCGACACCACCGGCATGATACTCCTGCTGTTGCATGAATTTCCGCCGCTGCTCGAACGGTGAGTTCTCTTCTTCGTACGCGTTCACGTATTCCCGACCTGCGATGAAGAGCTCCACACGTGCGGCTATGCGTTGAGAAGTGGCGGGGCAGATGAAAGATTTTGAGAGTGGTGAGAGCGCTTCCGGGTGGTGCGTAATGAACGTTGGGTTGTGGCAAAGGGGCTCGATGTACATCTCAGCAAGAGTGTCGAGAAGGCGTGGGAGTGTGGGATTAGGTGGAATCTCGAGGGACAACTCTTTGAAGAGGGAGAGCACATCTTCAGTGGCGGTCGGAGAGGTGAGGTCGGGGAGTGTACGACCGCTGGCTTTCTCGATGGTGGGGATAAAAGGGAGCTGGGCGAAGGGTTGGGAGAAGTCGATCCCTTCTGGTGCGGTAAGGGTTGGGAAGTAGGTTGATCGAAGGGATTCGATGGCACTGTGGAGCCCGTGGATGAGGTGCTCCGTCCGTTCGATCAATTGCGGAAGTGTTGCGCCGACCTCGTAAAACTCGCAAGTCGAGAATTCAGGGTTGTGAGTGTTGTCGACGCCTTCGTTTCGGAAAGCGCGACCGATCTCGAAAATCTTGTCTTGGCCACCGACGATTAAGCGCTTGAGGTTCAGCTCAGGTGCTATCCTAAGTCTGATGGGCAAGTCGGACATCTCGTTTGCAACTGTCTCGAAAGGTCGTGCAATGGCTCCTCCAGCATTGACATCGAACATCGGGGTTTCCACTTCCAGGAATCCACTTTGGATGAACGATGTTCGTATGTAATCGTAGATCAGCGCTCGGAGTCTGAGGGTATCGGCCGGCTCGTCGCTCGTGAGAGAGCGAATATGAGGTCGTCGAGCAAGTGTTTCAGCGTTCTCGACCTTATCGGGAATGTGATGGAGACAGGGCGCGAGAATCTGGGGTACCTTCGAGGCTTGGACGGACAGTTGACCTGACGAGGACCTGGTAGGATGTCCTTCAATAGCTTTTCGAGGTAAGCTTGAGATCATTCATGATGCAACCTGGTGACTTACAAACCCAATCGCCTATTCTTGCGACCTTCTTCAAGCTTTTGAACTGTTCCTCAGAATCATCTTGGTCAAGCTTCTTCCGCTCCACCATAACTTGCAGTCGCTGAGTATCGCGCTCAATGTCGAGAAACATCAGCTTAGACCCAAGGAGTCGCACCGAGCGAACTCTTCCTGACCTCGTCAGTATAAAATAATCGACGTTGCTTCCAGATATCTTACCGAATACGGAGACATTTTCAGCCTTCGTCTCCTGGATTTCAGCAAACTTGGCATTGAAGTCTCGAGGAGACAATGCTTCAGCATCCGCAGGGTATACCAATTGTGGATGGTAGTCATCTAGAGACTTAATGTTCTTCAGCTGATCAAGCCTCTTCTGCTTCTCGACATCGTGTGGACCAGTGAAAGCATCGGCGGTACTCTGCTTGAAACGTCGTTGCACAGACAGATATGCGTGAGCATGCTGCGGCTTAAGGGTGTGAGTACATCGGTACAGGTACGGGCGTAGGATTTGGAGTGAGGGTCTGCTCATGATGTCTTTTGTCAGTCAGCTTCCAATTACAGCGGTCAATCGAGAGACGAGGAAGTTGGTTCAAGTATCAGATATGTGCAAAGAGTTTGTGAAATCAATCGCCCGAAGACGTCATTCGCAACGGTTCTATAGTTATTCATCATAAAAAGGGGAACAGGTGGTGCAACTGGGCGCATGCGATGAAGCTACGAAGAGCTGTCTAAAGCTTCTCAGATATCTGAGGCTGGCGACATTGACACCCAAAATCGGCACCGAGCATCCAGCTGCACCATGAAAGCTGTTAAAAGAATAGTTTCGAACTTACCTGTGCTGTCGTCACATCTCTCTCTCTCTCCGTCTGCAGGTGAAGCTGCAAATCTTCCAGCAAAGCACGGCCTCCAGAAGCTCTGTGGCCGGCTGAACTGCGGCCCGCTCCATCACGTAAGCATGGCCCAAGCTCCTCTCCTATAAATACCCATCGATTCTCGCCCTCACTCCTGCTTCTCATACTTACCTTCTTTGGATGACTGAGCTCAAGTTTTCGGTTCATCTATCTTGATCAGCTGCATTGCACAGCGCGGACTGGTTGGGGTATGGCTTTCCTTCGGGGACGCCACAGGGGCAATTTTTGCTGGACTGCCATTGGCACTTTTTTCATTGACTGTCATTGCCGTGTGCATGGCGTTGAAGAAGAATGATCCGCTGCTCGTTGAAAAGGCGTCGTGGGTTTGCTTTGCCGCTGATCACGGATGCTGCGAGGTCAACGCGTACTGGACAGGTGTTGAAGAGAACTGCTAAGCTCCCTCAATTGCAGGTGGAGCGGAAAGGCCAGATGACAGGCTGTTGTCCCACTCTGCTGTTGTCCTAGCTGCTGCCGCCGGTGAACGCGTCAAGTCACAGTATAACGCGAAGTGGACGCGCTGACAGCCATTCGCTCAACAACAGATACCACCACCAATTAACGGACCGTCCTGGCATGCCACGAGGAGCTCTAACGGCTAACAAGGTGGGTCTAGAAGGCTTCATTCTCACATTCAAAGTCTGCAAAGCAGGATGTCAGGTCTCCAGAGAAAGCTTCGAGCTCTTACAACACAGCGCCGAGCACCCTTCCACGGCGCCGACCTGCAGTACCCTATGCAAGCATCCATCTCGATGCCTTACATACTCATAATCGCGTCATCATGGTCCTCATTCCACGACATAAAGCGCCCTCCCCACAATCGAAGTGCCGCTTGAGATCACTCGTGATTGTTGCTGACAAAGCTGGAGACCCCTCTGCCGCCTTCAACGGTCATTCCTGCCCCACCATGACATCGCCATGACAATGCGGTAAAATACCATTACCTGTGTAGAGCTCGATGTGGCACCCCTGCACCTTGCTACGGATCTGTAGCCTTCTTTATCAGGTCATGACGTTGGGCTAGACTGTCTGGGCATGTCTACAGGGCGAGTTACATTCAGCCGTTGGCCGGTAGTTGTGTAGAGCTGCGGCAATCATGCGCGCGCATTAACGATGCTATAGCTATATCATCAATACGCGCGGTTGGATGCCGTAGAAAAGTAGGTGCAGCCCTCTGCCTTGGAGCTTCTCTCTCAACCAAACTCCCAGCCTTTGTGTCGAATACATCTCGCCTTTGACATAGTTCCCATACAGTACACGAAGCACACGCAGTACAACAACTAATACCCCAATCAATACAACAACCGCCCAAGATGATGTCCCAGGCTGCTATGCAGGCCGAGAAGGTCATTGGCCACGGCTGTGAGGCTACAACCGCACAGAACGTTACAAACCCGGGCAACTCCGCAGACTATGCCCACCCTTCAGGAGAGAAGATGAAGGCTCTTGCATGGATGGGTAAGAACAAGGTCGAGATGATTGAGTGCCCAAGGCCCAAGGTCATGGAGCCTCGCGATGTTATCGTCAAGGTTACCGGATCCACAGTCTGCGGCTCAGATCTGCATCTGCTACACGGCACAGTTGTTGAGCTGCAGAAGGGCGATATCCTCGGACACGAGTTCTGTGGTGTTGTAGGACGAGGTCGGCAGCGCAGTCACAAAGTTCCAGAAAGGGTATGTTCAGGAGTGTGCATTCGATGAACTGCCCTGACAGATGTAACAGCCAGCGCGTAGTCGCATCTTTCCAAATCGCTTGTGGTGACTGCTTCTATTGCAAGCAGAAGCTCTCCTCGCAGTGCGAGAAGACCAACGACAACACAATTGAAAATACGATGTATGGTGGCCGCACAGCAGGCATGTTCGGCTACTCTCACTTCACAGGTGGATTCGCGGGTGGCCAGTCTGAGTACACCCGTGTCCCCTACGGCGACGTCAATCTTCTTCCTCTTCCCGATGATGTACCCGATGAGGAGGGTCTCTTCCTTTCCGACGTGCTCTGCACATCATGGCACGCTGTTGTCGACACCGGTGTGAAGAAGGGCAATGTCGTCGCTATCTGGGGTGCCGGACCTATCGGACAAATGGCAGCAGAATTCTCCTTGTTGAATGGCGCAAAGAAAGTCATCATGATTGACTCGAACTGGCGGTTAGACTTCATCAAGAAGAACTATCCTCACATCGAGACGATTGACTTCTCCAAGCTCGGCAAGGGCGAGTCTGTAACCAGCAAGCTCAAGGAATTGGTTGACAACCGCGGTTCCGACGTCTCTATTGAGTGCGCGGCTGGAGAGTACGCAAAGGGCTGGGCCCACTACTTCGAGATGATGCTCGGTCTCGAGACAGACACCTCTGAGCTCGTGAACGAGATGATCACCAGCACAAGGAATTTCGGTAGCTGCGGTATCACCGGCGTCTACGTTGGCTTCGTGAGTTATCCTTATCTGATGAACCATCGAATCTACCACTAACATATCCATCAGACAACCCATTTCAACATTGGTTCGCTCATGGAGCGCGGCATCCGCTTGATCGGCAACGGCCAGGCACCTGTCCACAAGTATTGGGAGTCGCTCCTCAAGATGATCCAGGACAAGTAGATCCACCCATCCAAGATGGTGACGCACCGCGTCAGCCTTGACGACCTCGACAAGGTCTACTACAAGTTCGAGGAGAAGGCCGACGGCATGCAGAAGGTGTTTGTCGAGACAAAGTTCTCCTTCCCTGCGTCTGAGAAGTCGCCTCCCCTTACCAGGTACTAAATTGCTTGCGCGGTGGAGACATGCGTTTTTATGAAACTGTAAATAGTAATGATAGTGCAATGAACAATGATAATTCAGCCACATGCCTTTGCATGCTCATTCTCACACCGGAGTCCACAACCTATTTTACTCTGCCACAGAGCAAACCACACACTTACCTTTCTTTCCAGCTTCCATCACAAACCTACCCCGAACCCACACGGCGTATATGTGGACACTCGCACACAAACCCCTCATCAACAAAATGCCTCACATCCCTCGCACTCCTCCGCAGACCAACGCTTTCCCTCACCGAAGCCCCCACTCCCCATCCACCCCCCGGCATCCACCACGTCCCTTCCGCGCACTCTTCCGCACCACCCAGCAGCGCGGCATCTCCAGGCATGCACACTGACGCGTGAGGTGGCGGTAGTAAACCGACACGCCGAAGCGCGACATGCACACACTCACACACAAACCCACTCTTCACATAATGCGCCGAGCATCTCGAGCTACGGCGCGCCGGGGTCTGGGGTGCTGCTGCTGTTGTGTGCGCGGGGGCTGTGGAGGGGTAAGGAAGGGAGGGGAAGGAGGGGTTGAGACGCAGCAGAATGGATAGCGGGGTCCCTGTTTCGCTTGCTATCTGGTGGAGGGATGGGGCGTCGTCTGTTTCGATGGGCGAGGGAGGGGATGGGTGGTGGGGGGTGTTAGGGTGTGGTGTGTGTGGTGTGTGTGGGATTGTGACGGGGAGGGGGGGATGGCGTGGGAGGGGCGGTGTTGGTGGGGTGTGCTGGTTGTGCATTGGTGTGGTTTAGTGAGAGGTGCTTTTGTTGGACTGTGGGAGCTGTGGATCTGGGTGTTCTGTGCGTGGGGGGGGGGGGACGAAAAGGGGGGTGGTGGTTGAGTGTATATGCACTTGTGAACAAAGGGCTGCTGCGAGACATTGTGATGGGCGACGTTGGCAAGTCAGACAATGTGAGAATGGTGTGAGATATGCTTGACATTGTGATGCTTGAGGTTATTGCGATTCAGGTCGATGAGACAAGGGCGTTGTGTACGGGCATCTTAGAGAATGACGTGGTGTTGATGTATGAGTGAATGGTGTTGAATTTGACCTATGGTAATTTGCTCTTTGTCAACGAAGACCAGAGTAACCTGTCAGCGCTCACAGTGCACTCCGAGAATGCGATGGAGATCCTGCCCCTGCGATGATGTGCAGATACGAGTACGGAGCTGAGCACAGCCTCTCAGGCCCGTCCCATCAGCCGCTCCCTCTCGATGCACTGCAGCGCCCAGCCGGCACCAAATTCCGCTGCTGAGCCACCAAGAGCCACAATTCGTGGCGCCAGACGTTCCTCAAGTGCACCAAGTCCTTGGCGCATGAGAAATCTTGTTTCTGTGTTGCGTCTGTCTGGGCTGAAAATCGGCGACATGCACACCACTGTTTGAGGTTGATCCACCGTGGCTTGGCGACATCTGGGCGTCCAGGCGCTCGAACTTGCAACGTGATCCTGACAATGCATAGGGCGTGATGGTGAGACTTTCAAGCATATTTGTCGTGTGAGGACTTGGTCCGCATATCCATGGCTACTTCATGGAAGTCGTTCTCGCGCCTAGCCTTCCTGAGCTTCTTGACCTCGTCGTCGTTCAACTTGCGCCCAATGATGTCTTCCAGCTCTTTCTTGCTAACCTTCTGATGGGCCTTTTCTTCCTTCGAGGCCTTGTTGCGCGGCTTGAAGCGAGCTTGCATGCGGATGCGGAATGTGGTGTTGAAGGTGATGTCGTCTGCATCTCCACGCACCTCGGGGCCGCTCGTCGAGGACTCGTCGATGCTCAGGTATTTTTCGCGCTGCGTCTGCAAAGAGAAGGCGCCAGGATTGTCAGGGATGGCGATTATGAGGAAGCGCTCCTCTGGTGAGATGGCGGTCGCGTTCGCGCTGAGGATGCCGTACTTGTCGCAGCTCAGGTATCTACAGCACAGTAAGCAGGCGAAGGTTCAGCAGTGTGGCCTCGCGTACCTTCCATGGTGACCCTTCAGGTTGAAGTCTTCTGTACCAGCGACTCGATTGGCAACAAAGACTTGTCGCACGTCATGGGGCTCGGCTGTTGTGGCATTGCCGTCGACGATGTTCTCCAGCTCGCTCGCAAAGACCTTGCCAACCGCGTCACATGCAAGACATGTTGCCTTCTCCGTGGGTAGAACCACCACGATAGGCCCGGTGATGTCGCTGGGCGCGTCTGCGCTTACCCAAGAATCATCGCTCTCTGGTTCGGCAGTTGTCGACGTGGTGAGAGCTTTCGAGGATGGCTCGGCATCATCAGGGTCGGCGACTCTCTTGCGCTTCTTCACTTTCTTGTCGCCTTTGAAGGAGAGTGGCTTGACCATGTTGGATGGCTTCACGGTGGTGAGGTTAGCATCGGAATTCAACGAGCCCCAGTCGGAAGCGACCGGGGCGGTGAGTGGCAGAATTGATTCAGGCAGGTGCGATTGGGTTAACTCCAGCCGAGCTCTCGTACCTGCACGCTAGATTCGGCACTGCACGATACTAAAGCAATAGCAGATGCCAGCTGTGTAACTTTGATCGTTCGTTATCAGTCTTGAACTTGATCATACACATAGACAACATGGCCAGTGCCAACGCTGCCGTCACCCAGAATGCCGTTGCGGTGGGGTTGGAGGATCTCAAGAATGGTGAGAGATGATGAGCACGCTTCCTGAACCTATACTGATAGCCTGTTAGACAATGTTGACTTCACCCTTCTTGAGCAGGCATTCGGGCCTGAGAGTCTTGGCATAATCGTCGTGAAGGACCTTCCTCAGAAGTTCCATGGATTGAGACACAAGATGCTGTCATACTCGTCTGCTCTCGCTAGCCTGTCCCCAGAGCAACTTGGTGGGTGGAAGTGATTAGCAATGTGGACCACTTCTGACTGGGATCTTGCAGAGAAGTTGGAATCGCCCGCAGCGAAGTGGCTCGTCGGTTGGTCTTGCGGGAAGGAGACGCTCAAGGACGGCCAGTACGATACGCTCAAGGGTTCGTACTATATGAACTGTGCGCCTGGTTTTGAGGAGTCGCAGAAGGCCGTTGCCGAAAAGTACCCGTCCTTCTCAGAGTACACTGCACCCAACCTCTGGCCGTCAGAAGAGCTCCTGCCAGGCTTTGAGGAGACATTCCGCGAGCTGTGCACTCTGATCATTGACGTAGCCGTGCTTGTTGCTCGCGCTTGTGATAAATATGCTGAAGCCAACATCGAGGGCTATCAGAAAGGATTCCTCGAGCACGTCGTCAAGACAAGCGTGTCAACGAAGGCCCGACTGCTGCACTACTTCCCCTCCCCGGAGACAACTAGTGGGGCCTCAGATACATCCAGCGGCGACGAGGACGACTGGTGTGCTACTCACCTCGACCACGGTTGCTTGACGGGCCTTACGTCAGCAATGTTCGTCGACGAGGCTGCACATGCGCCGCAGACGGGCGCAGCCTTTGCGCCATTGAAGGAGCTTGAGCGCTCGCCCGATCCAAAGGCAGGGCTTTACATCCACTCCCGGACCGGAGCCACAGTCAAGGTCGGGATACCGCGGGACTGTCTCGGGTTCCAGACGGGCGAGGCTCTTGAGATCATCACCAAGGGCAAGTTCAGGGCAGTTTCCCACTTCGTGAGGGGCGCGGGGCCGGGCATTGGAGGGAAAGTTGCCAGGAACACACTAGCCGTGTTCACGCAGCCTAACCTGTGGGAGAAGGTGGACGAGAGAAGAGATTTTGCTGCGTTCGCGAAGGAGATTGTGGAGAAAAACCATTGAGAGGCTGGAAATGACATCATCTGTTATCCGATTCTTGACCGCAACTGCGGAGAACCTCACGCGACAGTGCAAAGTGATGGCATCAGTGCAAGTGAATCAAGGTCTGAGGGCCTGGACTGAAGCGCGACCCACAGCCGCCCTGACTGCTTGAGAGGCGCTGGATGCCGCGACGGCGGCCGCTACCGAGTTCAAGCAAATGCGCAGAGCCTCAGTGCTGGGCACGCCAGCACAACCACGCATCACGAACTGAGCAGCTTCACGACGATCAAACACGACGCTCGCAGGGGATTCGATGGGTGACTGCTATGCGCGTCCTCTGGCAATTCGATACAAGAGGGGCCCCTGAGCGGACTGACATTTGCACTGAGCATCTAGTGATCTTTTACAGGCATCCCCCTTGTATTGCCATCTGCGGCTCCTCATCTATCTTGGGGATCCGCGTCATGTGGCGCGACGTCGCTTCACAGATTTCATCTCAGGGCCCAATGCACGCCCCTCATGCAGGCCAGCCAAATGCGGCTGCGAATCACAAACACTCACCTCACCCTCCGACGTTTGCGCCACACCTTGAGTGTCCTGTGTGGCCGGCATCACTGGTGAAGCCCCTTGGAGCAGCAGATGTGGTGCAACACGGGAGGACAGCCATGGCCGCCTCTCCCGCCTCAGCCCCAACAGCACCGCTCCGCTGCAGCAGGTCAGTGACCGTGTGCGCCTTGTCATTCCCCAGCGTGCCGATTCCCGGCTGGCAGCAATTCATTCACGCGGTAGCACTCGCGAGGCCATTGCAGGCACAATGCCAAGCCATTGTCGTCATGGACATGATTCTCCAGCGCCCAGCATATTACGCGGCCGCCCATGCACATTCGGCGCGCTTTGCCCGTTGTAGACAGAAGGCCAATTAGCCAGCCACGGCAATGACGGGCAATCGCTGCTACTCCTGAAGGTCTTTATCATGCCAAGCTCTATATCCGACTACCCGTCTTCGCATGCATGCGGGAACTTGCTCGTACCCTGGTTACCAACACTTAACCTCCTGCTTGGTTCGCGACCAGCCTTTAGAGTAGCGCCATAGCTGCCACAGTCGCTCTTTTTATCCTCTCATTGCTTCCCTTTCCTTTGGCTGCGCATTCATCTGCTCGACGTCTCGCTATTCCCTTGCCTTACTCGGACCTCGTACTCGCCTGCATGACCTTACTCAAGGGCCCGCTATCGCTCGTCCGCGCCACAGTTTCTGGGTTATCGTCGCCCGATTCTGAGCCCTCTACTGGCAACATGGCTACCAACACCCGCCAAAATGTGACGTGGGTCGAGGTATGTATCGAGTGGACACGCCTGTGTTCTCGTCTAACGATTCCAGGGCGTTCGAGGAGTCGCTTCCTTCTGGGTCGTTGTCACACATCTGTGCAGAGCATGGGACTACAGCCTCTGGTCTCCGCGCGATAACGAGAATGCCACACCTCAGCTACTCCAGCTGCCGTTCCTTCGTCTGCCATGGCAAGGACGCATCGGAGTAACCATGTTCGCCTTCCTCACTGGTTACGTATGCGCAATCAAACCGCTTCGACAAGCGAAGTCCGGCAACATTCCAGCCGCTTTGATCACCCTTGGAAAATCCGCTTTCCGCCGACCACCGCGACTGATCATGCCAGCGACGATTGCCTTGGTCATCGCATGGTTCTTCGCCCAGATCGGAGCATTCGAAGTCGCCTACCGCAGCGATTCCCACTGGCTCAGGCGTGCTGTACCGACCAACATCGGTGGCCTCGACACCGAAGTCCCCCGTCTGCTCAGGAACTTCCAAGGCGCGTGGTCTGGCGCCAACAATGAATATGACGACCACCAGTGGGCCCTTCTTCCTCTGCTGCAGGGCGCCTTCCTGATCTATGTGCTTTTGTTTGCAACTATCTTCATGAAGTTCCGCATGCGCTTGTTCACCTGCACTGTCTTGTACATCTGGTACTGGATGCGAACAAGCCCTGAGAAGGGTATGTGGATCGCCATACACTCACACCCCAGTGCTGACCATGTTAGAAACCTTCGAATGCCAGTTTCTCTACGGTGTGATGCTCTGCGACATTGGCTCCGAGAAGGGCTTCCGTGACTTCGTCAACAGCTACCCCAGGGCTCGTCGAGCAGTCCTGACCATGCTCATCGTTGTTGGCTGGTACGTTGCGTGCTTCCCGGGGGAGAACTGGGAGTGGGCTAGCTGGTCCATCCAGCTCAAGAACCTGGGCGACTGGATCATCCCAGAGGGCGCGGCGAGCTACCCCAAGCGCTTCACAGCCATCGGTTGGGATCTCATGGTTACCGGGATCTGGCTGTCTCCGAGCCTGCAGAGCATGTTCTCGAATAAGCTCTTCATGTGGGTCGGCCGCAACAGCTTCGCCGTCTACCTCACCCACGGAACCGTTTTGAAAGTTGGTCTTGCACGACTGATCTACGGATGGTCGACCGCACCCTACTATGTCGAGCAGCCCGAGGATGGCAAGGGCGATGCCATCGAGCACTACATCCCGCGGTCGTCCAACTGGCTCGTCTGGGCCCTTGCCATTCCCACCTTTTTCGCCGTCGAATACGCCATCGCCCATTACTGGACCACGTACGTCGACTCGCAGTGCGCCCGAGCCACCAAGTGGATCGAGGAGACCATGTTCGAGAAAGAGGAGGACGAGAAGCGCGGTGTTGCAAACATGGCGTAAGCTGAGGCACGTCTCAGGTGGCCAACCTGCTGGAATCAGGAACATTGCATATTGTTTTATGATGAACTTTTCCTTTGTCGCTACATCCGCGGATACCAACACGTCGTTTTCGCATTTCCACGGAGTTTATCTGCTGCACTGCCCTGGAATTACCAGGCGCTTGGGATGGGACCAAGTAGAAAGCCTAGACGCGCCTGGCAACGTCGCGACAAAATCGACACGCCCCCGCAAAAGCATGTCATGATATCATGTACACAGCATGCTAATACCTAATCACACTTGCCAAATCTTTCCCCTGTCCTTGATGTGTCTTGCCGCGATACTCTCCATATCCGTTAACCTCCCAAATCCAGCTCTCGATCCGACGTGTCAAGATTCGAAGTACAATGCGCACCCGTCCTCCCGCGCGTCGAGTGTGAATCCGCCCTGTGCCTCGCCTGTGAATACGCCCTGTATCCGCCTTGTACTACCTTGGATCCTTTGTGTGTGAGCCCGCGCCACTCGCTAGCACGCCAAGCGGCGCACAAGGCTGTGAGGAATGGCAAGTGCAGGGGGGTAAGCCACGCCGTGCCGGGTTCCGGGTGACGTAGGGAGGTTGTGCGTGAGGGTGTTGTGGGATTGTGAGATTGTGAGGTTGTGGGTGTTGTTGTTTTGGGGGGTTGTTGGAGGTTGGTTGCTGGTTTGGGAAGTTGGGGGGGTGGGGTGGGGGTTGATGGTGTGCGCAGGGGAATTGGTTGTTGTGTTGAATTGTGTTGGATTCTGTGGAGAGTACATACGGTAGTACAGAGGTGCAATTCAAAAGTCTTTTCCCACCCCCTGGTCAACGCACAGAGCAGGCACAGGGGTAAATCGGCCTGAATATAACTCAAGTTAGGTGAATTGCCACACTATAGTAACTATACAACGTGCTCTTGACTATACACATAGCGTTGTACGTGATGGCTATAAGCAGGTGCTTTGTTCTCTTGAACTAGAGTACTAGGCCGCTCCTTTATACACTCCTTTGCAAAAGGAATTAACTTTGGCCGCATGATAATTAACTAGTAACGCCACCAGTCTATGCCTGAGCCTTTGCCTCGTGCCAATCTGCCATTCTTTTGATTCGATCTCCACTTAGGCTTCTTGCCAGGCTTCGTATGTAGACCAAGGTAACATACTAAAGATTCAGGTCATAAAATTAGAAGAGAGAAAGGACATGTATAAGAATATTCAGGCCGATTCACCCCTGTATTGCTCTGTGCGTTGACTAGGGGGTGGGAAAAGACTTTTGAATTGCACCTCCGTAAAGAGTGTATGAATGGGTATATCGACATGTCATTTAAGTTTGAGTTTCCTACATACTACAACAAACCTCTATATTGTTAGAAAGGTATATGTACCAATCAACGCAGGGGCAAAGTGTGTTCAGTGTTCACATTTTGTCTCAAAATATATCATATATATCTATCACACACAAAGAAATTCCTCCCTCCATCTCCAACCAACCCAACCAACCCAACCTAATTGACCCATCGCTTCAAGCGCGCAGCCTCCAACACAATTCAATCCGACACATTATACCCGCATGCGTGGCGCTCCGAACTCTGCTCTGTAATGAATGGAAATTTACTGTCATGTTCCTTGTGCGGCTTGGGGCTTGGGGCTTGGGGCTTGGTGCGCGGGGGGAGTATTCTGGTGCTTTGGGTGGTGATGCGGTGAGGTGCGGAGGATGTAGTGTTGTGTGGTGTGGTGTGGTGGATACGGAGTCTGCAGTACACAGTACACGGTATATGGTATGTAGTACATGGTATGTAGTCCACAGTATGTAGTCTACAGTCGGCAGTAAACAGTCTACAGTCCACAGTCCACACTCTCACTCCACTCTCCAGTCCGCGCCGCACTTCCTTCCCAGATCCCCCTGACTTCACACCAGATACACTCAAAGCCGCATACTTTGTGTGCTTCGGGGGACAGTGGTAAACCTAGACTTTACCTTGTTTACACGATAGAGTATTGTTTCTGGAAGGGGTGTGTAGTGAGTGGGTTTGTTGGAGTATGTATTCTGCAATTTTAGTGCGTTGGAGGTACTTGGTAAATGTGGGCTTGTTTATAGGTATTAGATCTTTGGATATTTCTTTGTCTTTGTCTTTGTCTTCGTCTTTATCTTTATCTCCATCCCTATCTCCATCTCCCCTCCAGCATACAGTATCTATCTACGTCTACACCTACACACGGTTCTAAACGTATCATCTAATCCAGGGCCAGGCTGGAGGCTGGGCGTTGGGTGGTGAGGTGGGTGCGGTGAGGTGAGGTGAGGTAGAGGGAGGGTGGGATTAGGACGGGGGGGGGGTTGAGGGTGAGGGTGAGGTTGAGGGTGAGGGTGAGACTGCGATTGCGATTGCGATTAAGACCACCACCACCACCCCAACCACCATCCCCACCACACTCAAACCCCCCCCCCACACCACCCTTCCACATTAGAGCGCAAGACGTGACATACCTAGCTGTAGCACGAGAACCGGAACAGCCAGCCATGGCCGTGTGGAAAAGTTGGGTTACGAGGTGGAATGGAGTGGGATGGGATGGTATGGGGTGGAATGGGATGGGATGGGGGGAGGGGGAATGGGAGGAGTGATAAATGTTTATAACTACGTCTACAACTACATCACTGTACATCTGAATCTTCAGCCGTAGCACCACCCACCTCTCCCCACAAACCCACCAATGCACCAGCCTACTCAAACCCCTCAAACCCCTCCCCCTCCGCCTCCCCCCGCGTCTCCCCATCCCCATCCCCATCCACCGCACCCTCCCTCGCCACCCCCTCCTTCCTCCTCCTCCTCCTCCCCTCCACCGCGCCCCTGCGCCTATTCTCATCCCTACGCTCCGCCCCCGACTTCGTCGAAATCCTAACCCGCACCGCCTCCCTCCCCCCCACCTCCCTCCTCCTGCTCTCCACCCCCCTCATCTTCAGCACCTTCCTCTCCCGCTTCGACGGCACAGGCAGCGCATCGAGCAGCCACTGCTTGACGACGCCCTGGCCGGGCGGCACACCGCGCAGGGCCTCGCTAGCGCGAATCACATTCGCAATCACGCGCACATGCGGCACATCGTCTGCGGTGTAAAACGTAACCGCGACGCCGCCGGTGCGCCCCGCGCGCCCCGTGCGGCCGACGCGGTGCACGTATGCGGCGGCGGAGGCGGGGGCGTCGAAGTTGACGACGCCGTTGAGGCCGCGGAAGTCGACGCCGCGCGCGAGTAGGTCGGTTGTGATGAGGACCCAGATTGAGCCGGCGCGGAAGCGCGTCATGATGGTGTCGCGCGCGCGCGGGGTGAGGTCAGCGTGCAGGACTGCGATGCGGGTGCTGCCGCCGGCTTCGGGGGGGATGTCGTAGAGGAGCTCGGAGTGCAGGGCGATGGCGCGGGGGATGGTTTGGGTGAAGACGAGGAAGGGGGGGCGGAGGGTGGGGACGGTGGAGGTGGAGGGGGTGGAGGTCGGGTGGAGGAGTTGGCGGAGGCCGAGGAGTTTGCCTTGTTCGGTTGCCGCGTAGACGAGCTGGTGGTGGACGTTGGGGATGGCGGTGTCTTTGAGGCCGACGACGAGGCGGACCAGTGGTGGGCGGGGGGCAGGGCGGTGGATTTGGACTTTAGTGACGACCAGCGGGCGTTGAGTGTGGAGACGGCGAGCTCCTCGACGGACGCGCCCATGGTCGCGGACCAGAGGCCGATGCGGAGGAGCGGGTTGGTGCATGCGTTCCAGAGGGCGAGGGTTTGCTCGCGGAAGAGCGGGTCGAGCAGGACGTCTGCCTCGTCGAGGACCATGTGGCGGATGCTGGGGAGCTCTGCCACGGTGCCGTCTCTGTGCTTCAGGGCGTTGAGCAGGGCGAGGGGCGTTGCGACGACGATGCCGGCTTTGACGAGCTCTGCGCGTCTGCGGTCGGGCTTCTTCTGCTGAACAGCCCCCTTGTCTGAAGCGTCCGACTCAGACGCGCTGTCTTCGTCTGCGGACGCATCCTCAGTCCCAGCCACAGCGTCTCCGCGCTCAACAATCTCCATGCCCTTCCTCATGAGCGTGGCCTTGATTCCCGTCCCCTTGGCAAGCTTCCTCGCCTCGTTCACAATCTGCGCAGCCAGCTCCCGCGTCGGCGCGACAACGATCGCTCGCGGTCCGTCCTTGCCGTCCGTCGAACCCTCTTTGAGCAGTGCGTTGATGACGGGTATTAGGAACGCAATCGTCTTGCCGCTTCCTGTCGGCGCGATGGTCAGGAGATCAATGTCACCCGCATATTCTGCGCCAGAGCTCTCCACATCAGCTTCTGTCTTTGTGACGACCTTCTTCTTGCCGCCCAACAGAAGCGACAGCGCGCCGAGCTGGACTTCAGTCGGCAGCTTGTAGCCCTGCTCCTGCAGATTTTCCGCAAGACGTCTCGAGATGGCATAGCGCGTGCGCAGTTGTGCAAAGTCGGTGAGCGGCTGGGGGTAGAGTTGCTTCTTAGCATCCTTCTTCTTATCCTTTGACTGCTCTTTCTCCTTCTTGCGCTTCTTGCTGCTCTTCTTCTCCTTGATCTGCAGGGCTTCCAGCGCGGCAAAGTCCTCCAGTACGGCGATCTTGAGCTTGTGGGAGCGGAGCAGGCGCTTGCTCTCTGCTACATCGTACACGTCGTCTTGGTCTGCATCTACAGCCTCGTCTGCACCGTCGTTTGGCTTGTTCTGGCCCTCTTTCGTATCCGGCTCTGTCTTCTCCCGCCTCTTCCTCTTCGTCCCGCCGACCTCCCCACCCTTTGGCGCGCCGAAAAAGTCCAACCCGGCATACAGACTCGTATCCTCCTCGATAGGCTCGGCCTTCTCCTGGCCCCTCTTCCTCTTCTTATTTGCTGCGCTGTTGAAGCTGGGCCCGTCATGGCCGAAGAGCTGTGGATTCGCCGCGGCGCCGCTCGAGGGCAGGTTCTGCCGTGTGCCGGCCTTTGCGGTGGGTTTCGCAGACCGCGAGAGCAGTTTGAAGACGTCCATGTCGGAGCGAGTGTGCGAGGGAGGTCGTCAACTTCGTGTCGAAAACGAGCTTCGTCAACTTTGCGCCGTTCTCAAAAACGAGTTTCACCAGCTCAACACCCTTCCATCCAGCAGTGCAAAAGTCGTACAGCAGAAACATTAAAGTGGGGCAATCCCGCTAGCGTCGACTTTCCCCATCAGGCAGGTTGCGCAAAGTGTCGAATGTGCGTCAAGCTTTCACGCGCGACACTCGAGCCAAGGGAGCGCGCTGATTGGCCAGCATGTGCGCATGTCACTGTGAGGCGTGGGAGGGTTGGAATGGCATTGCCGGTCGTTGCAGTTTCAGAGGGGAAGAAACGCATTACCGGGTCGTTGCACGTTGGACAAGGAAAAGAAATCTAGAATCAGAGCTATGTGCAGGAGTACAATTGTTTTCTGGGATCATCAGTCCCAGCTCGTAGTGCACCCTCCAATTCATCTCAGAATCGTACAGCCTCGCCCGTCCTCTGACCGCAAGTCCCCTCTGAACCACAAGTCCTCTGGGCCCCCAGTCCTCCCATCCTCAGTCCTCAGTCCTCAGTCCTCCCTCCTTGGCACCATTCTCAGCCGCTCTCACATTTCACAACGGATCACGTGCCGTCACTGCTTAGGCGTGGGCCTCGCTGTCGCCGCCGTGCCCCTTCTCTCGGTACCCGACGAGCTTGAAGCGGCCGATGATCTCGCCGATGGAGAAGAAGCCAATGACCTCTGCGGCGACGACACCGGCGCTCCAGTATTGCGCGCTCGATGCGCCGCGGACCTGGCTGAGGAGGGTGTTGGGGTTGACGCGGTTCATGAGCGAGGCGGGGTGTCGGAGGGCGTTGATCGCGGGCTGGAGGTAGCCCTGGATTGTCTGGATGGAACTGGGTAGTCGGGTTAGCTGGGCGCTGGGGTGGTGTCGGGGGGTGAGGGCTTACGGAGGCGCCATGCTGCGCTGCTGGACGATGAGCTTGCCGACCTCGAGGGTGACGCGTCCGTAGTACATGGCCTGGGGGATCATGCCTGGTGGTTGTTAGTTTGGTGTGCTTGTTGAAGTGCAGTCGTCGTGCAGCTCGCTGGTGGCAGACAGCCGTCGAGATACGCCAGAGCTGCAACAACCAGCGTGCCCGCTCTCCATGCCACGCCCAGCACGCCCGCCATCAATTGGCGCCCACTCCAGGTGCGACTTACTCTGAACAGCGCCAATCAGGCGGCCCGTCCGGCCCTGGACCTTGCTCGCAGCGTTGCCGACGGAGCTCGCGGCGCTCTCGGCCGAGCTCTTGACCTTGGTCAGGCCCTCGGAGGCCTTGGACTGGACCTTTGACGACGCCTGGGCGGCCTTCTCCTTAGCAGCCGCGGCGGCCTCGGACGTGGTCGACGCATTGCGGAGGCCCGCGCGACGGACGGCGAAGCGCGACTGGCGCACGACGGCGCGAGATACAGCGAAAGACATGGTCATGGTGCGGACGCGTGGGTGGGCGATGGAGCGTGTGTCGTCGCCCGCTGATGCACGAGGTTGGCCATAGCCAAAGCTCGAGCTTTTTTCCGCATCTTGGCGCTACGACGTTCTAGGAACTCAGGCTTACGAAGAAGCTCGTTTTTTATGAGGAATCAAACGGCTCGTGCGCGATCATTCCCTATCAAAGTGTATCTAGCAAATTCACCACAACAACACCTACAACACTTATTAAACGTTGTAATTTTTTCTAGTAATAAAACAGACGGCAAGCCTGCATCAGGAAATAGATGCACCCGGTTTGGGTAATCCGGGCCTCGCTTACGTCTTTCGTACTACGCTTGAACAGGGAATTGACCTCAACGTCCGCCATAAAAAGGCCTCCTCTACTGTAATATTCCTCATTCTCTTCCCCCTATGGCCCTCTACTCTTATCTCTTCTATTTGCCACCCCTCGTCTGCGCTCAACCGCCGCCCCCTGCCCACCTGACCCAACCATCCTTCAAAAGGCAAATTCTCAAACTTAGCTGCCCGCTTTGGACAGTTGAACCGCCGTACTGCAGTGCCTGGTTGTCTTTCCTTTCATCCTGATACACGTTAGCAACTCTGGCTTTCGCACACGTAAAGTCCTCTGCTATTTACACACTCTTAGACTTCTACCTGTAGCGCAACACAACAGCGTCGATTCTACGAGCAGAACGCGTCTCACTTTTCTTCTGTCTAGGCTTGGTCCTTAACTTCCACACTGGTCTCACCTAAAGCACTCAGTTGAACGAGGGATGCTCGCCTGCTGCACGGTCTAGTCCTTCACAGTGCTATCTGGTTAGCCTGTCCCCCCTTTCCGTTCCTTTGGCATAGGCGTTGGCGCTTCTGCGACGCACTGTCTCATGTATGACTTAGTCAAGACAGATTGTATGATCATTCATACAGTAGTCTCAGTTGTAGTCACTCCGCTTCCCACACATTACTCCTTCGGCTGAATACACCCTCCAATCCGCTCCGTTAGCACGCGCCACGCCCGGACTATCTCTCGCTCTCTTGGACGCGGTCAGTCACTCGCATGAAGCGCTAGTTTCGCGCTTGGGGTCTTACAGTACTTCGCCACGCATAGCATGCCTGTGGTGCCTGTGGCGTTAGATTATTGCAAGCAAGGAGCAGAGGCTAGGAGTCGGGCAGCTGGTGATTCAGTATTACCATTGGCATAGCGATTGTGAGATAAACAGAACCGTGTCCACATCTTGCTCTGGCTGGAAGGTCACTTTCCGGTCAATGGCACTCATGTTAGCTCTTGTCATCCGGCATCACCTCCTTCCACCTTCGGTCCTTCTCTGAGATACGCTGGCTAATCCGAACTCAGTTATTCACATGCTGCAGCTGGATCCGTCGGCGACGACGCGGTCAAGTCCTTGTTGTCTTGGTTGTGACGCTGCAGTGTGACCATCAGGGGTCGTTTGCATGGACGCTGGCAGCTAATGCCTCGGCGTTGGTATTGGTATGACCTATAAGGGAAGGATAGAGCCTGCTCCGCCACCGTTCTGGCCGAAATGAGAGCGCTGTCTGGTGAGTACTGTTCATGCTCGGGCCTCAGCCCTGGTTCCCTGGCGTTGTCACTCCAACTCCTTTGGTCGAGTGGATATCACAGCCTGTCTCTCTGGTGTCACTGGTTCTTCTGGAGCCGGACCCAGTGCTATTACGTGGCAAAGCACTTGCATGCTGCATGAACTTCGTGATTTCTGTGCAGGGTGCTCCACCTTGTATAAGACGCCAGGAGTGGATATTATCTAGCGTATGCTGCAGCGGATGATTGAAGAAATAGCTGGCGATCGAGGGACTCTTTCTCAGCAGATCTGAAAGAACACTCAGGGGAGTGCTTAGAGATTCATGCGTACCCTTGGTAGCTTCTGCAGCAAGAGGCAAGCTAAGAGAAAGATATGGCTAAATGACGAGGGTCGTATTTGAGACACCGAGGATGGTGCGCTACGATTGATCTAGTGTCTTTATCTACATGTGATCTCCCCTGGAAAGGTCGTCAGCTCGCTGAGTTGTTTTCTATTTAAACTCCTAGATACGGCGCTGTTTCCTCAGCTACAATTCATCAGATCTGATCCCAATTTTACAATGGCTACTTTCACTTCTGTTCCTCAGACCACTTCATCTCAGTTCAAATATTACGATCCTACGTTCCTCAAGCGTACCAAATCTAAGACTAAGGCTAAGGTTACGGGGCACACTCTTCGTAGAGAATGTACGGAGGAGACAACTCACAAGCTAGGATTGATAAATCAAGGTACTGTTTGCTGTTCAGTCATGCAAGCGACTCGAACCAGACTGACTCGTGTGCAGATACTGAGGACGACCCTGACGCCGTCCCCCAACTGACACCACAGTTCCAGGCGGCAGGGCATGTTACAGAGGTTAAGGAGTTAGACACAGCGATGTCTTGTTTACTTAGAGAAGACCATAGATCAAACGTGTATAATCTTGCGTCTGGCGACAGTCGCTACCAGTTTGACTGTGAATTGCTTGAAGAGGGAGGAGTGGTTCACGCTACACGCGTTGCAACATCAGAATCGGCTACAGACGCGTTGCTTGATGAAAACAGTCAAGGTAACTATCCAAGTAAGCTGTGGTGCTGATATCACTAACGGACATAGACTTTTATCCAGTTGACACGGCTGAAGAACACGACAGCGCTGCAGATCTTCAGCCTAGCAACAAGGACTCTGACCATCAGGAGAACGATTATGATCTGACTGCCGGCAACGAAGGAGACCATGTCAGCGAGCGCGGTGATCTTGATGCTGGCATAAAGCACGCTTTCTCTGCAGGAGATATGGAAAGCTCTTGTCATGGTGAGTACCACCGAATCACTCAATAGGGCCACGTTGACACCGTCTAAGAAGGATTACCGACTGAGGACGGAACGTTCTTTGGTACCATTGGCCTGACAAACAGACCCTCCGCAACAAGTGAGCGGTCGCGTCATTCTTCAGTTATTGGTGCGACAATGATCACCCCAGCAGCAGCGACGGACGTTACATTGGAGACAGAGCCGGAAGACGCTCGTCCAGCCAAGCGGCAAAGGCTGACTGAGCGACTGCCACAGAGCCCTATGCTTGAGCCTGTATCTGCGCTCAAATCAACGTTTCTACTAAACCCTAGCGGCCAGGCTTCCCGTTCCATCCCTGGCCCTCCAGCCGCTGGCCGCAAAGACGATGGTGCCACACACCTAGTCCTGCCTCCAAGCGATCTCCGCGATAAAGAAGATGATCATGACGCAGATTTCTGGGGAACAATCGATGAACTACTGCAGTCAAGAAGATCCATCTCTTCTTTTGAAGGGATGGAAGGTGAACAAGATGTCACTTGGGATGCCGACTGGCGTGAGATGAATCAACATGATAGTCTTGACAGAATTGGGGAAAGCTTTGAGGGCAAAATCAGTCACAACAAGGAGGGATCTGGCATCCCCCCAGCGAAACCTCGACAGCGTGTGGGCAGGGACCGGGCACCCACGAGGAAACGCGGGCTATCAAACACTGCTCTCAGACCACTGTACTACAATAAGGTACCTATGGGGGCACACCAACAAGTAAAACCGAGTCGGCTACGACAAAAGCAAATGCCAGGACGGCCCAGGATCAATAGAGGGCTTCGATCTTGCTCCCCACAATCATCCTCTCCAGGCGCAACGGCTCGCGATGGAACCAACATCAACTATAGATCCAGCCTCGACATATCTTGTGAAATGACTGATCTCACACTCTGCGCTATTCCGAATGGGTCGTCGGTCGTGACAGCAACTGTCCGTTATCGCGACTCAAATCCGTCTCTTGACCCGGTAGCTTTAGGTCACAAGTTCTTCGGCAAACAGGGCAAAGTCATCCGCATGACCCAGCTATCACCAGATTCGTGGGCATTACTAGGATATCGGTGTAACGATAGTGCCCTAGGCTTATGCAATTGTGGAAGCTTGAATGCGGAGTGGATGAGCAGTTCCCACAGCGATGCTGCTAGTCATAGAACGGACCACTCAGAAGACGACTGGAACGAAGAGGTCAAGGATGGGGATGAAGTCACAGAAGTATACAGCCGACGAACGTACAAGCACTGGCTAGAGTCAGACGAGGAGCTTTTGCTGTCATTAAAGGATAAGCAGGGTATGGAATGGAAGGAGGTGTGCAAACGCTTCCCAAGTCGGTCTCCAGGCGCAGTAAAGTTGCGCTACCACATGTTACACAAGAAGGGCCGGTAACTATAGAAAGACGGCTGTGGACAATTTGAGCGAACCTTTGAAAGCTTAGTAAAAGGCGTCTTTCTTGTGCGCGAGGACAGGGGTAACAGTGTACTTGTATGTATAGCAACACTATGGCTTTTCATCTGACGCTCAACGTTTGCCGTTTACGACTGTTTCGCTTAGTTTAGCTGCCACATTAGCGTTGCGTCGCTTCTAAGTCTCGCGTTTGCAAAGACAAAGGTATGTAACGACCGCATTTATTCTTCGTCTCTCTGATTAAATCCCAAATACTTATAGGTCTCTAGTTGCCTGCGTGAGAGTGCCGAAGATAAAAGTGATGTAGTGGCGAGACGAGCAAACAGCGCCGACTCGTACGCAGAAGATGTCGCTTTACCTCTACTTGCTGCGATCAGACAGCTTCTAATACAGGCGTAGGCCACCTTCGTAACTGCGGAAACAATATCTGGTGTAGTTGAGATCGCCGCCAAGCGTACTAGCCATATAACTTAGCGAGGAGGAATGAAGATCTGCAGCAATCGAATAAGTGATGCTGTTTGTTTTTCTGGCTTAGATAAGGACGATTTAGGGCTTGCGACAGTAGTAATGACTTGAAGGCTGCACTGTGGTACACGAGGCTTGTTTCCGCTAAAAGGACGACTGTTAGCTAGCCAGATCTACGTACTGGTGCCTGCTTAAATGTACTAACCCACCCAAAAATGCAGTCTAGTGATGTAATAAGAGATTATAGGGGCATATATAGAAAATCTACGTTGTCTAGGCAATGATATGTAAGAAATATGTGACGTAAATGACGTGTATAGCCAACCTAGAGCACCTCCGCAGCCATCTGTAAGGGTGTATATATCTAGGCCAGAGTCTAGCATGTGCACACGACTTACTATTTATGCACGTATCCACAGCACTGTTGTATGTTAGCCAGTAGGAAGCTAGCCAGACGAGAGCGCTAGGTTAGGTCCCAAAAGGAAGGGGGTGAATACATTTAAGCAACAATTATAAAGGGGCATTGCAAGTATTGCGACGCACGCAGAATCAGACATGTCAACAATCCGTCAGTTTCCCGTTAACGGATTGTTCGGCCTGACACGTGATCAGTCCGTTCAATTCAAGCCAGACCACTCAAATTTTGCAGTCCGTTCAAGCTAAGGGTAAAGGCCTGATTGAACGGCCTGAAAGGCCTAATAGTGCTGCAACGCCAGCGCGTCAAACACCACCTGCATTATCAACGCCTGCGCTAACGCGTCTGTCCTCCCCACGCGCGCTGCTTGCTGCTAGCCAGCAAGGGAGTCAACCGCTATCTAAGGATGACGCGTTCGAGCTTGAGCTGCGTGAATCGCAGCTAGAGGGGGCTATTGTTGCACCTACCGCCGCCTCGCGCGCTCCTACAGTTGCTTCAGCTAATGACAACAGCACAGTAGGGCAGGCGCTGGCGGCAGGGTTTGACACGCGATTTGCTGACAACTTCGATGATATTATCTGGCTAAGGCTGCCTGGTTACAGGGCACCGCTTGTGCCGCAGAAGCATAAGAAAAGCTGGATCTATGCCTATGGTTATCGCATCAACTCTACTGCCCCTCAGTTCAGCAGCAAGGTCTATTTTGTGTGCAAAATCTGCCATCTTAGGTATCACAAAGCCTGCAGCGGCATCTACGACACTACTACCTCGCCGTCGACGGCAGCGCGTCACCTTAACACCACCCACCAGATCTACAACCCTGAAAAACCCGCGGCTCTAGCAGCAATTACAACGGAACACACCCTACGCTCATACTACAAGGCAGGCGGCAAGGTGCCTCAGGATGTACACAACGCCCTTACTGGCTTTGACGTACAGCTGTTTCGCTTTAAGGCGGTCACTTGGCTTGTCGAAGGCAACCACTCACTATCTGAGTTTGAGCGCCCGGAGTTTCGAGCTATGTTGGAGGCAGCCAACCCAGAGGCGGTAACTGCGCTATGGACAAGCCACAACAGTGTCTCGAGGTACGTTATGCGTCTCTACAACTACCTGCAACCCCGTGTTGCTGTTGAGCTGTCCAACGCGCTGAGTAAGATACACATAAGCTTTGACGGATGGACAATGCAAGGAGGCAAGCGAGGCTTCTTAGGCATTGTTGCGCACTTTGTGAGCTCATCAGGCGAGCTTACAGATCTGCCTATTGCGCTTCCTCAGCTTACAGGTGCCCATACAGGCGTAAGGATAGCTGAGGTTGTTGACCAAACGTTGCGGCAGTTTGGTGTTGATAGCGCCAAGTTGGGTTACTTTGTACTTGACAACGCGGCTAACAACGACACCGCTATTGCTGTGGTTGCAGAGATTTACGACTTCTTGCCAGTCCACCGCCGCCTCCGCTGCGGTCCCCATACACTCAACCTTATCGGGCAGACGCTCCTTTGGGGTAACAATCAGCAGGCGTATGACAATGCGGCCGAGGAGCTTAGTGACGAGGTGAGGTTTATGAGAGAGTGGCGTAAAGATGGTCCCCTTGGCGTGCTGCTTGACGTTATTAACTACATCAAAACACCACAGCAGCATGAGCTTTTTATCAATTTTCAACACCGCGCAAACGCTGACTTGTCCGCCAAAGATCGCAAGATTCTTGAGGTTATTAAGCCTGTTGTTACGCGCTGGAACTCATACTTTAGCTGCTTTAAGCGCGCAGTTACGCTGCAGTCTGCAGTCAACGCTTACTGTCAACTCCATGTTACCAACACCGCCAACGCGGACGCCTACGCTGCTGCGAGCGGCAACAAAGAGCCTGACGCGCAGCGTTGGATGCGCTCAGGTGGTCTTACTGCGGCTGATTGGCAGACTGTCAACGAGTATCTCGCGATGCTACGACCGCTGAAGTTGGCAACAAAGCGCCTTGAAGGTCGCGGTACCTACAAGCGATTTGGCTCACTTGCTGACGTGATCCCTGTCTTCGAGACCATCTTATCTAGCTACGAGGAGCGCGTAGAGTCCTACAGCGGCGTCAATTACGACGAACCTGGCGCGCCAGAGGACCACATTGCCATCAACCTCCGCGCTGCTTGGGCGAAGGCGAACGAGTACTTCATTAAGCTTGATGACTCCCCCGCCTACTATGCTGCCACCTCTCTCCATCCAGCGTACAAACACTACTGCGACAACGCGTGGAGGGATAAACCAGAGTGGTTGGTAGCAGCGCAGTCGGCGTTTCAGACGCTTTGGGGCACGTACAAGGACAACCCAGCACCGCCGCCAGCGCCAGCAGCACCACGGGCGCGTGTAAACAACGACCTCAACGACGCTATCGCGTCTATGATGGAGCCTCATCAAGGCGTTAGAGTTTCCAACGATTTGGATGAGTACACGCGCTGGAAACTTGAGCCCTGGGTCCCCTCTGTCGACAATCCAATCACTTATTGGCTCTCACGCCGCCGCGACTACCCCAACCTTACGCGCCTCGCGCTCGACGTCCTCTCTATATCCGCCTCCAGCTGCGACTGTGAGCGTATGTTTAGTGAGCTTGGCGATCTTTTGCGGCCAAAAAGGAGGAAGATCTCATCACAATTGCTAGTAGCAATACAGTCAGTACGCGCTTGGTTGCGGGCTGGCTTTGGTGTTGAAGGAGAGACTGCAGAGTCTCTACTTAGCGACGAGGCAATTGATAGCATGTATAACTTAGGGGATTGGCACAATAGCGAAGTCTAATTTGTATGTAAAAAAGTAATCAGTTTAAATAAGTTACCTGATCAGTTCAGTTCGAGCCTTGCTGGAAGACAGTTCAATCAGTTTGTTAAGATTTTTCGGCCTGCTTCTTGCAGTTCAATTCAAGCCAAGGGTTGCAAACTGACTGAACGGATTGTTGACATGTCTGCGCAGAATGGCGATTGCTCTGAAGTTAAAATCGTTTGCGTACAGTATAGTCCGTTATGGCTGTTGTTTTTTGGATGTGAATAGAAGGTAGGTCCAACAGTAGTAGTCAGATTAGACTAAACACTCATCGTATCACATTATGTTCGGAAATTTTGTGCATAATTTTGAAACTATTAGTGGCCCAAATCATTTGTACCAAAATAGTGTTGATCGGATAGACAAACAGATAAGTTCAATCTTAAGATTCCCACTCATCATTCGCCTAAACATCTCACTGTCATGCCGTGTAAGTGATGAAGCCTCTATTCTGACATCATGTAAAATCACCATTCTGGGGATGCACGGCTCAGAGCTCGAGGAATTGCAGTCGCTTCCTTCCATAGAAGTGCGTTGGGGTCTTCCAAATGCATTCCCAGCCCCTGTGCTGGTCTTGGTGCCAAATTCGCCACGTTCTATAGGCTTTCCAATCTCACTGCACCTTCAATATTCCTATCACCTATTTCAGGCGACCGCAATTTGCGCGTTAGAGCTTTGAGAGGTTTGATGATTCGGCGTTTGATCCCAGCTAAGCAGAAACCAAGAGGACACAGCAGCTGTGTCGCTGTGCAGGCCTATCCGCAGTTAGATTGCATAACAAAGATGATCAAGACATACCAGAAAGACTCCCTGGTGGAGGCTGGCGTCTAACCTGCTCTCAGCGAGCGATATACTGTAAATGACGATCGCTCCACATAGCTGGAATAACGCCGCAATTGCGTTTGTGACGATGAACACCATTAACAATCGCTTGTATCCCGAGCTGTCTTCTTCCGATCCTGCCGTCTCACGGCCTTCTAGCCGTCTACGTGAAATTGCTGAGGATAGGGATGATACCACTGCAAGGAGACAAAGTGGTCCTGAGTCGTAAGCAAAGCAGCCATTGTTGCCCCTGTCTTGGTTAGATAAAGAGGAAAGTTGAAGTGTTATATTTTACCTCAAAGGATAAACAAAATTCGGTGCCGTCAAAAGGGCGATGAGATATACCACCCATATAGCCCATTGAGGAAACATCAAAACACGTAAGATTCGTGCCAGCTAGTCGTTCCATAAATCAGCAAGCCCTGGGAGTTTCTATGATCTTCTTACATTGGTGCTGGTGAGAAGCTGAAGGTTACATCGTACAGCCATGTCAACCCAGTACATGTCGCCTTTTGAGCGAACCGCAAAGACAATTGCAGTCATACCAGCAACTGATAAACCTGCCAGGCAAGCGTCGAAAAGAGTAGCCACGACTCTCTCCCAGAAATAGAGGTGTCTCAAACTCTCGTTTATCCCGTTTGGTTTGTGAGACTTCACATCGCGATACATGAGCAAGACGCTTAGCACGAGCCCACCCGTAAAGCAAACGGCAAAGCTGATAAGGACAAAAGTCATGTCTAAGGGAAATATGTGTGCAGCATCTGCACAAGAAGATACCTACTCATATACTAGATTCAGGGAATCGTTTTACCTCACATGGCGAGCACGCTCGCTGTAAGTGTTCGGAGCCCGGCACCAACAGGTGTAGTCCCTATGCGGGCTTGACACGTCTCTTACGATTTTTGATAAAGTGTGCAACCCACTGCATCCTGCAAGGCCCGGTCGTAGAGCGAATGGGAATGTAAGTGGCTTACCTATCGCCAGATTGGAGCGCCGGTGGCATCATGATCGGCCATGCCCGATCATGCCGCAGCTGGCGCGTCCATTGATTGCTGCTAAAGAGAGACAATATGGTCAATCGCCTGAGTGATATGCTTTCTAATGTCAGATAGCCTCGTACAATTTCTTATACACAAAGACACAGTAGTCACTGACTGGCAGAGTATTCCCAGTCGATGGAGGAACGAACTGGTCCTGCATCAGTGAGTGATGGGAAACTAACAAGGAGGAACCGTACGTAGTCACAACAGATCTGCCACCACTACGTGGAGTCTGTCCAAGAAAGGAAAGAGATGGGCGGACGTTACATCCCTGAGTAGCGTGCGTTATCGCAGGGTGCAGATGAGCGTGCGTGGACGGCCAAATGCCCATTACCTCTCTAAGATCTGAAACGGTGAGGCACAGATTTGGTAGACATTAGCTGAGTAGCGAAAAGCGGTATTAAAAGGGGTCTCCTACCTTGATCTTATGGAGTTAATCACTTCTCTCTTTCCTCAAATATCATCTCCTTCCCACCCTATAAACGCCTCTGCTGTCTCAAGATGAATTCTCAAGATACCATCGAAGATCCGACGCTATACCAAGACATGGTATGTATATCAATGCTAGACGAATGTGATCTACTGCTGAGTATACTAGCTCCCTGCAATTGATTCCAACGAGTCAAATGAAGCGGTTGTAATAGAGGATGACCCGCATTCAGTTCAATCAGTTTCTCATACTCTAGAGTCACCACCAGAAAAGAAAAAGGTTATCCGAGATGACGATGAAAACAAGGAGCGTATGAGGGGCCAGCCACGTCATATGGCAGATTCAGCCCTAAATCCTAAGCTTGGTATGTCTTCATGAACAATTTTAGACTCTGATTAACTGAGTTTTGCGAAAGAGAGGGTGCTGCTGTGCGTTACTCAGCTCGACTTGCACCTCACTCAGCTAAAGGAACGTGTGGAGGAGATGGCGAACAGCATCAAACACATCGTGACATGCTTAGAAGAGTTGAAAGATGACTTAAGAAACGATTTCAGCAAAACGAAGGATTCAACTCAGAGACGTCAACAAGAAAAAGGTATTCTGAAGAGAGTGAAGGGGCAAAGAGACGACGGGTATCAGCCCGTAGGCTATATACGACGCGAGGTAAAGAGAGCACGTGTGACTTGGGAAGACTAGTGGATATGTTACTGGAAGGAAAGGACTTGACAATACGAGGGCTAACTCACGTCAGTAGCAATCTATGGATCTTGTTAGATTCCTTTTCGGGCTCCATTGACGCGTTAGTGACTAATCAATTACCCTAGCATGCACTATATCCGCTTGCGTGGTCGACCCGCCCCACGTCGCCTCATCACGGAACGTCTGAGAACCACTTATGTGCCAATGCCTCGTTAGCTGTGAGTCGCCGAGTGGGGTCGACATTCATCATCCGTATGACAAGATCCTTGAAGTCAGGGTCAATGTCCTGCCATAATGCAAACGGTCGCCTTGGATTGTCCGCATTAAAGTCGGACGCTACCATTGCAATTAGTTTAGCCCAGGGACTATTACCAAGGTACCGAATCAGACCTTCTATACCCTCTAGGTCAGAGAAGTAAGAAAGCTGACGTTCGAGAACAATGTCTAAGAGTTCAATGCCCTCTGGAATCTCTTCTTCGTCTACTGCGAGTACCACTCGTTTTGTGATGGCATAGATGCACTGTAGTGCTTTAGGTTAGGGACTATCGCAGAAGGAAGAGAGACTTACCACAAGACCAAAAGAGAACATATCTGATGGCGTGTGCACTTCAGCTGATGCGTGCGCCTCTGGACTTCGCCACATCCAATTTCCAACTTGTCTTCCCTTGATAACACAACCTTCTGGTACATAGGC
This sequence comes from Lizonia empirigonia, assembly GCA_009982855.1. Classification (NCBI taxonomy): domain Eukaryota; kingdom Fungi; phylum Ascomycota; class Dothideomycetes; family Pseudoperisporiaceae; genus Lizonia; species Lizonia empirigonia. The sequence goes on along the minus strand of JAADKA010000035.1, from coordinate 465,791 downwards.
CGCATCCTCAATGTCCGCAACCTTCACTTGCTCCACTGTTATCTCGCCACCCTGGTCTTTCCATTCTATCAAGATGTTGTTTGCCTTAATATCAGTATGAACAATCCCTTTGCTATGCAGAGCAGCGATTCCACGCAGACTGTCTCGGAGAATTCGCTTAATTATAGGAAGCGGAACTTCATTTTGGACAAAAGACAGAAGGTGGTCTCGAAGGTACTTGTATACGAACACAGATTCGTCGGGGCAAGCATCGTCAGACACGCGTAGGTAGGGTGAGCTCCGAAGGTCGTCGAACATATCCTTAAAGTGTTTGAAGTCGCGCGGCGCAACACTTTTCAAGACGTACTTGTGGTCTCCAGATCTTTAAGAAACGTGATGTTAGTGTTGTAGGTCTACGTTTATCTAACTTGTGTCTGCTTACGTCGCGAGATACACACGTCCCTGGTTCCCAGGTTTGTCTTGAAGGATGCGTTCGACTAGGTAGCGACGACTTGACTGGCCCAAGACTCGCGTGAGTGCAGCCGCTCGTGTAAGTGTTTGGGCAGACATGTTTGTTAAGAGTTGATGACGATACAAATAGGTCAAACGCAAGTTAAGTAGTTCGCACTACTTATATATAACTAAGAAAGAAAGACAAAGGCTGAATGACTTACAGTAGTCATCAGAAACGACAGTGAACGAGGGATTCATGAGACCGCAAAAGCGAGGCGCGTAACTTGATTACTTCGTCAAGTTGCAAAGTCCAAGCTTTTTCTCCGCTGATTAGGTAAGTGGGGCGGTCGGGCCTTTGTTTTATTAGCCGCGCGCCACCCACCTATAGTGGTTGTTGGTTCGAGAAAACGCTCATCTTGAGTTTGGTGGGCTGCAGTACCCATACTGTGGCCATGTCCACAACAACTGGGTCCAATATGCGCGCGGTATCTAGCATCAAGTCGTAATTACCCTTGTAAAGAATTAAGTTGGCCTGACTTGGATTTCAGTCTTATGTGTCCCAAAACGATCCTTATCATCGCAAACTCCACAAGGTGAGGTATACTTCTAGTACTGTCACCACAATCACTGCGCTTCTGCAAGCGCTTGCTGTTCTAGCATATAGTCTGCATCAGGAATAAGACCTCCAACTCACTTGAAGTTCACATTTGCTGGTCACTTGTTCATGCAAGGCTAACAAGATAGTCACACAGAAGCGCTCTGGTCGCAGCAAAGGCCCAGGAGTGCAGTGGCCGCCTCTCCTTTGCCGCTTAGCTGGTTGTATAAGAAGATGCTGTCTGGAAGTCATGTTTAGATTCCCACAGCACTCTAGAACTCTTGGATTCTATAGTCTCTCACTATCACCTTGTCCTGATCTTTTCCAATCATTCATCACCCTCAAATTGTATGGCCTCATCTTCTATTCAACAAGGAATTCAATGGCTTATCGTTCTTAGTATTTAAAGTCATTATCATCATCGCACTGTATCTCAAGACCAGTCCAAGACCTAAGCCAGTCTTCTCGACATACCAGTGACTTTTTCGAATCAAGATCACACACAAGTCACCATGTCTTACGTACGCAGCGCCTTCCTCAAAAATATCACGAGTGGAACCAAAACTCTGGCCCTTGATTATGTCGACAAGACGACGACTTGGACTCGCCCAGGCGGATTTCCGTCCACTCAGGTCAAGGAAGACTTCTCCAAAGCGGTTGAACAGAACATCCACAAGCTGAATCCTCGTACAGTCAAGGTGGCTATGAAGTCAGTATTTCCATTCTTTTCGTGCAGGCACATGCTTACAATTGAACACAGAGAATCTGCCCATCAGTCTGAAGCAGATAAGAGAATGCATTACACGGCCTTCGAACTCGACGCTCAGAACAACGTTATCACTACGACCCATCTTGTGCAAACCAAGTGAGGCAAACAGAGGTTTGATAATCTTGGAAGCATATCTGTTGTTACCTTGTAATTTAATCGTTGTTTAGTGCGACTGGCGCAATACATTGTTATCTGTCCTACTTCTCTTATGATTATTATCTGATGGGCTTAAAAACGTGATTTGAAGCCTCTTTCACCGCGTCTCAGCTGCGCCGCGACGAGTACACAGTGGGATGATTGCGCGCGCTGTCAGAGATGTTTGACGAAGAGCACGACACGCCCAAAGCCGACGCACCAATATCCGCACCTACAGACGAGTCGGCGAGCACAACGTTGTATAATGGGCCTTTTAACCCACTAAAGCCGAGCACACTTCCCCGTCGAGAGCCATATGTGAGCTATACATACCGGTCGTTGCAGATGGTCAAGACCGGCCTTACAGTACAATAGCTTTGCAGTACTGTAACCAGCACTCCTCTAGATTTCATCCACCCGTACACGTCACATCGAGTCTGCGAAGAGCAGCTGGGTTAATACGCTTTTGGCGGAGCGGCGATGCATAATTGTGGTTGCGCAGCGTGACGCCATTTGCAGTCGAGAATGAACTACACCCACCAAAGCTCGACATTTAAGCCCTGTTGTACACTCAGTAACAAGCCAGATGCTACCTAAATTAGCAGAAGCTTTACATCCAACCTCGCGTAGCTTTTGCACTGCTACAAGAATATTCATGCAGCTTCATCCTTCTGATTCTTCTAGCTCATTCTGAGCTGCGCGGAGGATCCCCTTCATATCAAGGTACAGCTGCGGGCTAGGATCCCTCCATCTCTCGCCGTTGGGAAATACTTTTCTTCGAAGCTTATTGACACAAGATATCAGCGACTGATAATATGGCGTAAAGTTCGTCTGCGCTGTCTTAATAAAGTCTCGCTCATCGACCACAACTCCTTTTTTCGAATCAGCTAGTTCTTCAGCGTCAAGATAGTTCCATTTGTCAAATCGTGGAACGTTCCTCTCCTGCTGGCCGTCATAGTGAATGCAGATCCAGAACAGCACCCAGAAGAACGATTCGAGGTCGTGCATGAATGAATGCTGCTCGTCGTCTAAAAGCACTCCAATGGCCATGAAAGCTCGCGTGCCGGTCTTCCCACGCGCTCCAGAGGCCTGTTCACGTTGCTCCTTGATTGCAAGGTCGAGATCGATCAGAAACGCGGGCCATGACAAGTTGTCCTCGTCTTCGTTCACCAGCAGGTTGTTCGGTGAGATGTCGCGTTGAAGCATGCCCGCTCGCGTACGTAACGACTCGTACCCTTCGATACATGTTTCGAATGCAGCAAGCAGACTGGTTTGGGAACTTGCTTTGTAGATGGGCTTCCCGTAGTCACGCACGATAACGCGGCGATGGACGCGGTTCGCAATGGCCGGTTTCGTCGGAGAGCTCGAGCAAGTGCGCTTGCTCGGTGGCAGTGGTGCGTCCGTGCAGCTCGAAGATCGCTTCCGCCCGACGAGACCGCTGCTTCTGTCTCTTCGTGAAGCCCGCCGCCCAGTCGTGCTCGGTGGCGGCATCTGCTTCCTTGGCGCGTAGTTCTCCGCTTTTGTTATGTCCAGGCCTCTGCGTACATTTGTGCGGATGTCGTCATCTTGACCACCGACACGGACCGTCTCGTGGTGGAAGTACCTCGCAACGTTCACCACATCCTTCTCGGTTGCTTCGCGTAGCATTTCGCCCTCCTCTTCGCGCTCCGGGTACTGCCAGGAGTCTTTGACTACGAGCAGAGTGTTGGGCTCGTCTTCCTGATGCACTAACCAGCAAGTCGTTGCCCGACCTGAGATACAACGTACTCGATTTACCACCTTGTCGATGACGAGGCGCTCTTTGCGGCCGTCCCGCTCGATCTGGATGTACCGCTTGTCCCCGGCTGCGATGATGGTCGGATCGAAACCCAGCTGCTCCTCGCTCATCCAGAGAAACCCAAGCACTGCAGACACAAACTGCAGCCCATTTTCGTTGACGTCAAACTGCTCGGACGCGATGCCCCCCAGTCGATCGAAGCTCCACAGCCGCATGAGCGATCCACACAGCGTGAAGCCAAGAACGAAGCGGCGGCTGTCTTGAGCGGCAAGCACCTCCCTCGCATACCGGCCCAGGTCGAGCCACGCTTTGGACGCTTTGTCGGCTAACGCGTTGCTCTTGAGCTCTCCCGGCACGAGAATGCGTGACCAGTGATGTTTGGAGTTGACACCAGCGCTCTCATTGTCTACGAAGCCGATGTCCAGCTTGCGATCGGCCGTGGAACCCTGCAAGGGCTGATGAGGTCGTGCTACAGTTCTGCGTCGAATCCTGGGGCCCGACTGATGCTCTTCTGCAAAATCTAAGAGCTGCTCTGTAAGCGGTGCAAACCAGCTTAACACCTCCCCTTCCCTCGCCCCTTCAGGCCAACCTTGCCAGCCACTCTCCTCCTGGTAGAGGGGGCTATCTCCTTCCTGGCACTTGTCAAACACGGCCTGTGCCGTGGGTCTCAGACCTGGCACATGTCCGAAGAACGCATCAAAGAAGCCGGGTATGCCAACGTATAGGTGTCCTAACTCCTCCTTCAGCACATCGTCTACGTGTTTGCGATGCTCCGTCGAGTTCGCGAAGCTGCCTGTATTGATGGAAAAGGGTGTTTGTTGGAAGGACGAGGTAGGGCGGGGTGGAGGCGTCGATTCGGTGACGGCGTCGTATACTCTAGCCCAGACGACTTCGTCGGGCTGGAATTCGAGGATCGCATCGAGCAGAGGTCGTATTCGTTCGGCGTCAAAGTTATCCGAGCTGACTGCAGCATTAAGCCGCAGGAGGTCATGGAAGACAGTTTTGCCACAATGTCGAGACTGTAAAAATCGAGCAGCTGGGAGGACTTGCAAAGCGGAAAGAAGATTAACGAATAAGTCCTGGGTTTCTGCAAATGCGTTAGAAGTGCAGCAACGATGTCTGCCTATACTACCTTCATAGCCCACCTGGTCAAGCGCTTGCGAAGAAGTGGGAATGCCTTTGTCTTCGCACGTTGAATTGAAAGTGTTGCGAAAGCCACTTAGCCCTTCACCTATCGGTTTAGACTGTATGACCTGCGACCACGATTGCGTAGACATCCTCGAAGAGGCATAGGAGTCGCCAAAAAGTGCCACAGCGTCGTCGCGCACACAGTCGCTCACGATCTTGCGCGATCTAGAGATGATAAGATAAGACTAGGAGTGACGAAAAGAAACGTGCCAGGTAGGGTAGCGATGGTGACGAAAGGAAGTGGCTGCGCGCGACAACGCGCGGGCCTAAGGAGGTACAGTGACCGTGCGCGGGATGAGCCAGTTCGGCAAACGAGCCACCTGAACATCATAACAAGGATTCCATCCCAACTTATTAGACGCGTGATCACTCCATTACTCATGGCGTCGATTTTGGATGCGATTAAAGCAATCAAATTGCGCGAAGAAGGCGCGTATTTCCCCTATCGCGAAGTCGCAAAAAGATTTGGGGGTGGTCAGAGGACGTTGGCTCAAAGTGGTCAATACGCCTACCAAAAAACAATGTTTCGCATACATCTGTAGAAGATACACTGGAAAAAATCTTGCAATAATTGGCCTTGTGGGTGGCTCAATAGCTTCAAGTTCAAATGTGGGCACATGTGGCTCGTTTGCCGAACTGGTTCATCCCGCGCACCGACACTCTACGAAGGAGCTGTGAGCACACTTCCCGCGTGTTCTCGAGTGTGGACGAGGAGCTGTTCTGCGTTGGTTGGCGCAACTCAGGGATCCCAGCGCCTTGAGCGGGTCCTCGTTCGTCTCTCGACGTAACAGAAAGCGCGATTCCGGCAGCAGACGGCTGAAGCCATGCATTGAATCTACAGCACACGACTCACCAACACTTTCAAGGTGCGTCATCGAGAGCCCGTGTCTTGCACCTATGCTTTCTTTCTTTACCTTGCCTTGCATAAGCGAGTTTTGTTGTGTCACCGCTGTTCTTCTTAGATAGCTCAGCTTGGCACTCATGCGGTGAGATCTATTATATCTAATACGTTCTTGTCCGAAAACACTCCACAATGGAAATCATCAAAACCGCGCAGGTCTTTCGCAACGAGAATGGCACCGTCGTGTTTACTCACACTCGTATCCTGTATTGCGATGATGGAAAGACCTTCTCCGCCACGATACGTTCCCGTGGGGTGGCCAACCTTCAGCAACCCAATCCAGAGCAATTTGAAGACGTTCAGCAAATCCCGTTCGACGCATACCAGCCTATCGCCCCGTCAAGCTCGCTTGTTGCTAGCAGCAATGAGGACGCCTATGTCAAGACACCCAACTTGACGACTTTCCATGGTGACCAAGCCATTGCTACGAGCATCCTCGAGGAAATGAAGACATGCGAACTGATCCTTGCAAAGCCGCATCCTTGTCTGGTCACTTACTACGGTTGCATTCTTCACAGTGGACGAATAGTTGGGTTGTGCTTTAAGAAACATCCACAATCTCTGATGGACATGGTCAATCCCAGGAGTCTCAATAAGTCCAGATTCATGGATATGGAGGAGCTCAAACCAAACCGTGAGAGAGCAGCACGCTATCTGCCTCTAATTGAGGATGGGATTCGCCATCTACACAGTCTCGGCCGCATCCACAACGATATAAATCCTGCAAATATCATGATTACAGGCGATGACATTCCTGTTGTTATTGATTTCGGTTCGAGTAGAGATCCTGGCACAGATCTTGCGGACGTTGGGCGTACCCATGGATGGTTCAATGCAGATGTTTCGAAGGCGATGGAGAGCAACGATCTTGATGCGTTGGAGGAAATGCGAATATGGTTGACGGGAACCTCAGCAGACGAGTACCAGTTTAAGGAATGGTGATTAGATAGAACGTGCCTATCAATGAGGATTTGAACCCGATTATTTGCACACAAGACTATCATTTAGCTTTGATTTGCGGTAACGACTGTTTGAAAATCTCCTGTCCTACGAACAAGCTGCAAGCCAACCGCCAATACCAAGATTACTCTCGCGATCTCCTACAATCTCCCCATCTTCGCGCTCAAGACTTCTTCTCGTAGGCATCAGAGTTCGGGCAGGTTTTATCACCGCAATCCTGGGCTTTGACCATTGAACCTCCCTTATCAGTGGTGAAACGGCAGTCGTTGACAAGGATGTTGTTAAGTTGCGAGGCAGTCATCTTAGCAGTCAGCACTAGTCGCGGCTAGTTTGTAGCTGGAGCTTACTTTTGGATGAGGTTGGTAAAGAATAGTTGGAGTTCGGAGGTAGTAGGTTGTTGTGGTATCAGAAAGCTGGACTGTACAGTTGTATCAGGTCGGGAGCAAAGAGGAGAACTTATATATCGAGAGTTGACCCATCATGCCAAGGGATTGTATGCAAGTACTGCCTTCTGGGGAATACCCAAGTCGGGATAGACTCATGCTGTGTCGCAAGCCATATGACTAGGCAGCTGAGGGGCGCAGACTACTGCGACCGCAAGTGGGGATGATGGCAGCCACAGCGACAAGCAAAACGAGACAGAAGTTGCTGCGGATGCAGGCTGGTCAGGATTCTGAATCCTTGATTGCCGCGTTCCGCAGCGTCCTACAGTGTGCATTTACATGACGTGCAGAACTGACTCAGAAGGTGGCATTTGCACCAATCTACATCTAACGATATCAACACTTGATCTAGTTTGCCTAGTCCCTTAGTATCTTTCGTTGCATTTGCCTCCCCCATCCGGTTTGGCTATCACAATGAGAAGGCTGCATCGTCCCGCCCTTAGTCACCGTTCACACTATTCCTGCTCCACCAACAATTTCTCTTGGCAGTCTTCGACAGCCGCTCAACCTCAAATATATGTGCCCTATTGCTATCGACTCGTTCCAAGCGTCTGCAACTTCAGGATTTAAACTGTCTTTGAGAGTACCTTCATTTAGCATTTCCATGTCGCTTGGGATACCCTACTACTAAGTAACATGTGCCTGCTATACACGCACGTCTATAAGACTATGGAAACACAAGTACACTGTCACTTTCCGGCACGGGGCGTCTGTACTGACCTGAGATGAGTGCTCACAGCGTACAGGGAAGAGCTGCGCGCTGAACAAAACAACAGATTGTGGATACCTTGGAACCAAGCCAAAATGTGACGTGCGCTAGCTCAATATTATTCTGTATCTCATCACGCCGACTAGGGTCTTGATCCTACCATATGCCAAAGTGTCGCCGGCGCATGGGAGCGTTTGGCTGCTGATTGGCTGCTGTCATGTACCAAACACAATGCAGGCTGATCTACTGCACTTTCCAGCCAATTCCAGGCTCCTTGGTAAGCGCCTACGGTCTTGCAAGCGACACGATTCGTTTCATTCCTTGTGTCATCTCACCCAACCTACTTTTCTAAGGGTCTTACTTATGTCCCAGCTTAACATTCGCCTATAGCGAAATTGCTATAGTAACGTGTGTGATACAGTCCATGATCTTTGCTCTAAAATTTGGAGCTATTGCTCTATAAGAAGATGAATTCGTCAGGCTAGGGTGAAAATTACCCCAGTTGGCCCTGACCACCATGGGAGTTCAGATTGACGGTAGGGTGAGTAGTCCTACAAAGCGGCAGTGGCAACCCGTGGTCCAGTCTGCTGAGGGCATCCCTCTTGGGACTCACACTACATGCTATGAATCTGTGCCGCCATTCTTGCACGCGTACTTCCGGACCTAAATCTCTAGATGCGGGATAGTTGACGAGCCACGGCAGAGGAGGAAGCTATTCGCTCCTTCACGCATGGCGCTGCGCAGGCATTCGAAAGTATAGGAATAACGTACGGACCATTACTGAGCAGCGTTAGACACATGTCCCCGCCTCGAACGCCAGCTAGATTGCACGGGATAACAGTTCCCAAGTATTGTAGCCTGAGTCTCGTGGTGTAGCCTGAGCCAACTTCTACTTCCCTAGCAATAATCAGTCCGCATGATGAAGGACAAGATCAAAAGGCCCTCACATATTTGTCCCTCTAACCAAGAAATGCGTGAGTCCCTGCTTGTTGGCATGGCTAGAAACAAGTTCAAGACTTTAACTGATAGACAAGCTGCAGCGAAGCCTCGTATAGCGGTAGCCTTAACTGCGCCTGGCTAAATGACAAGGGTAAAGATACAACTGTAGACGCTAATGCAACTACATGATACATACATGCAAGGATCGCTTAGACATCATGCATTCACTTACGCTGTATGCCTACCCATAGTTGAGAGGAAATCACATTAATACATGCACAGCATGTTTACAGAGCTGCAAGCAATTCTTTTCCATGACAAATTCATATCGCCCACCTTGATAGGCTGTGTCATCCTATGCTATTTGCAAACAGGTTAGCTTGGGTCTTTATGCTGCCTTGCACAAGCTTAGTGTTAGCAGTAGCTATTGGCAAAGCTCCCAGCTTGTCCCAACACCACAAAGACGCCTGATGTAGGTTGGTGTGTAGTGGATACATTTCGCCAAAACAGCCGCCTGCAGTACTGGAGAGCGGACGGCGATTTGAGTGGTTGGCCGGCACACAGCAACATGGACGACGCGCTCGGACCCTGATATGCGTCCTGTGCCGCATGCCCAGGCACATCGTGTTGTTCCGCGGTGCCGCTATCACAGATGACAGGGAGTTACCTACCCCACACTGAGCACAGTCCAGCTGTTGACCCAGCTCATGTGAAGATCGATGATGTACTGGCTCTCTCGGCTGTTCGGGTCAGTGTAACAGTATACCGTTTACATCGACGATATCGCTGTCAGGTTTTGTTATCAACCGGGGCGGCTATTACGATATCAGCTATAGCCAGCCTATCGTAGCTTATATACCCGCACCCATACTCGACAGTGCCGAGTAGAAGGTCACCTCCGCCAGTCTACTTTCACTCGTCTGCTGCGGATGCAGAGCACAGCGCCATTTTCCCAAACTGCGCCTCATTGCTGTTCCACTACCAAGTTCCTGTCAACGCTTACAGTCTAAGAGAACTTAAAGTAGCGACTCTAGCAAACATGAACCAGTTCAACTCACTACACAGCTTCTGCCTTCATCTTTCCCAGGCAGACCGACTACTGTTCCCCCTTGCACAAGCACTAGCTCATCAATTCTGTGCGTTTTGTATTCGTCTCGCATCCAAGTCTTCAGGCTTTTGTTTGTCATATCGAGCTCGAAAACCCGCATTTGTCGGTAATATCGCTTTCTCCCATACGAACAATATCCTCCGAACCCACTGACACTTCCATAGCATAGCCAAGGGCCATGATGGGTTGTACTGCCATCCGGCTGCGATTCTTGTTGTAATAGAGCGCAAAAATCGTTTACATGATCGTGGCCGCAGGCTAATACTAATACGTCTTCTTTTACCAAAGCATCGTAGAAATGAGAATTAATGCTGGGACCTTCAGTCGGTTCTCTCCGGTGGCCACTGTGTATAACAAGACGCTTGTCCTTGAACTCGGGTAGAGGGATGTGTTGGAAAACGAGGGAACCATGAAAACAATCTTCTTTATCATGCTTTTCACGCTCGCTTCGTATCGCTTGGGATGTATTCAAGAACCAATCAATTTGGCTTGGCTGTATAGGATCATAGTCGGGTTTGTGTGTCCAACTCAGTATTCCACCGTGCGAATCCAGGAAATACAACGTCATCGCTGGCCGTTTTGACGGGGCGGGATCCAGGACCTGAACGTAGAAGTTGCCTACACCGTCAACCTGCTTTGGGCCTGCCTCGCAGAGGCTGAAAGGGAGATTCTTGAGTATTGACATCTGTGCCGTACCTGTAGTTTAGTAAGCAAGAGAGACAGCCTGTTAGGATTACACAGCCGTCTTGCAGGGCAAAGTGGTCTACACCATTTGTGAGTAGGCAATTACTTACGTGACAATGCGTGGTCGCCCTCACTGTCGTGATTGCCAAAGACAGCTGTGAATGGGATTTTACGATGGATGATAGGAGCTAGCGCTTTGAAAAGTGCAGTTTGGCTGTCAGGGATGTCGTGGTGCAACTGATCTCCAGTGAGGACCACAAGGTCTGGTTTCTCGATATCTAAGATCGTTCCAATGAATTTCATCGTAAGTGGGTCAGCCTCGCTCTCTGGCAAATGCTTCCCATGTGCATCAATAGCATCTTTGCATACTCCAATGCCAGTGACCATATGCGTGTCCGAGATCTGGACGATTTTGAATCTGCCATCCGCCCTGATTCTCAAATCCGGTCGAGCACCCAATGTAGGCTTGACCCTGCCGTGGAGTACACTCAGTCTTGCAACCGGAATACCTGGCTCACCGTCGAGCCGGAGCGATGATTGCATGAGAGCCCATTGTGGTCGTGGGTCAACGGCATCCATACCAAAGAGAACGTCTACCTCTGTCACAGCCTGGTCGATGCTGCCAGAGAACTTGCTTCTCAGCACCCAAATCCCGCCAGGTCGACTATCCCACACTTGACCTGAGCCAGCGTTGGGAGGCGACTCGCCGACTCTGATATCTGTAACCAGGAAGTCCTCTTCCTCAAGCTCTTCCTCATTCTTCAGTGCTACATAGAGCCATGCCGTTTGTCGGGATTTGTGTAGGTAGAGCTCCTTCTCTATACGATGCCATATTTGCTGATTCGTTTCAGGGGTGGAAGGAGGATCTCTTGGAGAGACGATGCGTATAGTCAGATCTGTGACAACTGGGCGAGTAACAGCAGTCGTAATATTGGGTGTGGGCGGCGTCGCCATTCGAGAGCGCAAAAGTCCAAAAAAGTGAAGAACACGGTGCACTGCGGCTAGTAAGGCAACTACCACTGAAATAAGCGTCAACGTAGACATTTGTGCTTGTTTTGTCAATTCGTGGTGCGATCTGATGTTAACTGCAACGCGCGTGCTTGGCAGACTAGGTACAGTGACCGTGCGCGGGATAAGCCAGTTCGGCAAATGAGCCACCTGAACATCATAACAAGGATTCCATCCCAACTTATTAGACGCGTGATCACTCCACCACTATGACGTCGATTTGGGATGCGATTAGAGCAGCCGACTCGCGCGAGTTCATCCCGCGCACCGACACTCTAGAGAGGCTCGCGGGCGGGCGTGCATTGAGGGGCCGAGCGCCGAAACAAGCGAAAAGAATGGCAGCGAATGTTTCGATTTGGAGATGGCGAGAAAGAAGAATTGTGGTGATCAGGATTGCATTTTGGGGTAGGCTCCAGTCGTGCTACTCGCTAATGTTGTTTTCCCTCATGAACTCTTCTATTTCTCCCCATAATGTTTTGGCATCTGGTTCCCAGCCCCAACTTTGAAGCCAACCATGCAGAACATTCTTGAATTCAAAGACCCAAGAATGTTGTTTTCCCCAGTGATCCACAACCATCTGTATTGCCCGTCGCATAGTCTGCTCTGCCAATGGAGTGCCTTGTTCGTTTTGAATGTGGGAGATAATTTTCAGAGATTCTATCCTCTCGACAACTCTCTGAGCATACATCTCATGTTTTTCAAGCAGCTTAGTGACTTCTAACGCCATAATCTCCGCTTCGTCATAGCGTCGCTGTCTTTTTAGGTTATGCGCCAGGTTGAGCATCACTCGCGGAGTCGAAATTGTGAGATCCCCTTTAAATCGAGCAAGAAGATCTCGTAGAAGCTGTTCTTCTTTAAGATCATCTGTAGTTCCGAATACGCGCTTTATGTAATCGAGGCGAAAAGACACCGCGAGTGGTTCCAAAGGTCCGATTTTGCGATCAAAAATATCAGCAGTGCATCTCCAAGCTTGTGCCAAGGTCTCGTCAAGACTGTCTGAGTCAAGTTCTCCGAGAAGGCAACATATCCGACCCCAGGGATGCTCCCTCGGGAAGAGTTGTGCAGACAAACGTTTGATATGTCGACAAAAATAGGTAGTCGCATCGGGGAGCCTGGTTCGTATGAAGTAAATGAAAACCTCGACGAAGCAGGCTAGGGTTCGAGGATGCTCGGCTAGAAGGATTTGATTGAGGAGAATAGTGGCTTGGGAAATCGAATAGGCAAACTGGTCGGCCGGTCCCTTTGCTATGAGCATGGTAGCAGTAAAGCAATACGAGTCAAAATCGCTACATAGTTTGGCGCCTTTCGGAGTGAGGAGGGCTCCAAGATGGTCGGGAAGTATATTTTCGAAATATACCGTGATGTTATGCAACATCTCAGGAACTAATGTTTCTGAGGAATAGATGCGATGTTCAAACGGAGACATTATACACGGATTTGTTCCTGTTTCTCTTACTGAGCATTGCCGATCAGGGATGGAAACTTCGTAAATCTGCGATCCTGCTGGGTTTTTGTAGGCTATTGCGGTTAGTCAATTACATAGCAGCAACTGGCAAAACACGTACCATCTACAGCTCTTGCACTGTTAGTCGCTTTCTGTAGTGAGGTTGATAAAACCATTTGTCCATGCGCCTGTAACGGGACAATGGACTCGAAGGGTTTCCTTAATATTGTTGCAATGGTTCCTGCGAGTTCTACCGCATCTAGTCGCTTGGCTTCCTCGTGTATGCCAAGATCAACGAGTAGCTTACCGGCTGCCTCAATCTCATCTTTGTTAAGAACCGTTGTCCAGCTAAAAACGTTAGATAAAGCAATTATTTCAGACACAATTGCTTACTTTGATTCACCGATGGATGGAAGGAAAAAGTAAGACCAAGTGCCCCCTATCGCGTCGGCGAGAGCTCGATACTTCGCACCCTCTTTTGCCCAGGTTATAATGTTATTTTCGGCCTCTATCCGACAACCCAAGAAGGAAGGTGGGCAAACAACAGCAACTACGAAGGCAACTGCTTCTTTGGTGATCGTATACCTGGAAGACCGAGACAGATTAGAGATAACGTCGTAATATGCAGTCGTTATGAACCTCAATCGAATTTTGTTGATAGCGATAGAACCGCGTAAAGAAAGCGTGTAGTCGTAGTATTCCTGAGGAGATGAAGGAATCTGTAAGCTTCCATTCTGTAAAAAGGCTGAAGGGTCGGTTTTCCACATCTCAAACGACCCAGCAATCTCCGGTGGCAGGGAAACCTCCTCTTTTTTGATTTTCCACACTCGTCCAATTCGCTTGTCTTCGCCTGGGGTTGCATCTGATGAGGCCGTCTGCGAGGCTGTGCCTGACATCATTGACAAAGCTGTCACAGTACCTAGCGTAGTGGTACTGGTACCTGCAGCGGCCACTTTTGGAAGATTCTTTTGCATAGATTTTCTTGCAATGGTACTCTGGACTACTTTTGCAGGCCTTTTCGCAGGCCTTTTATCAGGGCTATCCGCAGGGCTATCCGCATGTCTTTTCGGTGAAAGCATCATAAGATTTTTCCGGGCATTATCTCCGAGGCCTGATGATAGTTCTTGTAAACCTTTTACATACTGATAACATGTTAGCGTTCATGGTCAATTCCAAGCGTCATCGAAAGATTCACTTCATGGTCGGACAACAGTTCCTCCAGAGTTCTTGTCTCAAGGTGTGACTTAACAGACTGGCTAATTGTGACACCCATTTTGTGAAGTGGAGGGACGATGTGACAGAATGCACGCTGGCAATGTGAGGAACTAACCGTGCCGCCTGCGCTACGCTCAAAATGATCTTCGAGTGGAAATTTCCACTCGAAGATCATTTCGGGTTTAACGTATTCACACCCCTGCCACATCTTTGACCAATCTCGCTAGCTCCGATACGCTTCACGACACCCACTCGCTATGCAATCGCAATCGATCTTCGTCTGTTTCAATTTTGTGTCGAGGTGGTTGGCACTGCACTGATGAGCATCGACGGCCGATGCAGCTGACGTTAGTCTACCACCACCAATGCTATGCGCCTTTATGTAACGTCGAGAGATCGCCGTCGAATGTTGGCATTGGACGGCAAATACCAAGCGCTTTAGTCGAAGCCTCACCTGGACCACCCTCGAAGAGAGATAGTGATGTTTTGACAGGCTTGAGACCACTCCTACTTGTCCCCTTCGAGTCCTCGGCATGCTTGCTGGTGTAAGTCTGGTTGAAGCTATTCCATGCGGGGTTTAGTGTCACCAAGATTGAAAGCTCAGGAGAGAGCAAGGTCTAAGGTTTGAGGTTCACAGTATACCTACGCAGCCATGATGTGATCGACTTGTGCACAGATAGGATCTCTCTGGCTCAGGCTGGTGGCGATCGGAGACGTGCCGCACGGGTTGCCTCGTATTCACGTTTCCGGCTATGCCGTTTATCCAACCTGACTGGATCTGGCTCCCAGATAGGCGTGGCCTTTCAACATCTGAATCGATTCAAAAGGATAACCTGAGCTACTCATATATCATGCACCCTTCTTGCGAGGCTGAGACGTCCTGCATCCATCGTCTCAGCGCTCTTTCTTCCTTCACTAATTGCCTTCCTGCACGTCCCGTTCTTTACAATGGCTCTACCTCCCACCTGCAAGGCGAAAGTACGTGACACTATCCTTGTCACGCATTGATCTAACACTCACACAGAAACAGAGTGATGCACCATGGACACAGGAAACAGAAGACAAGGAGAACGTTTACCTTGGATGGTTTTGGGAATGCATCGGTTTGAAAAAATCCAGTGAAGACAGACTTGAGAGAAGACCTAGTTCGTTAAACCGCATTCACAACGGAGAAGGCGGCTATGCGGCAACGAGGCAAGGAGAGGGACCACGAGACCTCTCAACCCTGAGTCAAGAAGCAACAAAGACCACTGCTTTAGGCCTGCATGTTACTAATAAACCAAAAGTGCTTAGCATCCTCAGCTGCAAAGCTGGCGGATTTGTTCAAGCATTTGTCCAATCTGAGGAGCAGGGGACGACTAAGCAATGGCCGCAATCGTACAGCTTGGCAGAATATTGCGAACTGAGCGATGCTCTACCCGTACTAGAGGAATTTCAGCAGAATTTCTCACAATGGTGTTGTAAATATCGTTAGTACAGTTATTCATTCGTCTACTGCCTAGAGATACGTTCAACGCTTGCTACATCTTTCTGTTTCCCCACATGCGATTGCTAGAGCAAGATAGAGAGATTTTGTTCGAGTGGGGCGAAGCGGTATTTTTCCATGCTATTAATAGTATTCTTTCACTACGCCACCCTTGTCGTAGGCGTTATACTCATGTCATTCATATGCACGGAGGTATCGCCTATACTCTAACACTGATAATCTCCATCGATTCTTCCATAAAGAGCGATTACGGCATGCATATGCAGGAATCATTGAACTTTACAACGTTCGAATGCAGGTGTTTGTGCCTCAGGGTATCTTTCAAGAACAGCCCCTTATACCCCTCTTCACACTGAATACTTTCCCTCTTAGTGAGACGTAAAGATTTCGCATGAAGACGAACGAGGCAAGTTGATAAATATCGACTAAATCTGCTCATCTGTTCTGTGCGTGACTCAAATCGCATAAGCTGTCGTACAACGCCCAACAAATTGCATTCACTAGCTTGCTTAGCTAGAGTAAGAAGCTCTGCTGGCTTCGAATACAAAGTAAGATGGCTATCGTTGTCAAGTGGTGTTGACTGTTGCGAAGGATTGTTGTCAAGTGGTGTTGACTGTCGCGAAGGACGCAACTTCTTCACAGCATCAACGTATCGAGAAAGCTGGTCTCCAATACGCTTTTTCTGTTCGTCTCCATTTGTTGCACCAGGTAAAGCTTCAAATTGCTTGTTGCAACTAAGACGTTCTTCGATGTTTCTGATCGCGATTGCTAAACAGGTTGTTTTGGATTTCTCCAGACGGGCTCCGCAACTCTCTAGCTTCCTTCTCTTAGTTAGCTCTGAATCTCAGGGTATACACATGTATATCATACCAGCAATGGTCGCTTTCGAAGTTCCAATCCTGACACTTAAATGAAGACGCGTATACATTGTGAGCTGTAGCACGCAGCCTTTTACAGAAGTCTTGCGCTGTTGCACCTTGACAACAAAAATTGTAGTAAGCAACTGCAGAGTAGAACTTCTGTTCTGGGTAGCTGTCCGCTTGGAAGGCACTAATGTGTATGCGGACGGAGGAATAGTGCTTTTGGTGTTTTACGATGAAATAAATGAAGCATTCTTGCTGACCGCTCAAAGAGCTGCTGAGAGGCTGCTTCTGTAAATTGAATTGCTTAGGGGAGACGTAGAGTGAGTCAGGTGGAAAGAATTGAGACTGACTGTAGTTCAGCATTCTGCAATGAAAGCGTGCTGTGGAATTACTGCGGGCTCAGCGTGGATGTCGAATCTGCCAAGACTTTATCGTATCCGGTGGGATACAATAAAGTCTTGGCAGATTCCGTCCGTACACCACCACTTCATTTGTCCTCGCCGTAACCCGCAGGTAGCGGATGAAACACGACAAACAGCGAGAAATCAATTTTTGGAATTACCATCACAAACAGCATCAAAAATACCTACCAGTGGCCGCAACGGTCTCTACAGGCCATCTCGCGTCCCCCCGCGTCGGTTTGGCACCTGTAGAGTCGCTGTTGCGGCCCTGGCTGGCACAGAAAGCAAAATCTGCGAGCAAGCTACTCAACATGACACGCCCACCAAATGCAGTGGCAGCCATCTAGCCACAACACAGCAACGCAAGATGCGACGACAGAGCCCAGACACCGCTTGAACATCACCATCACAACACATACAACACAGTCACTGATGGGCTTTCTGCTAAGCCCGTCGCCAACCGACAACGTCTGCAACGTCCCGCATCGACGAGCCCTTGAGCTGAACAGCATCACCTCTCGCACAAACACCTAACAGACATCCTGGCATGCTACCATCGGTGCCACAACACACTTACAGATCACCAGACAGCCTCGTCCACTGTCGCCCCACGTGTTGAAGGAGTGGTGCCCCTTCAACACACTGACAAGGTCTGAGGAGATTTGCGCGAGAGCTCTCATGCTTAGTAGGCTCAACGGCACGCACGAGCGGAGCATCGCTCTTGCGGAGCCGCGTTACGACAAAATGCTGCTGCCGCTGCGCCTGGTGGCAGGTCACACCACACAACACGGCCACATAGGAACCTAGTGGACGGCATCACAACACCTAGAGAACATCGGAGATTGGAGAACATATTCCAGGCCCTGGGGACATTGGGGCAGGCTAGCACACACGACAGCTGAACGCTAGGGGGAGACTGTAGGTATTGCAGACGCACAACACGAGGCAATCGTGCCTCTACGAGCCCAGAAGTACAGTGTTCAGTTAGTAGAGTCATTATCTAGATATGGGTTACAGCCAAATGTAGATAGTGATGAGAGGGAAACGGCAGGCCTCTGGAGAGAGATGGTCCTTCGAAGGATGAAGTGGGGCGGCGCGGATCAACGTCCGCACCGCGTCGGCTCTCTGCCAAGCCAGCCAGCCGGGCATACAGTGACCGTGCACGCCGTGCACACCTTCGCGCCGTGCACACCCTCACCAAAAATCCACTATACTCCTCAACCCCATAACTCAACACCACGATGTCGTTAGAAGAAGCGCTTAAAGAGGCAGATGTAGCAGATGCACAAGGCAAACTTTCATACCAGGCGGTTGCAAAAAAATACAATGTGTGCCGCACAACTTTGTCGCGACACCACCGACACGTTGTCGCGTCGCGTGCTAACGCTGATCAACAACTGCTTAAACTCCACCCTACACAAGAGCGAGAGCTTTGTGAGTTCATAGTTGAGCTTACTGAGCGAGGCCTACCTCCTACAAGGCAGATGGTACAAAACATGGCTTCTGAATTGGCTGCAGATAGGGTCTCCAACTCGTGGGTTACTCGCTTCCTAGACCGTCACCGCGACCAGCTCCTATACAAATGGGCCAACGCTATCGACGCACAGCGCCTCCACGCCGATACCAGCGAGAAGTACACACGATACTTCAAGCTTGTGCACTCCAAGATCACCGAATACTCGATTGAGCCACGGCACACGTACAATATGGATGAGAAGGGCTTCGCAATTGGCGTACTCAATAGGCGCACCAAACGAGTGTTCAGTAGGGCTTCTGTGGAGTCAAAAACAAGGCGCCAGCCTATGCAAGACGGCAACAGGCAGTGGGTGTCGATACTCGCAAGCGTCTGCGCTGATGGTTCGGCACTGCCTCCAGGCATCATCTATCCAGGCGCTCCTAACGAGATACAATCGACCTGGGTAGAGGATATAGAAGCAGAAAAGCACTCAGTATTTGTTACTGCAACGCCCTCAGGCTGGACGAACGACGAGGTCGGCCTTGCGTGGCTGGAACAAATCTTTGATCGCTATACTCGAGAGAAGGCGCGCAGAAGTTGGCGACTACTTATAGTAGACGGCCACGGCTCGCATATAACCTGGTCCTTCATCAAGTACTGCGATAGGAATAGGATACTGCTACTAGTGTTCCCTCCTCACAGTACCCACACGCTGCAGCCGCTTGATGTAGCACTCTTCTCACCTCTGGCTACAAGCTATACAAACCAGCTCACTAAACACGTTTACACAACTCAAGGCCTAGTAGGCGTGAAGAAGCGTGACTTCTTCCACCTATTCTATAAGTCCTGGACGGAGACCTTTACCCCAAGCCTCATCCTCAAGGCCTTCGAAGTCACAGGCCTATCGCCACCCAACGCAGCTGTAATCGTCGATAGGTTTCGGAATAAGCGCAGGCAGCTGCCTCGTACACCTTCACCAATTGCAGCAAATAACTGGAAGCAAGCTATCCAAATTCTGGGCAAGGTGGTAGAGAATCAGGACGCAGAGGAGGTGCAGCGGTTGCGGCGTACTATCTCTCACCTCTCCGCCCACACTCAGCTTGTACAGCTTGAAAATGAAGGCCTGCGCAACGTAATTGGAGAGCTTAAGCCCTCTAAAAACAAGCGGAGGAGGCTTGACCTGCAGCATGATAAGGAGTTCTGTAGTGCAGCTGTTCTTTGGAGCCCTCACAAGATCCGCCAAGCCGAGGATCGCTATAAAGCCAACAAGGAGCAAGAGCTGCAGAAGAAGGTAGATAAGGCTCATCAGAAGAAGCTTCAGGCCCAGAAGAAGCTTCAAGATGAGCAGGACAAGCAGCAGAGGAAGGCAGAACGAGAGAGGGTGAGGGAAGAGAAAGCCTACAGGGAGGCTGCTAAGAAGGCTGAGAAACAACAAAAGAAACAAGAGAGCGACGCTGCCAAAGCTATCCAATTGCCCTCAAGAGGCAAGCGCAAGGCTTTAAGTAAGCCTTGTACAGAGCCTGCAGCCAAAAAAACAGCGTAAGCGTGGTGCAACTCGCGTTGTAGTTGAAGCGTCGCCGTCCCCAGCACCTCCACCAGTTACCACGCGCAGCGGCCGCGCAACAAGGCCAAATAAGAAATGGGAGCAGGGCATGCACTGTAGGACCTAGTAGACTGTTATAACGAAAAACCTCGCAATAATATCTATTGTATGTGGCTCTGCAGCCTCATTTTTCGGGTGTGCAGGAGGGTGCCAAGGTGTGCACGGCGCGAAGGTGTGCACGGCGTGCACGGTCACTGTAGCTGCGGGTTCGCGGCTGAAACCGTGTAGGAAATACCAACCAACCAACCAACCAACCCGCAGGTAGCAATCAGCTAGCGTACCACTGTTACTCGTCAGGGACCCTCAATTAGTTTAATGTCACATTGCGCCATACTTCACGCTATTGATAACGGACATGAGACTTAAGATGCTCCACGCGTTTACCGCGATTCACAGTTGCTATTAACCAGTCTGCGCATGCGTACCAAACATGGTTGTCCCCTAGAGCAACCACATGCTTTTACTTCAACATGAAGATCGGACCATTAGCGTGAAAGGGCCGTACCCGCGTCCGCGATTGCCGTTCACTAGTTCAGGATAGAGGGGACCAGAGCGCTTGGGCATCATGCGGTCGCTGAGATTAAAGGTCCGGACAGTCCGTGTTGTATGAAGGTCACATCCCACGAGGCTGAAAGGTCCTTCATATCCATCGATTCACCGCCCTTGCGTCCTTCGCCGGTGACCTTTCTGCAAGTGTTACCCGAGTCTTGTTCTGCCATATTTAGAATGCATCAATTTCAGCCATCCGTTGCCCAGTACAACCATAGTACGGAAGCAATCCTGCCGGCCTCCCCAGTGAATCAGGCGAACGACGAGGAGGACAATCGTTTTTGCCTCCCAATTGGATGGATACGCAAGTTACTTCTCGTTGGGCAAAGCGATACCTGTGATAGTCCACAGCATGTGCCCAGACTCTGGCGGAAGGAAGTATGTTTGTCACGTTGGTTTCTTAATACCCATTCCTGACAAATACAGGAGATTTGCATAAGCACAGCAGTTCAAACAAACGACCAGCTTACGTTTGGCACTCTTGCTCAAGTACAGTCGCCAGCTCTGGCTGCAGAAGAATTGGAGCCGGATCCTAATTATGGAAGCCTGGGACAGTGCGTTCCTTTGATCAAGCGAGCCTTTTTGGGCTGGATCCGGAAGATACATCCCCATAAGCGCGATAGCCGTCCCAATTCGGCTGACCACGAGAATTCGCTTGACAAGATTCAGACTAGCCGGAGTAGGGATCCAGATGGAGAGAAGGAAGAGACCTTGGTGGAAACCTGGATGGAAAAAAAGAAGGTTCCTAAGGTCACGTCATGGACGGTGAATGGCGTTGTTCATGTTGAAGTCTCCTGCAAAGTGATAAGGACCAGTTCACTCAGGGAAGAGGTCACTGTGACACGGGAAGAATACTGTTGCGAGGACTAGATTTGTGGAAGACCTGTACTTTAACGGAACGCAGGCTACCTTTGCCGTTTACTATCTCGAGGTTGAGTGGCGATTTTGTCTCAAGCTCGGTTCTCATACAACGTCCGAACGATTATGTACTGTAAGCAATATCTACGAGAAGTCGACGCATGTACCGTGCGAATCGATCACAGTTCAGACGCACAGGCACATGGGTACTCCTGAGGACATAAGGAGGGGGACGTTCAACGTTTTAAGCAATCATATGCAACTTTTGCATCTCGTATGTTTCCTGTTGTGATCGTCCGCATCAGTGATTTTCCAATCATTCATGAGGCTAGAATGAACTGTGGTATACACATGTGTACCTTCACGCTACACTAGGCAATATGACTGCGTGTTGGGACATTGATTCCCACGAGACTTCTATTGTCCGTTATGCAGCTGACTGTTCGGAAAGCGCTGCGATACTGCCCATACTTCCACACCAACACCTTGCATGGATCTATCCATGAAGAGCGATAACGGGATGCATATGCAGGAATTAGTAAGCTTTACAAGGTTAGAATGCATATGCAGGAATGAGTAGGCTTTACAAGGTTCGAATGCAGGTGTTCGTGCCTCGGGGTATCTTCAGGAACAGCCCCTTTTACCCCTCTTTACACTATATACTTCAATTCCATCCTCCCGATACAAAATCGCCAGCCATTACCAATAACAAAACTTCTTTAAGTCATGTTTGATCAGTCGGGGTCTTATCATCGAATGCATCCTAACTTCTACACAACTCAGTCGACCATTGTGCCTCCTGCTCCACCGCCCTCACCCGCTCCTTATAGGAAAACGAGCAATAGTGCCTCAGCATACGGTCTGGATGGGGTTGCTGAAACTAGGTATCTATGAATCTACAATGCTATAAGCCGTGCTAATTAAATCACAGCCAGACTACTGCTCGCTGTAAAGACCAACAGAACGCCCGCGAACCCACTCCTCAGCCCCCTTGTGAGCTTGCGAAGAATTTGACACAGGAAGATCACAATCTGCTCTACGTCATACACTATCTTGTGCTCAACGACTTGAGGGCGACGGCTGAACAGCTCGCCAAAATTGACATACAGACGAACGTGTCACGAAAGCTCAGCACTCGAGAGCTTTCCGAATAACTGGATGCCCTCAACAGGACCTATGGGTTTAAACAGATGCCTTGCCATCCAGAAGAGATTTTCCGAGATGAGAATATGGTGTTGGAAAACATGATGATGTATGCCGAGATGCTGCAGGCATCAGACACGGCTAGAGATCAGCGAGATCGTATTGACAGCGCTTTGTGTTCTCCTACTGTCCTGTTGTCGGACTTGGTTTCTTGTGACAAGTTGCACCGTCTGATGCAACACAACTTATCGTGTGAATTTCCACACCAGTTCTCCCCACTTTAGGGTTAGGGATTGCTGAAGGGCATCGTCTGGGGATGGCTTTTGGGTAGAAAGTAATGTCTTATTTGCTTAAATTTTGTCTGCTTATTAATTTCCTTAAGATTCCCTTGAGAACCCCTGGGATAATGCATCATCTGACACAGAGGAAAAAGAGGCATGCTAGTGAGACCAACACACCAGAGGCCTAAAAATAGGCCAGCAGCAAAAGAACAGGAATCGAGTCATCACTTGTGTTGTCGAACAATAGAAGCTGGAATTTTCTATAAAACGGGCGTTCAGAGGTCAGGGCTTCAAGCATAACCTAAAATTTGCTAGAAGTATGCCAGGACAGGATCGTTTACAACGGAGCCTGTGTTGTGAGACTGACCAAAAGGATAAGGATACTCCAACAAGCCTCCGCCTAAACCGCTCATTATAGGTGACAGATAATGACATAACTATGCCCAAACTGGTAGCAGCTCCGAAGCCAGTCGATCTTGAACATTGATGTCGGAGTGGTATACAGGGTTGCTGCATAAGAAGGGTTACCCCTGGTTGTGTGACTGCACGCTAGCTGCGGGTTTTAGTGAATGGGTTGGCTAGTGGCACACTGTTTGTGCCTGCATTACTCTTAATTTTGACTTGCTTCCCTGCACTAAGCTAGGGCTTACTCTTTAGATAAAGTCGTTTCTATCTCGGTCTGTTGCTTCACGCTCAAACCACCTGCTATTTAGACTGTCCTTAGACACCTCCAGTCAGGCCGGACATTTGATTCTCTATCGTTTAACTCCATTTTACCTTTATCTTAAGCCAGATGTGCGATCCAGCTGATTCTGATGCATCACATAAACCCTCAATCGCACACGAGCAAATACATAAAACACGCCTTCGAGTTCAGAACGCTTGTAGAGAATGTCGTCAGCGTAAGCAGAAATGCGACGGGGCTAAGCTGTGCAAGGCATGCTATGAAAGCGACAGAACGTGCGTGTATGAGAGGATTGCACCTACAAAGTATGTGACCACTGGTTTGCTGACGGTTTTTTGCTAATGAATCTCAGGCAGAAAGGAGGGTTAAACTCAATATGCAACGAGGGACTTGTTATCACAGACCCATCGCATTTCGAGTCGCTTAAAATCAGCCCAGTGAATCGAACCGAACACTTCTCGTCCAAAAAATTGCGCGAGTTGTCTGATTCGTATATGGAAAATGTGCATATCCTGCACCCGATTTTTGACGAACCTCAGAAGATGTGCGACGGCTTCATCAAAGAGTACAGCGATACCGCAGCGGTGCGGAAACACTCTATCGTGCCGAGCCTAAGGAATGCCAATGTCCTCCTCTTTCTTGCACTAGGGAGTTTCAAATCAACCAAAGAACGTCTAAAGTATTCTTCTAACATGCCAGGCATGGAATATTACTCCCATGCCCAGTATATTGTCGCACGCAGGCGTGAAGAATACAGTATTGCTCTAGCACAAACCATGACTTTGGCTGCACTATACACCAACCAAATCGCTAGGCTTCGAGAGAGTTGGGCAGACATTAGTCTTGCTTACCGCATATACATGGATTATGGCAACTAGTAAGACTAACAATCGTTTTCTGCCATTTAGGCTAATAGAATGTAGTGCAGGTGTTTGTAACGATGTCTCAGCTGCCCAAGATCGATACGGCCCCATGTCCGAGAAGACAAAGAGGGGTTCTTGGATATGTCGGGAGTTGACGCGGTAAGTTATCGCAGTCAAGTCTATGTACTCGTTTAACAGTTCTTTCAGTGATATCAACGCTTGTCTTAATATCGTCTCGATTGGCCTTGTTCCCATTTCCGGGAGCGATATGTATCCAGGAGTGAGCCCAGAAAAAGATCCTGAAACGGTCTATAGGACAAGGGTGTTGCTCCGGATATATTTCGACGAATTATGCAGGCTTACGCCGACGGGTGTTGCGACAACTAACGAAGCGGGCCTGGAGTATCTTACGAGCCGCGCGAACAAGCAGATTGAACTTTTAGAAACCTGGAGGTCAGGACTTTCCTCCCGCTTAGCCTGGAAAGACAAAGAGCCCCCGTCGACAGATCCTCTACTTGCTTCTTTACGATCAGAGTATTATAATGGTATAGCCCAGTTGTTGCGGCCGTACCTGGAGATGACACAAAACCGCACGTGTTTCAATGCCAATGTGGACAAGCAGTCTGCAGGTCAGCGAGGGTTTATCGAAGTCATCCTCAGTTGGATAAACGGTACTCTCTCAAGTATCATCGCATGTGACCGTATCGGCGCGGTTCCTGACAGTGCATACGAGGCATATCAACGTGCAAGCAGAAGCTCAGTAATGTTGAGTAATCCTGTGAAGACACTTCATACGCAAGTTACTCCGTCGTTCACGTGGTATCCCTCATACTAACACTGCCCAGAGAATGTGAGAATGTACTTATCCTTCAAGCCATTCGTTCTTCTGCAATCTATCCGTTGCTAGCTGGGCGAACGCAGCTCACAGAGGCGAGTCTAACTGCCCTTCGCCTTCGCACAGTCGATAGATTGTCTGGATTCTGGCCGAATTCTCCGCTCTTGACTCAGGATCTCAGGATGTTGCGCATGCTCTAGCCACAAGGAGATACAGCCTCTTTGTTGGATCTAGCCGGCATGTTGGCTGGAGTAGGCCCCTCTTTACTTTGAGACGGTCTTTAACCTAATATAGTCCGATTTTCGCATTATTATCTGCTTCACGGCTTCTTCAACAGACTGCTGGCGAAATTATGTAGGCAAGACCAAGCATCGTCAAAAAATTATTATGCCGTTCCTTTTAGTGCAGTTGGACGTGGTTTTCACATGCAATTAGAGAAGGCTGGGTCTGTGCGAAAGGAAGGTTGCAACAAATTGCGACATTCTCTTGCTGTTTTTTGATGAATACTCGTAGAGC
The DNA here is from genome assembly GCA_009982855.1 of Lizonia empirigonia. Classification (NCBI taxonomy): domain Eukaryota; kingdom Fungi; phylum Ascomycota; class Dothideomycetes; family Pseudoperisporiaceae; genus Lizonia; species Lizonia empirigonia. The sequence goes on along the minus strand of JAADKA010000035.1, from coordinate 439,945 downwards.
CGCAACTAAATCTGTGAGCATTAATTCATGGAGACCAAAGAGGCGACTTCGTAGTACAGAACAGAGAGAAAGTAGAATAACGAGGTGGTTTAGATAGATGAAATTGATGTGGCCTTCAATTCCAGATGATGTGCTTGCGGAAATGTACGCTCGCGTCAGTAACCAGGAAAACATCCCGGAAATGCGGTACGACGTTTTCACGGCTCGTAAGTAGACCAGGATGTCTGAGTACGAATCATGCCTGACGGCAATAGCCAAGGACAAAGATGGGGGAACGGGGGTGAAGCCAGCCACGTCCTAGGTCCGACCACACGTTTGGCACTGTGTTATGACAGGAGACAGGGATGCGTCCGATTGCAGTCAAATTTCGTCCTTGCATCACGCTCTATAGATTTCCCGCATTGCAACTTGCATAGTGGCAATATTGATTCGAATTAATTCGAAATGTCTCTTGACATACTGGAGAAGTCCACTGCAGCAGGTGATTGACCAATAAGTTCCTTGTGTGAAAGGAGCTGTGCTCCAATGAACGGGCGGCGGCAACATACACAGGTCCCGGGTGCGCGATAAATCTTTTAGCGAGCGTCACTTGCAGCTGAGTGCACCATATTTGCTGGACGCCTCTTTTCCACTTGCGGGGCAAGGAAGTGGGAAGATCAACGATCGTTCTCTATGGTAATGAGGCTTGATGCCCCCTGTGCCGACGTTTCTCAACGTGCTTTATCTATTCAATGCATGCGTATGCGATGCACGTGCGAATGTGAACTATACGCTAGAAGAGCGCACATATAAGCTTACAACTAGGCCGTAAAAATGGACGAACAAAAGCTGAGCTTTCTCTCGAAAGCAGTTTGATGCCCCAGGTCAATTGCTTGTACCCAAATCAAAATGCCGTCGACGAATGTACGAAACGATAAGAAAGCAAGGGGACTAGAGGAGTATCTTGTACCAGAGAGCTTTGTGCCGTTCAAAACGCTTCTCGTGGAGGGACAGAAATTGTATTGCGGTGGAGAATGTAGCAAATTAAAGTGCAACTGCGCAAAGCAGTAATCAGAGTATGAAGTGTATTGTTGTCCTGTCTTGTTGTTCTGCTTGAGCTGGCCTCTTCAAGGCTAGCAGCAGGGTCTGTTTACATGACGTATCTCTGATGCTTGTAATGGGAGAAAGTGCTCATGAAGGTGAGGGAGGAGCGCCAGGACAACACACGTGACACGCGCAATGCCCTTACCTCCCAAACCGTAACAAATTGGCTTGCGACCTCGGAATAACACAGGACGCAAAGTCTGACACGCAGGCAGCCTTTCTAGGGTTCCTTCCGGGCATCTCGAGACTTTGTTGCGTACAGGTGAACTGCCCCCCTATTAGTCAAAAAGATTTGAAACAGAAGCCCTGGATTCCCGTGTGTGCGGTTATGGTGGCCAAACAAATAGGCCGGGGAGCTTTCATCATGGACTTTAATGGGTTGGAGAGCCTCACACAGAGCGCACTCGAGAGCGACAAAAGCAAGCAGCTTGCAGCTCACTACACCTCCCTACTGTCCAAGTAACCCTACCCCGAGTACCCTTGCAGTACTTCACTGACTTGATGACAGTTCCATTGATACATTTGAGTTGCAGCACCGAATCAATGCAAGACTTGTAGCTGCCCAACAAGAGATACTCAGAACCCTATTGAACCCGACAGACCTTGAGCAGTCAGCCTGGACAGCATGCCAGCATCACAAGGGAGAGGCCGATGAGCTACTACAGCGCTTCAAGCTTTTGACTTTCACATACTATCGCCTCTGGCCAGATGAAACCAGGTGTCCTCCTAGTGCGCGCAGTATTGCGGCTGGGGAGATGGACCGACCGTTACACCAAGATCTCAAGGTGAAATTGGCTGTACCGTTGCCTCTGCTCAAACAAAGTGTGTCTGTATCATTGAAACCGATGTTACGTTTCCCTGGCGGCGGGGGTGTATGTGCCCCCCCCCCTTTCATCAAACTAGCCAGATAGCAACTAACTGTGTTCAGAGTACGGGTTATGGACTGGGCTGTAACTGGCTTTACCCAGCCGACCTTCAGCAAGCAGAGCAGCTCGGGGACGCGTTCGTCTGTGACATTGAACTACCTTTGCTTCCCGAGTCTAATGGGACCGTGATCGTGGAGTGTCTGCAACGGTCCATGTTATGGCTGGTTGATACGCTACAAGTCAAGTTCGAAAGCATCAATCGAGCATGGTTGATTGACTGGAGTTCAGTGTCCTTGTTCGGCGCGAGCTTTGGTGGCGGTATGGCAATGTTAGCATGGATGACCGCGTCTCGTTTTCGGGTACGGGAATTAGTTCTGCGAGCTCCACTTCTAGGGGAATATCGTCGAGATCCTGGAGATTATGCTGGTACATCCATCAGCTACGAGCGTGCGTCTGAAGATAGCCTTAGGGTGCTGGAAACCCTTGAAAAGATGCTTTACGTGTTACCCCGATCAGGATCCGAGCCTCCAGATGGCATGTGGACTGGCCCTATGTTTTCAATAGCTCATCGTTTTCTCAAGATCTGGAAAGCAAAGACTGTAAAGGAGAGGCTGCTGAGTATGACTGTATGTCCTGATAAGAGGACCAGAATCTTCATTCGCCATGGATTGGGAGACAAACATGTCGATTTTAAGGACACAGCGGACGCTGTCAAATGGATGAGTAGTAACTGGCAGATGGAAATTGACCTTAAGGGGCTGCCGGACAAGACACATGTATGGGATGCTCAGGAGCCGCTTTCTGATGAGCAGAAAGCGTTTTTTGGAATGCTTAAAGAATGAATTGAAGATTTCATACAGAACGAATGCCCTTCTTTGGGGAGGTATCATCAATCGACTGGCGCTGACTGGCTACCCATCCCCTTTGAGAACCACTCTGCGGCGTCTGCTCATGAGTCTAGAATCATTCATAGCACATACTCCCGAAGGATCTCGCAGAACCGATGATGTTCAAAGCAGGGGTCTTTCCAATAGCGCACGAAGTGAGCTCTAATATCTGGAATAGACATGGTGCATCACTAATGCCGCAAGTCCGCATTATGATAGACGCCTCAGTGGGTCATATGCAGTCTATCATACGGCTCTGTCAGTGATAGCAGTGTCTCTTCGAGTCAGAGTGGATTCTAGGGGAGGGACGTGGTTAAAGAGGCCTGCATGATGTCTTTGGAAAGGCGCAGGTTCTCTCGGGTCAGGCAAAGGAACAGAAGACAGCTGCTAAGAGAAGGGGGTATGAGTTGCGATTACGTGGCAGGGTGCAAGGGTTGACAGAGTACGCCCAGTGCTTTCGAGCACAAGAAGAACGCTGTGATACAGACCAGAGACCTAGTTGCACTGCAGACTTAGAGTTTTTCTAGCTTTATTGCAATGTCATCCTTGAATGCGCTCCTGCCCTAATTCAGTATTTGGAATACACAACTTGTAAACTCTAGCGCGTCGCGTTCAAGGGTAGTGCGCAACGATCGCAAACACTCCGTGTGATAGGCGCCTTCAACTTTAAAATGCACCCAAAACTCGTGTACAGGGCCTGCCGTAACAACGGAGAAGCAGATCATGTCGTCCAACCGCAATGAAAGCTCAGATTCGGCAGCTGAATTTGCATGCCGCGATGTCTGATACATGAGATTTTGAAGAATGGTGACCATTGAAGCACCAGAGGTGGCAGCTCGATTTTGAGCACTAACCAGACTTTCATTCAGACTCAAGTCCCTCACTTCCGTAACCAAGAAAAAAAACCGTATGCTCATGTCGGCTGCGTGCGGATCGCTCAATATTGAGCCAGACATCTGGTGATTAACAAGTTTCTGCTGGTGGCTATGCAGAAAACCATCATGTGCAAGCCCGACTGTAGTATCTGGTTTTGGTGTTGATATGTGGTATGGATCTGCAGCCTCAGTACTGGTAGTTGGTGCGACTGACGGTGGTGGCAGTGATAGTACGGACTCGACGAAAGTAACAGCGCTGGCTATAGCCTCCATTTCAGGTGCGCTAGTATGGTGCATCACGCGAATGTGAACAGTACCGTAGATCATTGAAATTTAGTGTCCACATGAAGTCCATCATTGGAGTGGCTGTCTCGATGAGTAATCCCATGCTTTACTTTGCATACTGACACAGCTTCCTAGATCTTGAGTTTGTGATCGGGGCTTGGCTTTCAAGCTCAATCATAAAGATATTTATACTGCACGGTATTTGAGACGCGAAGAAATAATGCTCTATGATGATTTAGTGGTGTAGTGAACAAAGCCAGTGGCTCAGCTCTAAATCCAAAGAAATTGCCACTGACAAACATTCTACGATTGCTGTTGCTTCTGCAAATCAGTTGTTCGTGCCATTGGAGACGGGGTGGGTTCCGTTGTTTTCATCCAGTGACGTCAAATTCACCGGCATTGCTCACTTTCACATTCACTTGAAGAAAATTTCTGCGTCGCAGCAGCAGAAGCTTTTGCCCTAACGCTTGGTATCTTCAAATATTGCAACTTCCACCGTTGTTATACACAAAAACCACAGGACAACTACCTCTCATTTACCGCACTGACCCAATCGCGCCGTGTCGAAACCATGTCGCGCTATAGTGGAGAAGATCAACCAAGTGAGTGGGAGCTCCAAGCCGCGCGTTGGAGCGGCGATAGTCTCTCAATATCAACACGGGTGCCATTATGCCATGTCAACGTCTGGGTATTCAGAGCTTCACTGGGTGAAGTAGAACCTTTCATGATACTCTTCACGAGCATGCTGAAGGAGTCTGCTGACCTAGATGCGTTATCCCATAACGATGGGGATTTGAAGCGTCTTGTCTCCAAGATCCAACTCAAGTTCAAGGAGCTCTCAAACGAGAGAAATGTACGACTATACAGTGCTACTACCAAACAGCCAGTTACTGACGACGATGACTTGGCTGCGGTGGTTAACGATCACATCAACGTGAATGGGCTGAGAGCAGTGAAGTTGGAGGTGAGGACAGGTGAGTTGGCAGTTTGAATCTGAGGGAGCGTGGTGCTAACCTATCGTACAAGATTTGGCCCCGCCCACAAACGAACTCAATACTTCGCAAGCCTTTGACGATCTTCAAGCCCAAATCCATCCGTTACCGCAGCCAGATGTCACACAACCGCACCGTCACGAGCGTCCAAGCAATTGAACATCTCAGCAGCGTCTTCTGACCCGCAAGAGGAGCCTGAGCCTAATCACGATTAGCGATGATGAGTCGAGCGCGATCCTTATCAGACACAAGACACCAAGGCTGAGACTCACACAGCCGTTCAAGGGGTCTGAGAGTCTATTGACTCCAAAGGCTATGAGAACGACCGCCCCAGGCAAGCCGAAGAATCAAGACGTCGATCACAGCTCCGATGGAGGGGAGGACGATGAATCCGGCGACGAGAAGGCGCTGGCGACGGAGCTGCAGAACCGACAGCGATTATTATTGCAACGTCGGTAAGTATTGTGCTGACGGCATAATCTATTACATCTGCTAAGCTTTCGCAGCGCAGCCGATGATGTGAACAGTGCAGCGCGAGCTGTGATGGAACACTGCGGATTGGTAGAATGGAAGGAGAGCCTCTGTTTTTGGGGCATTTCCATTGAAGCAGCTAGATCAGGACAGAAGGTGTCTGTTCCAGAGTATTGGGGGCTGCAACACACAATTTTTGTCTACCAGCTTGTCGAAGCATACTTGCTCTACAAGTCACAACTGTCGTCCAACAATGGGGGTATATTTGCCAACTTCATGGGCATGGGTAAAACTGTGTCGATGCTGCTCAAGATCCTTATCGGCCACGTCCACCTCCTGAGCACACTGAGAGTCAAGCTCCCCAAGGACCTCGTCGAGAAGATGACCGACAAATCTGGCATATTCGCTGCCGCCGAGCCGGTTGCGGCTCCCTCCTGGATATCCGGCTGGGGGTATGCTACCCAAGCATGGCTGAATGACATCCAGACGTTCTTGCTCCCAACAAAATGGTGCGATGGCTCCATCGAACACAGCCTGAGGTTTTGCGACATGGAGCGGCAAGGGATTGCGCTACTACCACATCTGACCTCAGAAGAGGAGCTGGAGATACGATGCCGTGTTGATGACCAAGCCGTCCTCGACCGAGCAAACTGTCAGCTTCAATCTCGAACATACACCGTTGATGGCAGACAGTATCATGAAACAGTACGATGGGAAATGGGAAAGCAGACGGAGTCTTTCCCTGGGTCCACCTTCCGCCGTCCCGTACCGTCTTCAGGTAGATTTTACCTGATAGCAAAGCACAGCACCGCTCCGAGACGCATATTCGACAAGTACCGCACGATCAACATCCAATTGAAGCGTCACATCCACCTGAAGAAGATGGTGCAAGTAGAATCCAAGTCACTTGCTTATGTGGCTCACATCTGGGGTTCAACCACATACGACGAGTTCCACAACGCCAAGAGCATTGAAACATCTATCATGCAAGAGTACAAGAAGATAAGGCAAAACAACAAGGGTTATCGTTGGAAGAGCTGGGCCATGTCGGGAACTCCTTGGGAGAACGGACAGTCAGAGGTACTCTGGTTCATCTCCACTGCCTTGGTAGATCCAACCTGGCAACGATCTGACAACGAGTGGCAATGCAAGGCGTACGAGTACATCGGAGGGGAGCCCGATAAGACACAACTTACCCACTCTTCACGTTCACCAACCAACCGCGGTGCCCAACGAGCACAAGAATGGGAGAAGATGAAGAACCGGAGCAAGACCGATGCTAAAAAGGTCATTGAGTCTGAGCAGTTTCGCGAGATGGTGGAGGAAGCCTCCGCTATCTCTAAGAGATTCATTCTGCGCCGGGTGCTCACGTCTATCAACCCTTTCGGTAACACGATCTCGTCCATCAGAGGAACCTTTGAGAAGTATCTGTATCCCTGCACAGATCCTGGGTGGACAAGGTTGGTTTCAAGGGCTGCAGGTGGCATCTTGACAAGCCAGAGAGGGTCGCCAGCCGATGGGTACAATGAAGACATCGACGCCGCATTTACGAGGAATGAGTTGATGGTCATCTCGACGTATCCACATGTTGCAAACATCAAAGCGCAATACCATGGTCAGCACGACAACAAACAGTGGCCTGGTCTCACCTCCCACGTCGCAGCTGCGATAGAATCTGGAGATACACCGAACGTTTACCAGACCGAGATAGACCGACTGATCTCTACAAGCGCAAAGTTTCGACAATTGGCGAGAATCTGCTCCGATGTCTTGAAGAAGACAATCATTCGATCCATCGACAAGCACGGTGTTGATGTTAGTGCGCCAGCCAAGGTACTCATTGTATCAGGTCGACCCGCCACGCAGTACATCACATATCTGGCTCTTAAGAAGACGTTTGGCAAGTCAAAGGTCGCGAATGGTTTTGGACTATCTCTTACAACGTCAGAGACACGGAACGAGCAAGTCGAGCTTTGGAGAAAGACCAATGGACCAAGATTCCTCGTCGCCTCAGCTGGTGTCTTTGCCGAAGCCTGGACGCTTTGCGAGGCCAACCACGTCGTCCTGATGGAACCTCAGGACAGAGTGACCAAACAAGAGCAGGTGATGCTGCGAGTGTATCGAATTGGCCAGTTGAACCCAACGTTTGGATGGATTCTTTACCACCGGCATTGTGAAAAAGAACTCGACTTGCTGAAAAAACAGGTATTCAAGGCTGAGTCGAAGAAGCGCATCCAGAGTGCCGGGTCCAAATCCTGCACTGCACCAACGGCAGTAATCGGCGACGAGATCACCTGGGACAGTGCCGATCCGATTAAGTTGTTGATAGATGGAGTAGACTGAACACTGGCATTTGATGGTCATGGAACTGAACCTGGATAGACAGCTGTTGGCTCCATGCGCGTGGGAGAGTTAGTGGTGTGCGTAGGCAAGGGCAGACGGCGGAAGACGAAATTGGGCAATACATCTGTAACTAGCACAACTGAATCACACCCGGAAGACAGGATATCCGCTGCGTTTTTTGCTGATGAGAGTGATGATGACCCCGATTCGACGACACTTGATGAATCGAGGTCTTCTTCACCAGCTACCCATTCACAGCAGAGCCTAATGTGTATCCGGTGGTAAAGTATCGCAGTCCGGCGCTTAGGTGAGTCGAGTGGAGGAGAGTAGCCGGATCAACATCTCATTGAGGGCGATACCTCCCAAATCAGTGTTTAGTAGGCTTTTGTAAGACACGATATGTCGTAAATAGAATAAGTGACTGTGGCCGAAAGTGCATGGTGAGAGGGCATGCCGAGAACAAGGACACAAGCGGCGAATGCGCGACCAAAGCGCAGGCTGAGTCTGACTCAGCACAACATCAGCAACGAACGATAATCTCTATCTTACGTGATCGCGCGATAACACCCACAATGTCTGTTCCACGACGTGAGAGACCCTAAACCAAAATAGAGGTCATTTGGAGATCAGCCTCACTCAATGGTCAGCAAGATAAGGCTTGCTGCAAGTGCAATGGAGTGTCGGCGATGCAGTCACGCTAGTTACAGTGGTTGCAGCTTACCGTGCATGGTCGCGTGACGCGCACGGTCTCGTGGCGCGCGGCCCAACACCAAACCTCACAAACTATCACCCCCCATAACTCCACCAATATGGATCCAATTGACAAGGCGGTTGAAGATATGGAATTGCGCGGGCCAGGCGAAGATTTGTCGTATACAGACTTAGCTGTTAAACACGGTGTATCGCGCAAAACTGTGACACAAAGAATTCAGGGGAAATCTACCTCAGTAGACGTCAAGAATCTCAACCAACGACTACTCACTCAACACCAAGAGGCAGAGCTTGTGAGGTATATAAACGAGCTTACCGAGCGACGACTACCTCCAACCAGGACAATGATACGCAATTTTGCACGCGATTTAGGTCCCTGGGAGCCCTCTGAGACCTGGGTTTCACGCTTTCTCAGGCGCCATAAATCCAAACTTGCACCAGCCTGGCAGACAGCCATGAGTACTGAACGTCACCAGGCAGACTTAGGGGCTAAATACAAGCTCTATTTTGATCACCTCTACGCCAAAATAGAGGAGTATAGTGTTGAGCCACGTTACACTTACAATATGGATGAGAAGGGGTTCATGATTAGGGTATTGGGGCGCTCAAAACGAGTATTTGACAGGATTAAATAGGAGAGGAAGGAGGTCAAGAGTACCCTAGAGGACGGCTCTCGGGATTGGGTTACTGTGCTAGCCTGTATCTGTGCTAATGGCTCCTATATACCTCCTAGAATGATCTTTAGCTCAGCCAACAGCACGCTCTAATCAAGCTGGGTTAACAATATACAGTCAGGGGAGCACTCAATTATGGTCAGCTCGTCTCCTACTGGGTGGACCAACAATGACATAGGCCTAGCTTGGCTCAGAGACGTGTTCAATCGCTATACTCAGGAGAAGGCTCGCTAAGCTTGGAGATTGTTGATCATTGATGGCCATGGATCCCATATAACAAAGCTATTTCTGGAGTTTTGTAACGCCAACAAGATACTCCTAAGTATCTTTCCACCCCACAGTACCCACACGTTGCAGCCGCTCAATGTGGTGATGTTCAAGTCTCTATCATCAGCCTACAAGCGTGGCCTAGATAACTACCTTCACAAGAGCCAGGGACTAGTTCCAATCAAGAAAGGAGACTTCTTCTCCCTCTTCTGGGACGCCTGGATCACTACCTTCACACCACCCCTTATTGTTAGGTCATTTGAAGTTGCTGGTGTGTGGCCACAGGATCCAGGGGTAGTCCTTGATCGGTACTTTTACACCCCTTCACTGACCAACAGTGAAGGCAGTAGCAGTCAGGGATCAATAAGCCCATCTAATTGGAGGAGTATGGGGCGTCTCTATCGCAGTGCTGTGAAGGACGTGGGTAGTAAAGAGGCAAAAAGGCTTAGTAATCTCCTTCACAGCCTCCAGGTCCAAAACCTTCTACTTAGAGGTGAGATCAAAGGATTGAAGGAGGTAATTGGCACCCAAAAGGTGCGGAACAAGCCTAGCAGAGCCCTTGATCTTCATCAGGGTGAGGAATACCATAGGGGGGCAGTGTTCTTCTCTCCTCGGAGGATTACAGCTGCTATAGAGTTCCTACACCAAAAAGAGCAGGAAGAGAAGGAGGAAACTGCTCAGAAAGCTGATAGGAAAGAAGCTAGGGCCTTAGCTAAGGAGGTCAGGGAGAAGGAGGTTGAAGAAAGACGTCAAAAGCGGGCAGAGGAGAAGGTAGCAAGAGACCAGAGGAAGGCTGAAGAGGCGGCTGATAAACAGGCACGACAATAAGCTCGTGACGCTGCTAAAGCTCTAAAACAGGCCCAAATAGGCAAGCGGGCAGCCTCAAAAGCAGCTTCTTAACCTCAGAAACGTCAAAAACGGACTGTGGGTGGTGCTGTCAGGGGTAGTAGTAGTGGTGCTGCTCGTGAGGCGTCCCCAGCTGCCCCAGCTGTCACCACCCGCCGCGGCCGAAGCGTCAACCTTCCCTCAAAATTTAGATAGCAGAAATTAATCGCAAGCACGAGTTTACTAAACCACGAACTAGTTGTATTATATAGACTATTGTGGGTGGCTCTATGGCCTCATGTTTGCCAGCTCTATAATGTTGTTGGGTCGCGCGCCACGAGACCGTGCGCGTCACGCGACCATGCACGGTATGTTAGCAATAGATAGTGGCGCTAGGGTGCAGAGTGGTTGCTGCAAGCTATAGACCAGACACAAGATCACGTGCTGATCCAAATAGCTTCTAAGTTAGGCCAAGGTTGATTAGTGGTTCGCATGGGCCAACGTCCCTCTTATATCGCCTGCGAGATGTCGATAGCGTTTGCGCTAGGAGCGCGACACTGAGGCGATGGATGAGGAATGCGCTGAATTACGTGCTAATGCATTAGACTACTAAATCTATCTTCGCCAATCTAGCATTCAAACCTCATAAAGCAGCTATTCCAATCTCCAATCCTACCTTTACTCAAAACAACACTCCAGACTCTCAGATGTGCACCCCTATTGCTCGCTCAGGCAATTCCATGATGCGGGCGAAACACGAAAGGGATCACTCTCCCTCAGATCCAGAACATCCACTGAAGCGGCAAACCATTCACACGCGTCTGCGTCACAGCCCATTGCCAGCCACAACCTCAAACAGTAGTGCAGCAATAAAGAAGCTCAACGAGAAACATGTCGTCCAATTCGAGGAAGAATGCCGCAAAGCCATGACGGACGACGTTGAGGTCGACCTTGGACCGCTATTCCAAAGCTATGGCTCGAAATACTCTGGTATGAGGGAGGTCGTCAACGCTCGACGGAGTCAGAGCACTCAATGCTAACATGGAACCATGTGCTGAAGCGCGGGACTATTCGAAGCACGGGGTGCAAGCCGAAGCCCGCAATGTGTGCTGTGGTAACTCGATAGGCTCCGAGGCTTTGGGCGGTGTGCTCCGGTTCTGAACATTGAGGCCGTTGGTCCTGGTGTAGTCAGCGGGGCCCGTTAAATCGAAGCAGAACGGAGTGGGGTGTGATGTCGTATATTCCCCAGCGGTAGAGGTGAGTCGGCGAGAGGGTTAAGGGAGTCCTGGTGTAGTTAGCAAAGCTCGTCAATTTGGGTGGTGAGGTGGATCGGAGACGGAGGATTTGGACTGAGAGAAAGCTCTAATGGCGGAGGTGGCTGTAGCTTCACGGCGGTGAAGTGAAAAAGAAAGTGAAGGTGAAAGTGAAGCTTAACTTTCTATCAACTTCCTATGGTCATTATCTCGCGTCGCGACCTTCCACTGATTAAATCTTGTCTCGCCATTACCACAAAGGGATCGGGTACTTCCTCTTTTAGGTTTTATCAGTATCCATCAGTCCCTTCCGCTCATAATATGACAGACATCCGTCCCCAGCCACAGCCATTAACCCAAGGCAATTCCGATATAGTATCACGTAAGGTGTGGCGCGAATGTCGACTACGCTACATAGGGGCGCGTGCCATAGCGTTACTAGCAGGCAAAAAAAGCGGCGTTGAATAGGCTGTCGTTAGCAGCACATCGCATTTACTAATGCTGAGGCTGAGCTGGTAGAGGCAAGGGCAGTATCTTCGCGTTTACGTGGCACTAACGACAGTTCTGACAACAGTTCGAGTGATTTAGACCCTGCATTTAACATGAATGCTATAGACTTAGACAACCTTACCCAAGGGCCAGATGAACACGACCGACCAGATATTGCAGATTGGGTGCAAGAGATGACGACTGCTGCAACAGATGGCAAATAAGGAGATGAAATATTTGCACATGATCTCCATATAAGAGCATTGGATGTGTTTACCGCTTCTATTGGCGTATAAATTCACAACCCCTATGCGGTGGTTTTAATGTCTTTCTTCTGTGTGTTTTACCCGATAGACATGCGGTGTATTTCATTTGATCTTGTACCTTGGTCATACGCGTAGCTAAAGAGTCCCGATCTTTTCTAGCTAACTCGTTGAGATACTAATCAACAGTCATATAGTGCGGTACGACCAAACGCATTTAAAATACGGGGCCGAAAGTTAGGTGTAGTTTAAATCTGTAGTGCATTAAAATACTGGACTGTCGATCCACGAAGATAAATGCACCCTCCTACACGTCTCTTGCTCATCTGTATACATTATTTTGTCTCTAACCACAATGTCAGTTGAGCAACTCGCTGTTAAAGCCGCACTAGAGACTATAAGCCAAGCGTCTTGCGACTCACTCGTATCAAGCACTCGCGAGCTATGCCACGCCAATGCCGCCATTGCAGACGCGCTCTTGTTTCTCAGTCGAAGCAGTAGTCATGATGCGGATCCAGTCGAAGCTCAAGTTGGGTGTATCGTGAGCTCTGAGCATGCCGACCTTGCCAATCCCCAGACGCAGCCTCACGACACTTCAGACGTCAGTACCGCGCAGGATAAGACTCATAGCGTGCTGCAGAGGTATAAGGCTCGGCGCGACGGACCAGAGCATGCAGTAGTGAGACTTGCGCAGTACTGGATTCAGAAAAAGTTGACAGGATCTAGTCTCTACACTGTTGGTAACGCAGATGAACACAAGCTGCTTATTGATTTGCGTAGGGCTGTAACATCAAGTACTCCTGTTGTGTTAGCATTACTTAGGGGTATCAAGAGGAAAAGATCTTGATAGTACTTGACATGAAAGTAGCCGTGTTCACCAACGTGCTCTACCTAGCTACTGTACATACCCATTTAGAATTTAATAAGACCAGGCACCGCCGTGATACCACAGAAACAGCAATGGTGAGATACACCTGATGACCGTAATGTTCAGAATATAAGCATGGGGTGGCCGGAAGGCAAAGCCACAGCCCTGCAGACTCGCAGGAAGTCTAAGCAAGCCTCCGGCTACAAGCAGCGGAACTCTCTTCAGAAACGCCTGTGGGTGCTTATTAGCTCTCTCACTCCTCTATGCGTCATGTTGCCGCCTAGGGTGACCTGTGCATCGTCCCCGTCCTGTGCCCGCCCTTGGCTAGCCATTGAGTATGATACACCAATCAGGTCAGTCATAATGCAGCCCTTGACCAGCTATCACATTGACCACGCCGCATTGCTGCAACTTACATCTACTTAAGACCTCTCCTAAGCATGTGGACCGTCCCACGACAGGGTGCGTCCTGTGACCCAGGGGAGGACGTTATAAGCGAACCGTACGGGATGTAGTTGTGTAAGGCCAATTGCTAATATACCTATCAGCATACCTCAAACCATCAATTGTTAAGCAGCAAGCGAACCGTGCGGGATGTAATCGTGTAAGGCCAATCGCTGGCATGGATATACCTATCAGTTTATTGATGCACGATTGGCCTTAGACGACTACATCCCGTACGGACTGCAGGTACTTTAAGATTGAGCGACTCTAATCCCCCGAGCGCATCAGATCAATCTACAGTCTTCTATTGATAGTTTCTTAGCCCACTATAGACTGCTCCTATCCTTAAAGATGCAAAAATTACAACGTTGTTGACGCTGTATGCAGTAGAGAGTTCTATTGTGCCAGCATTGAGGCCCACGCTATACAGCGCTGATGTAACTCCTAAATCCCTTTGAGGTCAAAAGACTGACTTTATCTAGGTTTCTGAATGTTACTACAGAGGTAAGAAGTTGTAACGGTGTGAGAGGGGGAGAACTGCGCTGTCCTTGTATAGCTATCAAGGAGTGTAGCTATATATATGTGTGTGTGGGATGATCAAGTGTGGTAGCGATAGCCGTACCCAACTCGTACCAGAGTGGATCTTGGCAAGGCCCAAACCGTCACAGAAGTCACCATCAGCCGTTGCGCGCTCATCCATGCATAATTGCTACCCTGGTCGGTACTTGAAATTAATGCGACTTCTTAATGCGGCAGATGCGAGATCGACCCCGCACTCATATTACGAGTAGCGTGTAATTTACTCTAGGCTAAGAAGCTGGCTCTTGTGGCTGTGCAGCTTCATGCTGCCACCAAACGACTGTCTGACCCAAAGCAACTGTAAGCGATGACACCAACACATACAGTACTTAGCAAGTGCGCCTTCCCCTGCAACTAAGTTCGCGCCAAATGGCGGGCAGGGATCACGTCACTCTACTTGACTAAATAAGCTTAACGTCTTCCTGTTAGCACTCATGCAATAAGCAGCAAATACAGCGCTTTAGCACAGCACACAATGCTTACTAGCGAACTGTATGCAACACAAGCCATATTGTATAATAGAAGGCGCGTGCTCCTGAACAGGTGCTTTAGCGACTGAAATATATGGATCATCAGCACAGCCGGTCTGCTCCTATATCCAAAGCATACCGCGATGATTCAGACACCCGCCTGAAGCGACGCTGTAGTAGCGGCCTCGAAGGTCCTTGGTCACTGGATTAGTGACGCAGCTACCCTGCGCAAATAATGGCAGCCCTCGACAGTGTTGTGTATTGCAAAATGTCTAAGCAGGTTTGCCCTCAGCTTCTGTCGCAGCAAAACAGAGGGCAAAATATACGCATATTTTGCCTCTTGCTTACTGCGGGCATATAGGCGTATTTTACCTGTGACAGCTTCTCCCTCGTAGGCCCTCCCGTCGCCCTCGACATTGCAACACGACTGGCGTTAGAGCCATCAGAAGATCCTCATTGACACGGATATCTGCCCTTCAAGTCTAATCTTTGCTCAGATCCCTCAACAAATGCATGTGGCATGTATCTGGAAGAAGGAACCTCAGTACGCGCGCCGTCTACCATCTCGATCAATCCTATTATGCATTGGATCATTCAAACTAGCCGTTCCTGTCAGGGAGGTTTGAGTGTTCAAGTATGCAATAGAATGACGGGAAAATCGCCTATTTCGTATATACAAAATCCACTAGATCCTGGCGGCTACTGTGCTATTCTCTGGCCCAATAGATACAATACTGGCAACAATTATGCCGCCATCCATATACAGCAGGGTCCGGGGAGGTTGGATGTGTGCTCCGTCGATTGCTGTGTCTTCATCCGATTCGTTCTTCAGAGGTGATTCAGTTCGTCGCTGATCAACTTGCGATCCGCCGCCTCATAATAGCAGCCACCAGCGCCTACTAGGACGAAATCAGGAGGGGTCATCCTTAGCGCCCTCAAGGAAGAGGGCGACTGGGATGCCATGCTACTGGTTTATACCTCCTGCACTAATTCCAAGATAAATAGGCCTGCAGATGCTGTTACACCAAGTACACAATCTCCGCCTTCCAACCATTCTTCACCTCGTCACAATGAGTCTTCTGACTACTAATATTCTGAGGGAACTCTACAACAACATCATTGCACCAGGAGCACACGAGCATCATTCGAAAACATTCTGGACCCATCTTCTACGGACCGAATACTTCACGAGTAAAGACATTGTCGTTGCCACGGAGAGCCCTCCCACTCCACTTGCGAGCGATGCATTCAGATGAGTCGATTTCCACGTCTCCATCTTCAATCGGTTCCAGAAGCTTCAGATTGTAGCAATTTGCGAGATCAAGAGGTCAAGAGGGGCAATCCACGACGTTGAAGCCCAGCTGCAAGAGGCGTGCGAGGCATGCGTCAAGCACACCAAAGAAGACGTTTGGGGTATTGCAATCATAGGAACCACGGCCCAGGTTTTCCAGTACACGGCCAAGAACCGCTTCTTTACAATTACGGATGGGTACATCGAAGCGAACTCCCAACAAGCTAGTGCTTTGGATACCGCCTTCCGGAGCATCAATGAGGCAATCACCAAGCCAGCTGTAGCCGATGGATGGTATGATGCCGGCGATGGCAGTGGAAGGCACAGATATTTCAAGGATGGCGCTTGGACGAACCAATTTAGTCCCTGAGACATAAACCTATCGAGGTCTTCGTATCATCTTAGTTCGCGCGAAATTGAGATCTTCGGTCTTCTGTGCTTGATCTTGCTCTCTACTGCGGCACCACTTTCAAGTCCGTGAGCTCTCAAGTGAAGGGTAAAACACTGACCACAGAGGAGTCCCTGCTGTGCCACCACACAACGATGCCCTCCGTCAACTGCATGCTTGTACCATTAGATATAGGCCGAGCTGGTCTCTCATCGAGAACTTGAACGCGAGTTCGAGGAATTGCTTCATGCTCTTCTTGTAGCAGACTGATATTAAGGGGTGCGTGTGGTACCGATATCTCCTTGTCGAATCTGAACTGACCCACGGTCCTGCTGTGAGTCCTGTAATCGAGTAGGAGGCCAAGGCAGTAGCCTTCGTCCATACAAGCTTGAATCTTATGTAGACCTTCCAGTGGAGCATCCGAGTAATACATGTTATAGTGGTATGTCGCAAGACGAGGGTACGGTGGCGGTGTCTGATAGGTTGGGAAGTGTGGTACGACCAGACAATTCAACGACGCCTCGCGGCGATGTGGCTGGGCGGCCACAATGGAGTGAGACAACCGGGGATCACTGTAACAGAGTGCATTTACATACTCATCCGCGCAAAGCTCGATCTGGAAGTCCGATTGTGCTTCAGCTGACAAGTAGCTGCCCAACCAGGTGGTCTTCATTTGAGTTTTCACCTGCTTAGCCATGAGTCCGGTGCTTCTCCAAGGGCATTGTACTTACAATCACCGAGCACGTCCCTAGGTTCAAGACTTTGTTCTTGGGACGCACCGCCCAAATTGCCTCGATCCTCTCGGTTTCAGACAGCGGACAATGCAAACAAAGTGTGTCATTGTCCGCTTCATTGTAGAAGTCAATGTGTTGACTTGAACGTCCGTGGGACGCTATAGCAACAAGTCGGCCAGAGTCGAAAGCAAAAGAAATAGCAGATGCCTTCTGTAGCGGGACATATCGGAGAAGGCGGTCTTGGGATGGGGTGGCAGGAAAAGGCTCTCCGTCTTGAAGGAGAATCATGGATGATTTTGAGCAATCCCAAAACGTCTGACACTGGTCAGAGGACGAGAGCGAGATCCTTTGGAGGAAGATTCCCTATGACATAGTTAGAGAGATTCCTAACCAAAGTGGCCACATACCGTGTATCTCAGATACACCGGAGCTTCGGTGATAGGAATGGTGAACACCCATTCACGTTTGGATAGCATGTCTTGGGAATGCTTCTTGTCTAAGCGTGCACAGTTTCGACACTTGATGAGGGTATTGTCAGACGATGGCTGGTCATCCGTGGCTTTGGTGGAACCGGGTTCCTGTCCAGATGCGAAGGCTTTGCTGGAGAGGAATTCAACTTTGGTGACACCAATTCGATCAGACCACACGACGAGAAGGTCATGCAACATTATGTCTGACTTGATCCTTACAGAAAAAGGAATCTCTTGACTGTACAGTCCTGTGACATAGGATCTGCCACCGTACTCAAGAGAACTTTGGAAAACGTTGCCTTTGCATGATAAAGAAGCCTGATGGGGCTGTTTTTTCTGGAGTGCTTGATAGAGTCTTGACGTCTGTCCAAGAATCACAAGTAGTCTTGTGATGTTGCTAGGTCCACCCATAAGCATGGTAGTAGTAAACAACTCTACTGGCAACCTAGCTAGTTGGATAAGCAAGCATTTAAGGCAATTACAGTTTGTCTGCCTTTTGCAAGGCACTTTAACCTTTGCTAATAAGATAGCAGGGTCGCACGACGACTTAAGGATCTGGAGGGCTTGCTCCTTATACGGTGGATCGTCAACAGGGAGAGCAGGCGTTAGAGCTCGACGGAGCTCAATTAACGCTTCAGGCCCTAGAAAGGCAGAACACATGTTGGCGCAGAATCGATGACACGGAGTCGATCGTGATCTTCCCGTACCAGGTACGTAGTTTCTAGTGTTGGCTACGCGCTATGAGCCATAATTGTTGAGCTTTGTGCATAGCATACGTACTAGATTGGACATCTTCACTGGTCTGGACAGGGAAGCAACATAAGTCGCAGTATCGTGGGATGCCAAGGCGGGACATTGGAGATGGGGGCGGTAGACAAACCAAGCGCGGCTGGCTCATCATATATCAATCATAGGATCGTGACTTAAGCGCCATCGTGATTGATATCGATTTCCTAGTGGCCTCTTTGCGTCACCTGAGCCATACCACGCTAGCCCAATTTGCCAGATTGGGACAACCGAACCCCTAATCACTGCATACCTGCGAAGGTCGATCTGTGTCACGTACTGTGACGCTTCGGGCTCGTGTCAAGATACGGTAACAAGTTCATTCGACATGATGCTCCACGTCATAGGGACGGACAAGCATATGGAAATTGACCTTGGGGGAGGGGAGGGGGGGTTTTGGCACATCGGCTCTCCACGATAAAAGCAACACCCAGCGTCCACAACCATGGTCCATCTTGCACCTATTGTTGTACGTCAGCGATAGAACCATTGAGTGGGGAAGCAAGAAAGCGTCGGAGCGCGTGGACTCTTGTCGGGCTGTGTCTGCAAGCTAGCGGACAATTGGTCGACGCAGTGCAGTAGTTGTTGTTGCTGGAAGCTGGATGATGCGATCTGCTAGGGCACGATACGATCTACGTATACCAGGAGGAACTCCTCGTGCTAATACTTGCCTTGCCTTATCCATGATAGATGGGTACGGGATACAGTGTAGGGGCTGCCTGATCGTCTAGAGGCGTCGTGAGGCATTGCGGCAACAAAGAACACATTTCAGGTTGAGGCGCACAAAGCGCCACATTTATTTTTAGATATTGAAGATAGGGAAAGAGCGGTAATTTAATACAAAGCTATGTCAGCAGCCTAAAATGGTTAGAGCTTCTCCTGAAACCAGGAGGCTTTTCTGCATCGTCTTCTCTGTTCAACGGACCTCCCGGCATCCACGCACCCGATGTCAAAACAGCTTCTAACAATAGGAAATCTATCTTTGCTACTTATACTACCCCGACTTCCAAGTGATCAATAGAGCTGTTGATTCGCGAACAGACATGGGTTGACTGGTGAGGAGGTAACTAATGGCCTTGAGGAAAAGATCGACAACATGACCAACATTGCAGAGATTCTATTCAGAGACTACCCTCCTAGAGCAACAGTAGCCACAGATTTGTGTGTATGAATTACAGCTCTATACAATTGCGGAAGGGACAATCCGAAGGTCCGAAGTGCAAAATCGTCCCACCTCAGGGTGCGTCCCGTAACCTAGGGATAGTGTAACCACGTGGATGAAGTCACATGATATTCTATTGTAGCAGGCACTGCCCAGTGGGCAAGTGCACTTACCTCTGAGCTGAGAGCTCCTGTACACGAACATGACAACACGCAAACAGATAGCAATACAAGCGTTGATCCGCAGCACCTAATCCTACACTGCTCCCGCAGTTACAGATAGACATTACATTAGTTCTTTTCTATAATTTAAAGCTAAACAAGAAGGATGTTAAGGTCTTTAGTTTTCTAACTACTCTAACGCCGTTGAGGTCGTAGTAGCAGCAACAGCCCGTTCACTACTTCTAGCTTTCTTAGATTTCAAGATCCCTAGAGGTTTTCTTTTCTTGGCTTTCGTACTTGAGGTAAATGGTGCTACCTTAGCCCCAGCCGCGCAATGTCGTTTAGCCATGATCTCTCCAGTAGCCTCACCTCGCTTTCGTTTGCCTTTTCTAGTGGATCCTTCTCCCAGAGCTTGGGTAGCGACCTGCTCAATGTTCGCAACTAAATGATGCGGTTGTAAAGAAGACGCTCCTTCAGTCAAAGCGGGAATAAATGCTGCTAGCACGGAGTTGTGTCCGATAAAAATCGTCCGATTTGACTCAAGGCACTTGAAAAGATAGGGAGGCTCCGTGTTGACGAGGTGCATTCCTAGGACAGTAATTGCATGATACTGGCCACTACCAAATGCTGTTTCAGCTTGGCGTAGAGACTCCATTATCTGAGGTATTGCCTCTGTTGGATCACAGGTATCAGTAGGTACATTGGATGCTGGGTGATGCCCATCGACGCCCAACGATTCCGCGTCGATCCTACTTCGGCCCTACCTATCCCAACACCACGTATATGTTCATAGCACCCACGTTCGTACATCAATAAAAACAAGAACCATCATCAAACAGAATGCATTCCTAGTTATCGTTATTTCCTTTCAGCACTAGTGCTATAGACCTACCAACACTGATCAGTGGTTGCTTAGGCGATCACAGACAGCAAGGAAGAAGAGACAGACTGCTGAATCCTGACATTCCCGAGGAACCTCAGGACGATGCATATGTGCTAAGAACAGAGCGAGGCCGAGATAACACGAAGCACTCCTAACCTCCCTCTCAAGCTGCTGGTTCAGGCCGATCCGCGGACACAGAGCGCGTCATCAACGCATATAAGAGACAGACTGTTGACACCCTGACATTCCTTGGGAACCTCAGGACGATACATCTGTGCTAATAACAGAGCGAGGCAGAGAAGCACTCTCAACCTCCCTCTTAAGCTGTTGATCTCGATCACAGCGCGTCAGCAACGCAACGACTTCCTACGAGCGTCCCCGGACGATCCGATCACGTACACACGCCGGCACGATGGCAGACAACCAGAGCAACTCTAGCAACATTGACATTGCTATTCAAGAGCAACTGCTCAACGACCCACTAGAGCGCAACACAAGCGAACGCGCACAAGCTGTTTCTCCATGGGCCAAGTATACTGCGGAGGAACTTATGGAAGACTGTCCATACAAAGTCGCACTCAAGGTCATCGACACCTCTCTCTGGGGTATACCTGCACCAAAGGATGCAGATGCAACACATGCGACAACCTGGGTTGCGAAGACTATCCATGACTACCATGAAGGAACAGAATGGGATGAGAATCTATACTTCGACTACCAATGGGAATTTGAGGGATGGACAAAAGAGCTATTCCAGAGGGTTGACAGCAATACACTGAAGTCTCTCAAGACTGTGCTACGGCACAGGGGAGTATACACTGGCAACGTCCGCGCTAGAGTAGCTGATTCTCTCTTTAACTTACTGGGTGGAGAGAACCCTCCTGAATGGGACCCTGTGGAGTTCCAAGCTGCAAAGTTTGACAAACGTTCTGAAGCTTACCAGCGTCAGCAGAACGCACACCAGGCAGCTCCTATGGACAGACAACAATCGCAGCCACAGCTGCAACCGCAAGCGCCGCTGCAATCACAGTCAAAGCCTCAGCTACTGCAGCAGCCGCAGTCACAGCACACAGCTTTTGCAGTCGAACGACAAATGCCGCAGACTATTCTACCGCCTCCTACGCAAGCGCCGCAGCTGCAACGACTGTCGCACGACGAGCGACAAGGCGATCGACAAGGCGAGCAGTATGGAGTACGACAAGGCGTTCGAAGCCACATCCAATATCAAGAGCCACTAGAGACCACGTATCGCGAAGTAACACCGCTTCCTCACAGATATCGCGAAGTCACGCCTTTCCCTCAGCAACCGACAAACCGTGTACCTAACAGACCTCCTGACCTGCCACACGACCCGTACAAGACACTGCCACCCCGCTGGTCTCGCAACGACCGGCTTGACGCCAACACCATCACACAGTTCTCTAAGCTCTGGGACAAAAGCAAGAGATACACAGGGGACGCGTATGACCTGCTTGATGATAAGATTAAGATCTTCTTCAGCATCTGTTGGCAGGTGGACATCCAAGAAGAACAGTTTCACGCTGTGTTTCCTCGTATCCTTACAGGGCGAGCAGAGACATTCTACATACAGGTTGTGGAAAGAAACGATAGCTTTGCCAGCGCTTACACGGCAATCAAAAACCACTTCGACCATGACGTCCATCATCAACACTATTACACGGACTGGACGACTACAACCTTTGCCCGGACACGCACAGAGAACCCTGACAAGGGCTTACACGAAGTGTTACAGACCCTGCTTGACAAGCTGCAACTGTGCCAACGCGCGCTTGGGAAGAATTTTGAGGGTGAGGATGCCCTGCGCACTACTGTCATTAATGCCTGTCGTGGAGTTCCAGAACTTGAGATGGCACTCTTCAAGCCAGCTACAATCTGTGAAGGGCTCTTTTCAGACTTACGGTCTGCAGTTGAGACACACCTCGCACGTCAGCATACGAGACAAATGCTGATGGGGAGCAATACGGTCACAGAAGACCAGTACTACCTGGACCGCCGATACAACAGCAGTGGAAGAATCCGAGGTGGATTTCGAGGTGGAGGCAGATTCAAAGGTGGATTCCGAGGAAGCAACAGAGATCAACGCTTCAGCAGCAGCGACAGCACACGTGGATTCACACCACGCTGGAAGAAGAAATGCTTTGTATGCCAGAAGGAGGGCTGCTGGTCAACAAGCCACACGGACGAAGAGCGCAAAGCTGCCCGCGCGCAGTTCTTTTCTGCGTGTCACTTCACAGGTGGACAACCGCCACATGACTTCGATGTGCACCTTGCAGAATATGAAGGCAACAAACACACGTCCCAGTACAACCAGCAAGGCTGGAGAGAAGAAGACTACGAGGATGACGACGACGACGACGACGACGATAGCGTCACAGCTGCATACGTTGAGCAGCAATTCTTCAAGGAACAGTGCCTCGCAGATCAGGCATTTTTACACCACATCTCTGGCGACGACATATACGGCAGAGGCGCGCCATCAGCGCCAGCGTCGCAATTCCTCCTTGAGGACCGGTACACGCGATCTGTGTACCAAGGAATTTTACCTGATACAGGCGCCGCTAATGTATCCACAGTCGGCAAGGAACAGTACCTCGCGCTCACACAGGAAGACCCGACAGTCAAGATAGACACATCCACAGCAGGGAAGGCATCTATCAAGTTTGGCAAGGGCAGTGTTACAGCGTCTATTGGTACTGCACAGGTCTCTACAGACATTGGAAAGATCAACTTTGAGGTGCTTGATGCGCCTACACCATTCTTGTTGTGCCTTGCAGACATGGACAGGTTAAAGGTTTACTTCAACAACACTACAGATGAGCTTGTCCAGGGTGATGTACACGTCCCTGTGGTTCGCAAATGGGGACATCCTTGGTTTCATCTGAACAAGAGAGAGAGGGCAACAGTGTTCCTGACAGAGACAGAATTAAGACGGCTCCATCGCCGATTTGGACACCCAGCTGTTATGCGACTAGCTAAGCTATTAAAAGACGCTGGCCACAACGACTTTGAAGAAAGAACTCTTGAGGAAATCACGAAGTTTTGTCATCACTGTCAGCTCCACAGCTCTGCGCCACGCCGGTTCAAATTCACTCTCAAGGATGATCACCACTTCAACTATGAGATCTTAGTGGATGTGATGTACCTCAGCAGCAAACCAACGTTGCACGTTGTTGATTCTGCAACTGCTTTTCAAGGCGCAAAGTTTCTCAGCACCATTTCAGCCAAGGAGACATGGCAAGCACTGCGGATGCTATGGATTGATACCTACCAAGGACCGCCAGATATCATCACACACGACGCGGGCACCAATTTCGCAAGCGCAGAGTTCCGTGCAGAAGCAAAGATCATGGGAGTCACGTGTAAGCAAGTGCCTACAGAGGCTCACTGGTCTATAGGCAAGATTGAGAGATATCACGCACCCCTCCGCCGCGCGTGGGATATACTCCATGCAGAGCTAGCCAGCACTATGTCCGACGAGGCGATTCTACAGATGGCGGTGAAAGCTGTCAATGACACCGCTGGACCTGATGGGCTAGTACCAACCTTACTGGTCTTTGGGGCATACCCACGTATGACTACAGAGTCTCCGCCATCCCCATCAATGATCAAGCGCAGCGAGGCTATTCAAAAGGCGACGAAAGCCCTGCGCAAGCTCACTGCAGAACGCCAAGTCGCAGATGCCTTGAACACCCGCAACGGACCAGCTACTGCAGACATGCTTGCACTTCCACTTCAAAGTGAAGTCTTAGTCTGGAGAGAAAGTGATGGCTGGAATGGCCCGTACAAAGTTGCCAGCATAGACAGCCACAACGTCACTGTCGATATGGTCAATGGTCCAACAACATTCAGATCAACTGTTGTCAAACCATACTACAGACCAGACCACCTCTGGAGAGACCCCGATGCGCCACACACACTGCATGAGTCACCTGCCGCAGAGGTAGCAGTACCTATGGCAGCGCAACCACGCAAGAGAGGTCGCCCTCCAGGGTCAAAGAATAAACGCAAGGCGCACGCATATATCACCAAAAAGGAGGAGGACAACCTTGAACTAGCTATCAAGCTACGCAACGAGGGAGTTATCACAACCTCAGGCGCACCCTTTGAGGCGTCTGATGATCAAGAGATTAGTGACCTTGTAGGCCGTGGAGTGTTCAAGTTTGAACAATACGACGACAAGTTACACAGCGGAATCCGCATCTTCAAGTCGCGTCTAGTGCGCGAAGTCAAAGGAAAGACAACTAAACCATACGAAAAATCTCGCCTTGTTATCCAAGGGTACCAGGACCACGGCAAGGAGGCTATATTGACGCAGTCTCCAACCATCCAACGATGTAGCCAACGTCTAATCATGGCCCTCGCACCTGTGCTTGTACAGCATGGGATGACTGTTGAGCTGCGCGACATAACGCAAGCATACCCACAGGCGCAAACAAACCTCAAGAGGACAATTCTCGCATACCTCCCCACAGAGTTGGTGTCAAGTTATCCAGAAGGCACGCTGCTCCACGTGATTAAACCATTGTACGGAATCGCGGAGGCAGGAGTCCACTGGTGGACGACGTACCACAGACATCACTGCGAGGAATTGGACATGTCTACATCAACGTACGACCCATGCTTGTTGATCGCAAACGGAGACGCAGACACGTTTGGCATTGTTGGGATGCAGACTGATGATACCCTTATGCTTGGGACAGCTGCATTCTCGTCAATAGAAGAGAAAAAGCTCAAGAAGGCACAATTCAGATCAAAGCCAAAGACCTCGCTAACGCCAGACGGGGAACTGGACTTTAACGGATGCACACTCACAATAGACGCTAACAAAGCAACCTTCAACGTTAAGCAGAAGGGACAAGGAGGAAAGATTAAGCTTGTGGATATCAAGGCGTCTAATCGCGCGCAACAGTACACAGAACAGCGCGCCCGCGGAGCGTACATCGCATCAACTTGCCAACCAGAAGCGTCTTTTGATTTGTCTGTGGCTGCTCAAGCGCAGCAACCCTCAGATGAGGACATTAGGGCGCTTAACAAGCGCCTGAAATGGCAGATGGAGAACCTCGATCGTGGTCTGCGCTACGTCACTATTGACCTCCTAGAGGCCAAATTGATAGTCTTTGTGGACGGCTCCTTTGCCAACAACAAGGACCTTAGTTCACAACTAGGCTTCGTCCTAATGCTCGTCAATGAGTCTACTAACGCTAACAATACCTTCACGATCTCTGGCAACGTGATCCACTACAGCTCTACAAAATGCAAGCGCGTCACACGGAGCGTACTAGCCTCTGAGATTTATGGCATGGTTAACGGATTCGATATGGGTATCGCCATTGCCACTACCTTAAGGATGATCACTGAGCGCCTTGGTTTAGCGGCTATCCCTCTCATTATCTGCACAGATTCATACTCACTCTATGAGTGCCTTGTGAAGCTTGGGACTACGAAGGAGAAACGACTCATGATCGACATTATGGCACTTCGCCAGTCCTATGAGCGTCGCGAGATCACTGAGATCCGCTGGATCAATGGTGACGACAACCCGGCAGACGCCTTCACCAAGACCTTACCAAACCGCGCCCTTGAACGCTTCATCGACAGCAATGAGTTAACAATCCGAGTTAAGGGCTGGGTGCAGAGACCAACAACCTCTGATAGATGATCCTTCACGAGCGCAATTACTATCAAGAAAGAAAAGACTTCCAGTGTTGGATCACAGGTATCAGTAGGTACATTGGATGCTGGGTGATGCCCATCGACGCCCAACGATTCCGCGTCGATCCTACTTCGGCCCTACCTATCCCAACACCACGTATATGTTCATAGCACCCACGTTCGTACATCAATAAAAACAAGAACCATCATCAAACAGAATGCATTCCTAGTTATCGTTATTTCCTTTCAGCACTAGTGCTATAGACCTACCAACAGCCTCCTCAATATTTCGGCTTATATCAAAGCCATACCCTTGAAACTCGAATTCTTCAGTAACGGCATAAGCAAGGAAGATCTCATACTGATTTCGATCATTGGACTCTGCTGTCCAAGTATATGGTATCAGATCATCTGAGGTTGGCTCGTCGTCACTGGATTCCATGTCCGACATGGTCGTGGCCTCTACTGCAACAGGCGCTTGTACTTCTTCTACTCTTGGGAGTGATTTTTCTGGCGTTCGATTCTCTACATCTTCTTTTAGTTCTCGTCGGAGCCTGGTACATGTGGAGTTGAGCTTCATATTCTCTTTTGACTGTGCTTTCCATCGATGGGCCAAATCCTGAAGCTGTTCTTTGACTTTCGGGCAGGCTTCGTGTTCTTCTATGACACGGCAGTATTTGTCGTTGAGTTGTTGGTGTTCTGCTGTGTACTTTTCCAAAAGGCCTTTCATCTCTGCATTCTCATTCTCTAGGTGATCCGTTTTTTTGTGTTGCGCGTCAGATTTTCTCGCGAGTGTCTCGTACCGAACCAGAGAGTTCTTATACTCCTGCTGAAGCGTCGCATAACGTGATTGCAGTTCAGTATGCTGGGCATCTGGATTTAGTGGTTCAGTCAGGATGTCAACATCCATAACGTCTTGGACTAAGACAGGCGTAGTTGTTGATGATCCCAAGTCAGCTTTCTAGTGCCACGTTAGCAAGGACTTGTGCTACATAAAGGATCACACACCTGGAGTTCTATAGAGACAAAAATGCACGAGAAAAGATCGCGACGTAGTAGTTTCAAATTTGAGTCCTCGCATGGCGGACCGCTGTACAGCTGTGAAAAGAACAATATCTTTTTCTCTTCAGTGAAGTCGTGCTCAAAAGGGCGACCACTTCGCCGATCGAGGCTTAGATGCGGGAGTTGTGGAATCAGTTCGCATGTCTTAGCACTCTCATCTGATCGAACCGCCGTTAAGACTCTCTGGATGTGGTCACTAGAGAAGTCAGGACACATTGGCTTTGCTTTACGAAGGTAATCCAAAGCAAGATGTGAATGGTACTGTTCCTCCTTCGCTACAAGAGCTTGTGCGTGTGCTATTCGGAAACCCCGAGAGATAGCGAACTTCGCTAGGTGTTGCCAAGCCACTGGATTAGGCCCTTTCACGTGAGGTTTTGGTCTTCCTGTTTCCTTTCTTGGTGTAAACGCTGTTAAGCCATCAAAATGACGGCTACAGAATGCCCACAGCTCTGTGTATGCAACCATCATTGCGTCTTGCTGGCTGAGCCCCACTTTGATCTCAACGTCTTCGGTTTCATTGAGCTGCACCATGTTCTTGCTAGGAGCAAAGAAGAGTCCCGTAAGGCTTGACCGTATTGTATGTTTCATCTGTTCACCTAGTAATTGTCTAAGCGCTTCGCAGAGAGGCTCCAAATACTTTAGTGTCTCGAAAAAGGTCCATAGTGACGGAATGACGCCAGGAAAATCACATATGGTTTCCGCTAAGATTTTTCGTATGCCACGGTCAATCTGCGAGGGAAATATCTCTCCACATTCCATGAGATTGATAATCAGGTTCTTGTCGATGTCTGAGTACTTAGGAGCCAGAAGCTCAAGGCTTTGTACAGTAACAGCGTCAACAGCCGAGAAAGGCAACATCGTATCACCGCAGCGTAAGATTCTCTTCCACGCTTTTGCGATATGATCTAAGTAAAGCGTCATTTCCTATGCTGGTTAGGAAGCTTCTTGTTGTGTCGAGATGTATACACACCTCGTCGCACTTCAACACTAAGAGCCTGTGAAGTGCTCCAAGTTGCAGTTTAGCCCATAGGCCTGGCATGTCAACTAAGGCATCGAAGCCGGCAGCAAGTAAAGGTCGTCTGGAAAGTTGCCGTAAATCTTTAGGCTTAGACTTCTCTAGGCGAGACCACCATCTGTTTTGGGCTTCTTGGTCGTTTTCTCGGTGATACAACCTAATCTTACGAAAGATCTCGCCATCCGAAGGCTTCTGTTCGTTGGAGTATGACTCAATAATATGAACTAATACCGACTTAGGGGTATCTGCTATCACATCAACAAAAGCAAGGAGATATTCGCTTCTAACTAACCATAGGAGAACAGCCTTACGATCCACCATTTATCATTCTCATTCAGAAAACGCCGTGCCGCCTCGATGCGGTGCATGCCAGAGAGGCATTGCACGTTCTCAAGATGCAGAGTGGGTGCATCCTGTGGCCATTGCAGGCTGCACATGTCATCTAATGACATGCCATGCAAGGACAGTGCTGCAACTAAGTCACCGTCCTCGATGACAGCATTTATAACATTCTCCTCTTGCAGCCGTGAGCAGCCCACTTGCTCATAGATCCTCACCAAACGTGTGACATTCTCATGAGAGAGGTCCCGATGTTTGTCCAGCACGATCCTGTGTCCAAACCTTAAAGCGTGCAGTGGTACCCGGGCGATTCCTCGGTAACAGATCAACTTTTTCGCGGCAAAATCTTTGTCTAACAGTTCCATAACTAAAATAAGTGGAGTCGAAGAGACTTTACGTCAGGCAAGAGTACCAGGGAGCCGCGTTGTAACGTTGGGGTTACGAATGCGGTGTCACTCGCTTGCGGCTGTTGGGTGAAATCACGACATATAAGCGCTACACAGTCTACACAGAGTCGACACTTTATACGTGCGTGCACCACAAGGAATCACGCCAGTCGTAATGGTGATAGCGTGTCCACCACCCCACGAAAGTGGAGCTAGCCGCTGTAACTATTCTCAGGCCACTTAGGCTTGAGGCTAGGCTCCTGCATAAGCTAACGAGGTCAGCCTTAGGGACCAGACTAAACGCAGATCTGGTTGTATCGACTTTGGGTTATATACGGAACATGCTGGCAGCCACGAACAATTGGTTAGCAAGGCTCCTATGGCCTACAAAGCTGCTGCCTGCTTAGCTTAGCCTAAGCGCCAATGCCCTAGGTAGAGCTCCCAAGGCAGCTGAGCGCAGTGACTGATGATATAACAGGCCACAAACAAAGTCCAGGGTACCTGAATGTCGTTTTAGGCTGTGTCTCGTCCCCACAGGGTGTAGATCAGTCATGTATCAGCTGCCTTAATTTCTCGCGAAATATGAGTCCAGTTTATGTAGAACAGCAGCCAGCAGCCTCGGCGATGTGTTAACTTTAGAATCACATGTGGTTACAATAGTGGCGCAGCAATGTCTTTCTCGATTGCGCCTCGATTCTCGGGGAAGTTAGTCATTTGTTTTAATAGTATCAGTCCTGGCCATGCGCGTCTCCTGACGCGGACAAGAGTCAGTATCGGTAGCATAGTATGACTCGTCCACGGTAGTCCACCGCACAGACGCGGTGCGTGCGTGCGTTTTGTGGCGCCACGCTTTTCTTCTTAGAGTTGTGAGGCAAGCTACAGTCTAGGCACCCTTTTCAATATAAGACTAGGCAAGTCTGGATATTGTAGATAAATTCATCTCACTAGCTAGACCTCGCCATCCGCATTTGCGAGAAACTTCTTTTGATAATTCTGTTATACCAGCGCCTTCCACACTATGGGTACATCAGCGCTGATCCGTTTGATCTTGCCTGGCAAGTCTACTCGCTGCATTAGCACTTGGTGTGACGGATATCTTGGGGGATGTGGCAAAGCTCTGCGGAACTTTCTTTTGAGCTTAAAGGACAAGAACGAATGGGCATCGTTAGCTCAAAAGCTAGAGAAAGCTACATGGTATGTCAAACCATAGCTTCAGGTAGTCTTTCTGACCTTATAACCAGGGTCGAGGAGCAACAAATTGCATCTAAGGAGATTTTACAGTTGTATCGTACAGAGCACAGTCAGAAAATCCTTATAAAGAACGGCGAATGCGAAATGGACGAGCTTTTCGAACGGTTCCGTTACAGGCCAGCGGATGTTCTTATGGAAGTCGCGCGTGGCACTTTGCTACACGTTATTAAACAAGTTCACGAAGATGAATGTTGGGATTACAAGTATGAGGTCGATTTTGAGAATCGCACATTGGCCGTCATTGAAGCGGGGAAATTCTGGAACGTGCCGCTAAAGGACGATTGTGACGGTTTGGGCCTTGCCAAGATCCACTCTTGTACGAATTGGGTACGGCTATCGCTACCACACTTGATCATCCCACACACACATATATATAGCTACACTCCTTGATAGCTATACAAGGACAGCGCAGTTCTCCCCCTCTCACACCGTTACAACGATGAAGAGAGCTATCTCTTGACAAAGTTTACCTAACGTCAATCCAAGCGTGCCGGGACGCACGGTGTGCCGGGACGCTTTTTCTTTCGGGTGTTCGGGACACTCTCACCACGCCTGTAAATCGACAGTTCCATCGTGCATTCAATTCGTCGCTCTCGTTCTTCCACAGCGCTACACTCCGGTAACTGAAAATGCATTACAGACCGTGCTGTCGCTCATTCTGTCAGAGCTGTTCACTAACTCTCGTCTGACACCCCCCTGTTCGTTCGCGACGAAACGTGCTTGCCAAGAGCTCGGTGGACCTGGAGAAAAGCTAAAACAGCAGAGTCACGAACTGCAGCCCTGAAAGGTCAAGTTGAGGTGAGGAGTGTGCATCCCGGCAGTTTCTCCGTGCTGGCAGCACCGAACACCAACTTTGTGATTTTATGGTACCCTTCAAAACACGTCAAATCTTGTTAGAAATCACTTTGAAAGCGCCTACCAAGGCATCCCGTACCTTGCGTTTGACGCAGCCCTCCCTCTGACAGAGAGATGGCGGTCCCAGGTACCCCAGGGCAGAGACTTCGACCTCCAGAAGCTGTGCACACGCGCCCTGAGGACCCAAATACCCCTAGCCTAGCTAATCTACGCACCACAAAAAGACACAGGCAAGCTGAAGCAGCGCCTATCCCTCTAATCCTCGGTGGTGGTGCTAACAAAAGACAACCGGTGACAGGCGCGGTCACTGAGAAGATCACGGCAGCCCAAGAGGCCGCCAAAACCAGACACAGCATCATCACAGCTATCGCAAACGCGATAGATCAATGCCTCGAAAGCTACACTAGCAGAGCTGAGCGGCTAGTTGCACAGGAACTACAGCAGCGCGTAGTACATGCTCTAACAAACTCAGTTCACTACCCAACCACGAACACCCCACAGCCTGCGAGCGGCGCTGGATCTCAACCTACCCGCACATACGCGGACGTCGCAAAACCCCCCAACTGCCACTCTACGCAGGAAAGGGGCGCCGCTATAACTAATACGGCAGCAAACCACCGAAATGGCAGAGCTCCGAATATGCCGCCGAGTAAGCCCGTGCCAGATAACCGCATTCTTCTCCAGCTATCTACAGCACAGAGGGCAAAGCAGCCTTCGCCCTTTGTAGTGCGGAAAGCACTATGCACAAGGATTGATAACCTCACTATGCAAGATATCCCAAGACTCACTACAACAAAAACAGGCTGGGCACTTACACCAGCCAACGACACTATCAAGCGCCGCCTGCTGCAGCCAGATAACGTAGAAACCATGCTAGAAATGCTGGGAGCAGTTGGATATCAGCTCCCAGAGAAATGGATCAGCTACGCAGTGCAGCGCGTAGAAGCGGCTCTTGTAGGACTCCGGATAGGTGGAGACGCAGCAGTACCAATCAGTAAAGAAGACGTTGCAGAGGAGGTTTACTCGCAAACAGGAGTAAAGCCACGAAACTGCAAACAATCTCGCCACGGGCCCGATAGGTTTGGTACGATGACCTGGATAATATCCTTTGCTGAGCGAGTACGGCCATTTCGGATATTTGGAACGAGTGAATGGGCAAAAGAGATCAAGAAAAACCCACCGGTGGCTATCCACAACCCTGGATGCCAGGGCTACTGCAACACATCCAGATGCACGCGCGCAGCTCGATGCGAGAACTGCAGCCAGTTGGTGATGGGACACAACGGGGCAATAGGTACAGGCTGTGATCAGCGAGCTCGCTGTGCCAACTGCCATGGACCACACCCTGCGACCGACAAAAACTGCCCAGCAAAGCCATACTACTACCAAGGGAAGCTCGTCCGGCTAACAAGCAAGCAACTGCAGAGCGTACGTAGAGCCGGAAATCGAGCCTA
The DNA here is from genome assembly GCA_009982855.1 of Lizonia empirigonia. NCBI lineage: Eukaryota > Fungi > Ascomycota > Dothideomycetes > Pseudoperisporiaceae > Lizonia > Lizonia empirigonia. The sequence continues at coordinate 407,390 of JAADKA010000035.1, read as the reverse complement.
CCAAAGGATCGGACAGACCCAGGACACAGAAGGAGACACAGCCGCCGAACCTATTGTCATTGCAGAAGAACAGCTAAGCCAGGAGAGTCGACCTACGCCCCAGCAGCCTCTACTACAAGCCACCCAGCCAGGAAAGGCAAAACGAACCCAACAAGAAGAAACACCAGCAGGAACAGACAGCGCCACAGCCACAGCCACAGACACGGACACAGCTACGGCCACGATCACGGCACCCCAGAAGCCACAGAGCCGCCGACCACGCCGGGCGGCAGCCCCAAGAGAGAGTCTAAGCCTAGCAGCGCTCTCGACAAGAAGCCTAAGAACAGAGCATACAATGTCCACACAGTCAGAAGCCACGATACAGGCCGACTTATCCTCTACCATAGAAGATACTGAAATGAGCGAGGACGTATTGCAATGGTAGGACGCCAATCAATACAACACAACGGGCAGCACCGCCCAAGCTGTAAGCAGCTACGAATAGCATGGGCGAACGTAGGCAAAGCCTCCGAATGCCACGACACTATACTCTGCCGCGCCTCAGACGAAGATGTCGACGTGGTATGCATCCAGGAACCATGGACACTACCAGGAACTGTAACGAAAAATCACCCAGGATACCACATGCATGCGCCTGTGATGGCATGGGACAGCAGAGAGGAGCGCGAGAACGAAAGGCCACGGGTGCTCACCTACACCCGCAAAGGCGTTAATCTTAGAACTAAAGTGCTGCCTAGAGTCACGCGAGACATACTTTGGACAGAGGTGAACGGATACGCTATACTGAACGTGTACCAGAGCCGAGAGGCACCAGAACCAGCACTCACCTACATCCAAGAACTGACGCCACCAAGCAGATGCGTCATTGGAGGGGATATGAACGCACGGCACGAGAGCTTCGAACCTGGCTCAGTAACCACAGGAGGCGGATCGGAGCTCGCACGCTGGGCCCACACCCACGCCATGGACTTTATCGGGCAGCCGGGAGTGCCAACTCATCAAGCTGGTCATGTGATAGACCTTACTTTCTCTAACGTCCCATTCGCAGACACGACTGTACGGCCAGACATGCACTCTGGCTCAGATCACGCAACACAAGTTACAACACTGCCAGCCCGAGGACTAGCAGCAGAAGGTCTCAATAAGCACAAAGTACTCGAGAGACACCTAGAGAGATTCACAAGACTAGTAGGCCTGAACATAACAGGTATTGGGGACCCAGCGAGAGCCAGGAACCAAAGCCAACTACAGACAACCATCCAAGACCTCACACAGGCGATAGAGGAAGCGATTCAGACAGCAGGGGTTAAACAAGGGGAACAAACCCAGTCAGCACCATGGTGGACGACAGAATGCCAGGCAGCGTACCGTCAGCACCTACAGGACCATGCCGGAATAGGAACTCCTCCAACAGATGCAACCAGAGAGTTCCTAAAGACAGTGCGCCGAGCAAAGAAAGCCTACTGGCGAGACCGGATAGACGGTGTTAAGACCGACGCAGACCTTTACAGCCTGGTTAGATGGCACAAGCTCGCACCAAACCAACAAGACTCCCCGCTAGTAGTAAATGGCGAAACTATCACAGATACAGCAGAGAAGGCGGAGGCCTTACGCAGAGAACTGCTGGACCGATTCAACAGCGCAGACGATCTGCCTGCACCACCAGAGGCAGAGGACTACACGCAAGACCCGCTACCATGGGACACTGAGGTATCGATGGAAGAAGCAGAGCGCTATGCCATAGGCGTAGCTAGCACATCACCGGGTGCTGACGGAATAACAGTACGGCTGCTAAAGGCGTGCTGGGCAGATGTGAAGAACCTCGTTCGCGCAATATATCAGAGGTGCCTCGAGCTAGAATTCTACCCAGACTGCTGGCGCACAGCAGAAGTAACCATGATACCAAAGGCTGGAAAGAAAGACCGCACGTCAGCGCGGTCGATGCGACCGATAGCCTTGCTCTCATGCATTGGCAAGGGGCTAGAACGTCTGGTGGCAAGAAGAATTGCTACAACAGCAATAACGCACGATGTCATCAGCCCCCAACACGTGGGAGCTGTGCCAAAGCGATCAGCCATGGACATCGTAGCGGCATTCACGCACGACGTAGAACAGGCTCTAGCAGTAGGCAAACGCGTGACTATGGTCACAATGGACGTGCAGGGAGCATTCGATGCACTTCTCAAGAATCGGCTGCTACGCCGAATGGCCCAGCAAGGCTGGCCACCAGCCTGCATCCGGTTTATTGACTCTTTTCTGACAGAGCGCCGTGTGCAGGTAAGACTTGGAAACGAGACAACGCCTCGCTACCCAGTAGCCTGCGGCACACCACAAGGATCTCCGTTGTCGCCAATTCTGTACACACTGTACCTAGCTGAGCTTCTCAACCAGGACAGAGCGCTACGCTTCGGCTACGCAGACGACATCAATATCTACAGAGCATCAAAGACTCTAGACGAAAACGTCCAGCTTCTGGCCAACGACATACAGGCCATCAACCAGTGGGGAGCAAAGAACAAGGTTACCTTCGCCCCAGAGAAGCTAGAAGCAATCCACATCACCCGCCAGAAGGACAGCTACTCTCCAAGCATACCTATATCCGACGCAATATCGCTAGAACCAATCGCACCAGCCGCAGATAGATCGCAGACGGCACTACGATGGCTCGGAGTGTGGTTTGACCGCCAGCTTAGCTTCAAACCCCACGTAGCCCACAGAGCAGCAGCTACCAAGAAACTTGTCAACCACTTGAGAAGCCTAGCCAACACGGCTCATGGCCCGCCCCCAGACGCTATGCGAAAAGCAGTAGTTACATGCGTTCTGCCTTCACTGCTATATGGAACCGAGGCTTGGTATGAGGGACGAACAAGGAACCCGAGAAACAGAGGAAAAGCCAACCCTAGCGCCGTCAGCACAAGAGTTGGACAGCACATTGCGGCTATCCAGGCTGTGCTTGTACAGGCTGCAAGGGCAATACTACCAGCATACAGAACAACACCCCTACCAATTCTCTTTAGAGAGGCTGGGATACCGTCAGCAGAAGTTGCACTGGAAGAGGCTAGGTGGCGTCTCGCACTACGACTCCAGACAACAGACCGCCAGCACCCTCTCACCCACCGAGCAGTTATACCACACAATCGATCTGGCACCAGGATAGGAGAGAGGCAGCAACCAAGGACTAAGATCCAGAGGCTAGGTCTGCTACTGCCAGCCATCCCTCGGCCAGCTCTGATAGCGCCACACTTCTCGCAAGGGTGCCGCACAGATCCGACGCTAGGGGTAGAGAAGAAAGCCGCTGCAAAGGAATTCAAAGAATGGTGGGCTTCTTTGGACAGCAGCACGATCACAGTCTTCTCTGATGGGTCAGAACAGCACTCTGAAGGGGAAATGAGAGTCACCTATGGGTATGCCATATACCAGGCCCAAGTGCAGGTAGCGACAGGACGCGGGTCTCTCCACTCGTTATCACACGTTTTTGATGCGGAAGCGATCGGGGCATGCAGAGCACTTCAGCACGCGGCCCAGATAGCAAGACCAGCAGATGCAGTCTATCTGTGCATAGACAGCACCTCGGTAATCTGGTGCCTACGCGGAACAGCCTCAAACTCCTCGCAATGGGCGTTCCTTCAATGCCAGGAGATAATGAATACAAGGCCTAATGTCAAGATTCGATGGGCACCAGGACACACCAACATCGAAGGCAATGAAGCAGCAGACCGCCTCGCGGATGTTGAGGCGAAAGAACCCTCTACCCCTTTCGGGCTAGCAGCACAACCAACCGTATCGGGCATACGCACAATAAGGAAAGCAGCACTAGCCACAGCCAGCACAGCTTGGTGGAGCAACGCAAAGAGCAAGCTCTCCAACTGGTACACCCAATGGAAGCTACCGTACCAACCCACCCGACCGCCACGTGAGCTCAGGTTGACACGCCCTACCCTAGCAAGGCTGCTGGCAATCCGGACCAGCCATGGAGACTTTGCATGGTACCATCGGAAATTCCATCATGACAACGCGACTCTCGGGTGCACCTGCGGACGCCCCAAGACTCCCTTGCACATCGCACTATGTCGGAAAACCAGAACAGCAAGCATCTTCCGGCGCTGGCCAAAGCGGCCACGAGCACCCCCAGAACACCTAGCGAAGCAGCCAAGTACCTCCAGATGCTCTGGGAAGAGCCAGAGGACTTTGCTGCTTTCCTAGAAATCACCGGCTTCTACAGCGCAATATGTAGGCCTCACTAGACCCTACACTTGCCCTACCTTCTCTCCCCTCCTCTTTCTCTTATTCTGTCTTTCTCTTCTCTGTTCTCTCTTCTCTCTTTCTCTGTCTCATTTCTTTTCTCTATCTCTTTATTTAATACGCTCCTTCGTAAGCACTAGCTATAACAACTAAAGGCGGACAGGTGCCTACTGCACAACTATTGTATTGGCGATCAACAGGCGGAGCAACCACTACGAGACGACAATCATGTACACAAGAATAGGCATCCTAGGCAGAGCACGGCAAGCCATAGGCATAGCCCGTCTACATGCCCCAAGGGAGGCTTTCTATATAGACGTTAAATACAACTCGCACTCGCACTCGCACGTGTCACGACGTAAGCCCGACATGCGACCTCTGCAGCCATCCTGTAGCAACAGATCTTTTCTACATTAAGAACTTGGGAGGTATGTTGTATATCTTCAAGGGGCCGTTGAAAAAATATGATCTTCTCTGCTCCTCTACAACTTCAACTTCAACTTTGACCTGTATTATCTTACATTCTCTTACAATCTTGTTGTAAAACAACAGAAATGCCTCTTGGTCAGGTAGGCTAATGGGTTTTGGTCTTACCGCAAGACTAAACAGTATGTTTGAAGAGAGGCTAAATCGCGCAAACGTAGATATTGCCTAGAAAGCGTCGCAAAGTCGAACACAAAAATCCTCTTAATATATCCACTGGTGAGTGGCACGAGCTAGTATGACACTGTTCTCATCCATTTGATCGATACTAATTACATCTAGTACGATATATACGAAGCTCACTATTGTCAGCCCTCAGGGGGTGTGTCAACTAGAATGTTCTACTATCGTCACAACTACGTAACACTGCTAATCTAGAATGCTCTAGATACTCTCTACTCCATGTATATAGTTGCTCTCTGTAGCTCTCTTAATCGAACAACCTTCTCTCTCCTCTGGTCCGTTCCAACAACTATCTTTACGAACTTCCCTTCCTACACAAGCGATCTTTTCTTAACTATGCGACCCAAGCAACGAAGACATCATCAGGATCACTACTGTGTTCTTTGGGTTCGGAGGTTCTCCTTGCTTTCCTTTCCATGACTGCTCATCTACATCCTAAGTTCGCACGAGGAGGCGCTTCTACCACCCTGGAGTACTATACAAAGGCTGCACTCCGCAAGATAGGCAATACGTCCGGCAAACCCTCTGTGGAAAAAGTTCACGCTCTACTTATGGTCGGGTACCAACGGTGGGTCGGCCAGGGTGATTCTTCTGGCATCGACGATATTAAATTGGGGATCGAATATACGCAAGCCATTACCCGCGAGCGAAAACAGGAGGAAATGACGCACCCGTCTGATGGCCAGAACGATGATCAAGCGAAGTTCATTATCCGTGAGAGTTGGAACCGGACCATTTGTAGCTGCTGTACCTTGGATCTCTATATAAGTTTGATGGCACAACGTCCGCGATCGATAAGGATGCCGGAGGAGCTGGTACACTTGCCTTGTACCAATAGCGCATTCCGCTCTGGGCGGGAAGGCAAAGCCGGACTATTCAGAGAAGATGCCGAGACTTCTAAGAAGGTAGAAGCTGATACGCCAGAGTACCCATACGACTTGCAGGAAGGAGGACTGAACTTGTTCATGCGGTCAGTGTTTCTATGTGGAGATATCATGGACAAGAAGAGGTATGTACAACTCATATACGATAGTTCTTTCGCTGATGTGTGGTAGTAAGGAGGAGCCTCAAGGTCCTGAACTCGACCGTTTCGAGACCAAACTGCGTCTCCAGAAGGGAGCTCTTCCAGAAGAGCTGCAGTTGCTGTCTCACAGATGGGAGGCAATAGAACCTAAAGCCGATGCGTTTCGCGAACAAACGCAGAGGTGCGGCTAGGATAGTCAGTCGTAAGCAGGAAATAGTAAGATGAATGCCGGGCCTCCTGTCTTTAGATTATCGTTGCCCCACAAGAGTCCTTCACGGCGCATACGCTGTGGGGCCGACACTTGCGTTTCGCTCAACGATTGCCTTGTTGCCTTATTTCGTTGTCGCACGATTGCGAACAACGGAGGCTTATAGAGGACAGGCTAGACCGATATGTGTCTTTCCAGACCGTGTTGTTGATTTCGAATCCCTCGCCTATACAATCTTACACTACTGTTTTTGTGACCTAGAGAGTTCAGTCTGTGCAAACGTCGAGCCAATCCCGAACCTACAATTCCCAACCACAATCTGAAAATAGTTTCTAGACAGAGAGACGTGCCGTTTTTCAAGACAGGGCAGATTGCTGATTTTCGGTAAGTATTGCCAGTTTGACAGGTTGCCATCACGCACCCTCCGGAAGCCCCACTGTGAACCGACTGCCATATGTAATTCAAACAACTAATGCGCTTATCTCTCAGTTCTCTTCGACGCCACACGTATACAAGCACCCAGAGACGGAACAGAAGGCTACGCTTAAGTGTTCAGTCATGGCCACTGGAAATCCGCTTCAATCGCGCTTTGGTGAGGCTCTGGAGAATCAGGAAGACCAAACGCCGCACTCCTGCCCATACCTGAACCATAGCGGACGGACATTTCAAGATTTTCAACAGTTCCTTAATCATGCGAAAATCGATCACCGCTCGGACTTTGAAGATCTGGACACACGGCAGTCACGTGCTAAACTCCGGGAATTATCGATAAAGTTCAGGTGAGATAGGGCAAACCTTAGCATGCATGCGCATAGTAGTTTGGTTTTTAACGACGTTAGGAGATCTGATCATTCTTCCGTTGCAACGGCAGGAGATCGGTCCGCGCCTGATATTGGAGATCCTACTTTGGAGTCGGAAAAGGAACTCCGTCGAACTTCACCGACATCTGGATGGAAACGCTCTGCTCTTATAGAGCACGAGTTCATTGGCTGCAAGGGTAAGGCTCCGTCTCACGTAGAAGTGGCCGATTCCGATTACTCGAGGCATATCCCGCATACTATCGCCCCAGATCCTCGCCTATTCGACCCCAAATTTAGTCCAAGAGGCACCTCATCGCCGTACTCAACAACGCCCGAGCCCTCCAGTGGATGGTCAACCGATGCCACAAAGAGCAGTAAAATAACGTCTCCGCAACAGTCTTCCGCGCATCAAACGAAACGGACTATTCCCAAGCCACAACAAACCCAACGCCAACCGTGTGTTCTTCAGTCTCCACATACTGATGCTCGGTACCCTAATTTAATTTTACAGCCCGACAGCAGGCCTATCTCGCAAGAAGAGCTTGTATCTGAAGTAAAGTCGATATATGATGGCTTGAACATGGTAGAGACAAAGTGTATGCATATCGACCGTGCTCAAACTGCTGCCGCCGCTCAGGAGGGTGAAGCCAGAACCAATCTTGCTTCTGATCATTGGCAGGCTTTGATTGCTCTTCACCGTACTCTGTTGCATGAACACCACGATTTCTTTTTAGCCAGTCAGCACCCCTCCTCTCCGACATGGCTACGTCATCGTGCGGTTAAGTACTCGATGCCGGCGCGTATGTGGAAACATGGCATTCACTCTTTCTTGGAGTTACTTCGAAGGCGTCTGCCTGAGAGCATCGATTATATGCTGGCTTTTATCTACCTAGCATACCAGATGGTAGCGCTTTTATACGAGACGGTTCCTACATTCGAGGATACGTGGATCGAATGCCATCTAGATGACGCAGCGCCTGTTAAAAAAGAACGCTTTATTACAGCCTACTATAACGCTAGAGAGGCTGCGATTACTGAGAGAGTGGTACGAGCTGGATGGGCCACTACAGGCATCTGTCCATTGAACATTGAGCGGGTAGTCAACTCCTCACAGGTAGCTCAGAGGCCTGTTACGCCACCACGTCAGAATCAAGCTCAACCTGCTGAGAACTATCTATCTACCCCCGTGGACCTCGTGATCTTTTTATAGCTCAGCGAGAGCTGCATAGAAACGAGAGTGTTAGCCGCAAGACTCACCAGCTTATTCAAAAAGCAGGCAAAGCTATTGCAGTAGCAAATACTCGCGCAGCACAGCTAGAAGCAGAGAACAAAAGACTATATAGTCAACTTGAGGCTCTTAAGCCTCAGCAGCCACGAAAGAAAGTTCATGTAAATCCAAATCAACGCTTTGCAGATATAGAAACAATTATGGTAGCAGTGCAGGCGTCTGCTCTTTTAGAGTTACAAAACAATAGTAACGCTGCAGAAAAAGCAGCAGAGAGAGCAGCAGCTGAATCAGCAGCTCAAACTCTTCAGTCTATGTGTACAGAGTGGCAATTGTAATTAGGTTGAATTAATTACGTTGATTTTTAATGGGTGGCCGAGTTCTGGGCGGGTGGCCAGCTTCAGTGGGTGGCCAGCTTCGGTGGCCGCTAGCTTAGGCTCCCGGGAACCGTCTAAATTGCTAGAGAAGCGAGCTGCGTACAAAAGAGGCTTTTATCTCCGAGTTCTTGGCATTGGATTGTGCAGGTCGTTGCTGCGCCGTGAGGATGAAGCTCACAGCACGACGGCGGCTTCGCACGTGCAGCAGGAGCTTCGATCTCACGGCAGCGCCTTTGCCTCTGCCCGTGGACTACGGAAGCCCCGAGACTGGACACAGTAGTGTCCCATAATTGCTGAAGGTGAAGGTAGCGGGAGCGTCGATGCTGGTAGGAAACAATGTTTTTGGCGGCAATCTGCTGTTTGCCTTGATCGAAGGTAATTAAGATCGATCTGAACGAGGCGCTCGGCTGATCTGCGGATAAATGGCACTAGTGCTGCTACACGCTGCAGCCACCTAGCGGGATGGTGTGCAGCAAGACGCAACGTCCCTTAACTTAATGCAGGGATTTGTACTCACGTGACAGTATATGCATGCGGAGCCTAAGTAGCAAGTGCGAACTTCACTAAACCACGCTTAGCGCCGGATATGGTCTTTTTAATTATGTGGCATTGGGACAGGTTTTTTCCAGCGTTATCGGCTAACGAGTAAGCGCATCCATTGCATCCGCACTAGCGTACCGCTAAACCAGAAGAGGCCGTCACGTATAGCTGATGAATTGTGAGCAGCAAAGGTCTCTTGTAAACGCCCTCCGGAAAAAGGCCAGCGTACACACACAATTTATTTACGCCCGGCGGCCGAGCCGAAAGGGCTACTAACGCTAGTCTAACTTTACACTTCTTATGCTACGTCTCGGCCTCCTTAGCCCATATATCTTCTTTGGCTCGCTTCTTCGTGTAGCTTATCATCTAAGTCGGAGCCCTTTCTCTATATCTAGAACGCTTCTTCTCTATTTAATGCACCTCGTCAGACGCTCGTGGGTTAGTGTTGCCGGCGGCAGGCTGGCTTAGAGTCGGCTTCTCTAAGAGATTCTCTAAGTGTTCAGCGTCCTATCTTCGGCGGCTGAAGCGTTGTCTGCTGTCTATTGCACGAGGCTGTAGACAAGTTTATGTTAGTATCTGAGGTTTACCAAGTGACTAGTTAGATATCAGTTTGCCTCGAGTCTTCGTGTTGCTATTGCAAATCGTATCGTCGCCCGCACTGCGTCCATATCTGGCGCCCATTTGGCGTCGTCTGCCGCTGCTTTACCGCCCAGGTAGAACGGCAAGTTTCCTCTGCTTGACTGCGTACACTGCAGCATTTCTGTTCGCTGTGTGGTCCACTTTCTGCAACGGAAGAGAAAGTGCTCCACCGTCTCTGCCGCCTGTCCGCATTCGCATTGGTCTGTCGTCGACGCTTTGATTCGGTGTCGATACGTGTTTAGCTGCGCCATGCCTGTTCTGAGCTGGGCAAGTACTCTGCTCTCTTTCCGCGAAAGCCCATCATAGAGTTGTCGAGTGTGCTTTCCTGGCAGTGCCGTGTCGATTCGTTTAGAGTATGCTCCTACGCCTGCTGGCACCTTCTTGGCTATGCCTTGCTTGCGTGCAATATTATGCGTAGTTGATCGCATCCTAGGGAGCTGTGTCTGTGGCCTAGCATTTGGTCTAGTTGCCATCTTCGCCTCTCGCTTAGCGAGGCTTGCGAGCTCGCACTCTTCGCTTGCGGGTAGCCATAGCACTGTTACTGTGTTGCCGTCTCTTCGTAGTGTCTGTACAGTCTTGTAGAACTGGCTAATATAGCTTTGCCCAGACTGCTGCCTCGGTCTTCTGAGTGTGAGCACAGCGGCTTTGTTTCTTGTTATCAGTGCAATGTTGCGAAACCTCAGCTTCAGCAGCCTGCTCAGCGCCTCGGCCATTGCTGCCAGCTCTGCTGCATAAGGGTTCTGTTCCTCTCTCTTGCCCAATGTGACGGAGAAAGATCGTTTTTCGTTATTCTGTAGGCTGATCGCGCCTCCCATTCCGACTACTCCGTTCCGCGCCGAGCTGCTTACAGCGATGCGTACCGCCCAGTTCGCCTCGAGCCCCTGTGCCGCGTTCTCGACTACGGTCTGCACTCTCTTCTCCCATGGTGCCAAGACACCTGGCTGGATCGTCTCCATCCGCTCCATTTCTATGTCCTTGAGCGCTTCTGCCACTTGGAACAGCGGCGAGCGGTACTGCCTTCTGAACTTTCGCATCCGCGATGTGTTTCTTCGCAACGGGTTCGTCTCAGGCAGCGCGTGGATGTCGGTCCACAGCTTGACTGCCCGCTTCCAGAACCGCTCATGTGGACTAGGGATGTGCGCCTCTGCCTCTGCCACCCACGTCGCCACGGTGAGGAACGTCCCTACGATCGCTTGTGCACCTATTCTTTGCACCCTATTGATGGGTCTTACCAGCTTGTCTTTGCAGGCATGCATCCACACGTTCGACGCGTAGTCTACTGTCGGCGCGACTGTCGCCGTGAACAGCTGTCGTGCCACTGTAGGTGAGAGCCCTCGTAGCCTCCTGAGTTCTAGTGCTGCTTCCATTCCCTTCGCGGCTGCTCTTGCGATGTGCTTGTGGTACTTGAGCCTGGCGTCCATGAGCACGCCGAGTATCTTAACGTGGTCCTTGGGCGATACACTCTGCCCCTTAATAACGAAGGGCTCCGTGGCACTCTTGTACGCCTTGCGAGTAAAGTGGATAACGGCCGTCTTTTCTGCTTCAAACGTCGCTCCGCTTCTCCGTTCCCAGTCTAGTGCGTCTCGGATGATGGCGTTGATACCCTCTCTATTGCTTTGCGCCGTCGGGCCTGTGACCCACGCAGTAAAGTCATCAACGAACGCGATCGCGCCTCCGTACGTGTCGATGCGTCGTTGCACCAGATCGGCGTTGAAGAAGAGAAACAGAATTGGCGATAACGGAGACCCTTGCGGCAGACCTGCTTGTGGCAGTTCTTGGACCTTAGAGGTCTGTCCGTTGACCTGGATTGACGCTGTGCGCTCTGAGCAGAATGCCTCTACCCACCTCAGCAGCTTCTGTGGTATGCCTCGTGCCTTCATCCTCTGCAGCAGTCTTTCCTTGCACACCCCGTTGTACGCTCCCTTGACGTCGAAGCTGATCAGGCTGACGGTCCGACGGCCTCGCCACGCGGTGTAAATCTGCTCTTGGAGCAGCACTAGTGCTTGCTCGGCTGATCGCTGCTTGCGCGCTCCGAAGTGGTTGGTGGGCAGAAGCCCGTGGGTCTCAACCATATGCGAAATCCTCTCTGCCACTACTGACTCTAGCACTTTGCCTAGCGTGGCCAACAGTGAGATCGGTCTCCATGCTTTTGCCATGGTGTAGTCTCCTTTGCCTGGCTTCTTAAGCGGTATGATCTTGGCGTGTCTCCATTGGCTGGGCAGCGCTCCCTCTTCTAGCGACTGTCGGAATAGCGCAAGCACATGGTCCTTCACTACCGGCCAGACCTGCTTCCACACTATGACAGGCAGTCCGTCGTCTCCAGGTGCTTTCCATGACTTGGCGGCCTGCAGCTGTCTTTCCACCTCCTCGAGCGTGATGGTCGGCATGTCCACGGGTGCTCTCTGCGGCCTGGCTCCCTCGTCATCGATGCTGCTGGGAAGCGGAGGGAAGAAGGTGCTGAGCAACTCCTCAGCTTGTTCTTCAAAGTCGCTCGTAGTTGTACTGTCCGTTCTGCGAAGTGCTGGAACTGTCCCGAACGCCTCGTTGCCCGCCTTCAGGTACTTGGCCGCGTTCCAGATGTTGTCGTTGTCCGCCAGGAAGTCATCCCAGTGCTTTCTCTTCTGCTGTCGAATAGCATCATGGTACTGCTTTGACGCTCCCTTTGCCGTCTCCTCTAGGTCCGGCCTAGCTACTCCTGTCCGTCTCGCGGCTCTCGCTCGGTTCCTCCAGTGCGTGTAAATGCGGCGTAGCTGTGTCAGATCCTGCGTCCACCACCTCTTTGCGTATGGTGACGGCTTAGCCCTGGGTGTTAGTGCGTGCACCGCCTCCAGCACCGCCGCCATCAGTCTGTCGGTCCTTTGCTGCGTCGTGCCCGCTGGCGGAGTCACGCTGAGCGTTCTGGCGATCCTGTCGTTGATTGCTTTCCACGGTGCGTTCTTGAGCAGAAGCCGCTCTCGCTGCTGCGGCACTGGCACGGAGCTGTCGAAGACCGTCTCGATCATTCGGTGGTCGGAGCCGTGTTCGGTGTCGTGGGCAGCGCATCTTAGCACCGTGTCTGCCAGCTCTTTTGACGCTAACACCAGGTCGATTGTCATCTCGTAGTCTCCGCACTGCCACGTCTTGGTGCCACGCGGGAGCAGGCTGCTGAGCGCGTGTTCTGTCATCAGATCGATGATCAGGTCTGCCTCGCCCTGTCTAACCAGCGTCACATCCTCTCCTCCCCACAGCTGGTCGTGCTGATTGAAATCTCCGGCCAGCACCACGTCCACTACCGTGCCAGCCCTTCTTCTTGCCTCCTTAATCACCGTATCTAGCTTGTTGCATGCGTCTCGCAGTGCTTGCTGGTCTCCTCCTGGTATGTACACCGACACCACCAACACCCGACGCTCGTGTAGCCGGATGATCGCTGCTGTCAGGTCCGGCGACTCTACCCGTACCTGTTCCGCTTCTACTTCTCTATTCACCCACAGCATGCTCCGTATCGGCCACCTTCCTTCTCGCCAGGTCGATGGCACCATCTTGGTCCACTTGTGATGGAGCATGGGCGTCGTCAGCAGCCGACCCTGGATCCTCCGTGCATGCGGCTCCTGGATAGCTACCACCGACACGTCTTGCAACTCTTCGTCGTTCATCAGGCTGTCATGTACTTCGCCTTGCTTTCTAACATTAAGCTGGATCATGCGAAATACTCTATTCATGTTGAGGCGGGTATAGCATCCGACAGTTTCTGCTGAACGACTCGTGCGGTCCTCCGCACAATACGCACTTCATCACTATTTCGCTGCAGCTCTTGTGGTGGTGGCCGTCTTTGGCACATCTCCCGCATCTCTGCGCCTTTCGGCACTGATACGCTTTGTGGCCGAGCTCCTGGCAGTTGTAGCATTGTCCTGGCCGTGGTCGCCGCTCAAATGCGCTGGTTGTGCTGGACTCTCCGCCCGCGTGGAAGAAGCCTTCTGCGATGAGCCTCCTTGCGTCACTTTTCTTGGTCACGTACACCACCATAGATCCGTACGCCTTGGGGACGTCTCTCTTGCTAAGCCACGCAATCTTGGCGACTGTCGTTCCATTCTCTCCTCCAAACGCTTCTGCTGCTCCCGCTCGGATCTCGTCCTTCTCATCCAACACTGCTGTTCTCTTGACGTTGTCTATCTTGACTGGGTAGAGCTCATCGCGCAACACGCGCGCGCCTGCGCCAATCTTCTCTGCTGCTCTCTTGACTAGCTGGTGCTCATCTTCGTCTCTGCACGCAATCCTGATCCTGCTCTGCGTCGCGTGGTCGACGGTGACCGCCCGGCAACGCCAGTTTTCTTGGTTCTCCATTGTGCGCATCTCTCTTTCCACGGCTGCTCTGACCGCTCCGGCTGACAATCTGCCATTTTCAGTATCTGCCCTGGAAATGTCTACTGTAACGTTGGGCACGTCGATCGAGGCGAGGTTGGTTCTGTTCGTGTGCTGCTGGTTTGCTAGCGTTCCGGACGTGGCGCTTGGTTCCGCAGGTGCGCTTGCGGACGCAACCGAGGCCCAGGTACGCGCACTAGAGGATGCTGTTGCCACAAGGTCATCGACGCGTGTCTTCAGCTCAGCGATCTCGTCGATAAGTTTCGCATTGTGGTCAACAATAGCTTGCTGGTTCTTTCTAATCTCTCTTGTTTCGCGTTCGAGGTTCTGGATCGTTTCATTCTGCTGCTGGATGATCTTGGTTAACGCGGTAAGTAGATCTTTGTTGGTGGCGGTGCTCTTCCTGGCTTGACGGATGGGTTGGCTGCTTTCGATCTGGATGGTGTCGGAGTCGTCGGCTGATAGGTCTGGCTGTGGTGGTCGCCTGCGGTAGTGTTCGTTTTGCTCGGTGGTGTTTCTTGCGCGTCTCTTCAGTGGTGCCAGCAGCTCGGTTGGCAAGGATGTCGCTTCGCGGTCGCGGTCGCGTTCAGGGGTCGAGATTGCCATCTCTCTCACGCGTCCAGATCGCAAACTCATCCACACAACAGTTCGCTGCCCCTAGACAATACCCCGCAGGAGTCTCTGTTTGCGTAATCCAGAAAATACAGTTGCTTGTCCCGAGCTTCGACACTGCTAAAGATAAGAAGTGTTCTCCGGGCCAGCGTACACACACACAATTTATTTACGCCCGGCGGCCGAGCCGAAAGGGCTACTAACGCTGGTCTGCTACTACTCTGCTTATGCTACATCGCGGCCTCACTAGCCCCTGTGTCTTCTTTGACTCGCTTCTCCATGCCACTTGTTGTTCGAATCAAAGCCCTTGCTCTATATCTAGGTCGCTTGTTCTCTATCTACTGTCTCTCATCAAGCGCTCGTAGGTTAGTATTGTTAGTGGCAGACTGGCTCAGAGTCGGCATCTCCAAGAGACTCTCCAAGTGTTCAGCGTCCTATCTTCGGCAGCTGAAGCGCTGTCTGCTCTATGCTGCACAAGGTTGTTGATGAGTTTGTGTTAGTAGATAAGGTTTATCCAGTCGTCAGACATCAATTTGCGTCAAGTCTTCCTGTCGCCATCGCGAATCGAATCGTCGCTCGCACTGCGTCCATGTCTGGCGCCCACTTCGCGTCGTCTGTCGCTGCTTTACCGCCCAGGTAGAGCGACATGTTTCCCCTGCCTGTCTGCGTGCACTGCAGCATCTCTGTTCGCTGTGCTGTCCACCGTCTGCATCGGAACAAAAAGTGCTCCACTGTCTCTGCCGCCTGCCCGCATCCACACTGGTCTGTGTTGCAAGCTTTAATTCGATGTAGATACGTGTTCAGCTGTGCCATGCCTGTTCTGAGCTGTGCGAGCACGCTGCTCTCTTTCCGCGATAGCTGGTCGTAGAGTTGTCGTGTGTGCTTCCCTGGCAGTGCCGCGTCAATTCGCTTAGAGTAGTTTCCTACTTTTTCTGGTACCTTCTTGGCGTTGCCTTGCTTACGCGCAATGTTGTGGGTAGTCGATCGCATCCTAGGAAGCTGTGTCTGCGGCGTGGCGTTTGGTCTTGTTGACGTCTTTGCCTCCTGCTTGGCGAGGTGTGCGAGCTCGCAGTCTTCGCTTGCAGGCAACCACAGCGCTGTCACCGTGTTACCGTCTCTTCTCAGCGTCTGCACGGTCTTGTAGAACTGGCTGATGTAGCTTTGGCCCGACTGCTGCCGAGGTCTTCTCAGCGTGAGCACAGCCGCTTTGTTCCTTGTTGTCAGTGCGATGTTGCGAAACCTGAGCTTTGGCAGCCTGCTCAGCGCCTCGGCCATTGCCGCCAGCTCTGCCGAGTATGGGTTCTGCTCCTCTCTCTTGCCTAGTGTAGTAGAGAACGACCGTGTTTCGTTGTTCTGTATCCTGATCGCACCTCCCATCCCGACTATCCCGTTGCGCGACGAACTGCTTACCGCAATGCGTACCGCCCAGTTAGCCTCGAGCCTCTGCGCCGCATCCTCAGTCACCGCCTGCACTCTCTTCTCCCATGGCGCCAAGACGCATGGCCGGATTGTCTCCATCTGCTCCATCTCTATGTCCTTGAGCGCTTCTGCCACCTGATAGAGCGGCGAGCGGTACTGTCTCCTGAACTTGCGCATGCGCGACGTGTTTCTTCGCAGTGGGTTGGTCTCAGGCAACGCGTGGATGTCGGTCCACAGCTTGACTGCTCGCTTCCAGAATCGCTCTTGCGCGCTCGAGATGTGCGCCTCTGCCTCTGCCACCCATGTCGCCACCGTGACGAACGTCCCTACGATCGCTCGTGCTCCTACTCTCTGCACTCTATTAATGGGCCTTGCGAGTTTGTCCTTGCAGGCGTGCATCCACACGTTTGACGCGTAGTCTACCGTCGGCGCGACCGTCGCCGTGAACAGCTGCCGTGCCACCGTGGGCGAGAGCCCTCTCAGCCTCCTGAGCTCCAGTGCTGCCTCCAGCCCCTTTGCGGCTGCTCTTGCGACGTGCTTGTGGTACTTGAGCCCGGCGTCCATGAGCACGCCGAGTATCTTGACGTGGTCCTTGGGCGACACGCTCTGCCCCTTGATGACAAAAGGATCTGCGGCGCTCTTGTATGCTTTGCGAGTGAAGTGGATAACGGCCGTCTTCTCTGCTTCGAACGTCGCCCCGCTTCTCCGTTCCCAGTCTAGTGCGTCTTTGATGATCGCTTCGATACCCTCCCTGTTGCTTTGCGCTGTCGGGCCCGTGATCCACGCGGTGAAGTCATCCACGAACGCGATCGCACCACCGTATGTGTCAATGCGTCGTTGCACCAGGTCCGCATTGAAAAAGAGAAACAAAATAGGAGACAGAGGCGACCCTTGTGGCAGACCTGCCTGAGGCAGCTCTCGAACCTCGGACGCCTGTCCGTTGACTTGGATCGATGCGGTTCGCCGTGAGCAGAAGGCCTCTACCCACCGCAACAGCCTCTCTGGTATGCCTCGCGCTTTCATCCTCTGCAGCAGTCTTTCCTTGCACACTCCGTTGTACGCTCCCTTGACGTCGAAGCTGATCAGGCTGACAGTTCGCCGGCCCCGCCACGCGGTGTAGATTTGTTCTTGGAGAAGCACCAGTGCTTGCTCCGCTGATCGCTGCTTGCGCGCTCCGAAGTGGTTGGTGGGCAGCAACCCGTGCGTCTCGACCATGTGCGAGATTCTCTCTGCCACCACCGACTCCAGCACTTTGCCCAGCGTGGCAAGCAGTGAGATCGGCCTCCAGGCTTTTGCAATGGTGTAGTCTTCCTTGCCCGGCTTCTTGAGCGGGATGATCTTAGCATGTCTCCATTGGCTGGGCAGCGATCCCTCTTCTAGCGACTGTCGAAACAGCGCAAGAACATGGTCTTTGACCACCGGCCAGATCTGCTTCCACACTATGACCGGCAGTCCGTCGTCTCCAGGTGCTTTCCATGACTTTGCAGCGTGCAGCTGCCGTTCCACCTCTTCGAGCGTGATAGTCAGCATTTCTACAGGCGCTCGCTGCGGCCTGTGTCCTTCGTCGTCGATATGGCTGGGAAGCGGAGGGAAGAAAGTGCTGAGCAGCTCTTCGGCTTGCTCCCCGTGGTCGGTCGTAGTCGTTCCGTCCGTTCTGCAAAGTGCTGGGACTGATCCAAACGCCTCGTTACCCGCCTTCAGGTACTTAGCCGCGTTCCAGATGTTATCGTTGTCCGCCAGGAAGTCATCCCAGTGCTTTCTCTTCTGCTGTCGAATGGCATCGTGGTACTGCTTCGCCGCTCCCTTTGCCGTCTCTTCCAGATCCGACCTAGCACCTCCTGAGCGTCTCACCGCTCTCGCTCGGTTCCTCCAATGCGTGTAGACGCGGCGTAACTGTGTCAAGTCTTGCGTCCACCATCTCTTCGCGTACGGTGACGGCCTAGCTCTGGGAGTCAGTGCGTGCACCGCCTCCAGCACCGCCGCCATCAGTTTGTCCGTTCTCTGCTGCGTCGTGCCCACTGGCTGCGTCGCACCAAGCGTCCTGGAGATCCTGTCCCTGATTGCTTTCCACGGTGCGTTTTTGAGTAGAAGCCGCTCCTGCTGCTGCTGCGACGGCGCCGGCACCGAGCTGTCGAAGACTGTCTCGATCGTCCGGTGGTCAGAGCCGTGTTCGGTTGCACAGATCGCGCATCTCGTCACTGCATCTGTCAGCTCACTCGACGCTAGCACCAAGTCGATCGTCGTCTCGTAGTCTCCGCCTTGCCACGTCTTGGTGCCGCGCGGGAGCAGACTGCTGAGTGCGTGCTCTGTCATCAGGTCGATGATCGGGTCTGCTTCGCCCTGTCTGACCATCGTCACGTCCTCCCCTCCCCACAGCTGGTCGTGTTGGTTGAAGTCGCCAGCCAGCACCACGTCCACCACTGTGCCGGCCCTTCGTCTCACCTCCGTAATCGCCTCGTCTAGCTTGTTGCATGCGTCTCGCAGCGCCTGCGGGTCTCCTCCTGGTATGTACACCGACACCACCAACACTCGCCGCTCCCGCAGCCGGATGATCGCTGCTGTCAAGTCCGGCGACTCAATCCGCACCTGCTCCGCCTCCACTTCTCTGCTCACCCACAGCATGCTCCGTATCGGCCACCTCCCCTCTCGCCAGGTCGACGGCACCATCTTAGTCCACTTGTGATGGAGCATAGGCGTTATCAGCAGCCGGCCTTGCATTCTCCGCGCGTGCGGCTCCTGGATGGCTATTACTGTCACATCTTGCATCTCTTCGTCGTTCATCAGGCTGTCGTGTACTTCACCTTGCTTTCTGACATTGAGCTGGATCATGCGGAATGCTCTATTCATGCTGAGGTGGGTAGAGCATCCGACAGTTTCTGCTGAACGACTCGTGCGGTCCTCTGCACAGCACACACTTCATCACTGTTTCGCTGCAGCTCTTGTGGTGGTGACCGTCTTTGGCGCATCGCCCGCATCTCTGCGTCTTTCTGCACTGGTACGCTTTGTGGCCGAGCTCCTGGCAGTTGTAGCATTGCCCGGGCCGTGGCCGGTGTTCGAAAGCGCTCGTCGTGCCAGACTCTCCACCAGCGTGGAAGTAGCCTTCTGCGACGAGCCTCCTTGCATCGCTCTTCTTAGTCACGTACACTACCATAGACCCATACGCCTTTGGGACATCCCTCTTACTCAGCCACGCGATCTTGGCAACCGTCGTTCCATTCTCTCCGCCAAAAGCTTCCGCGGCTCCTGGCCTAATTTCGTCCTTCTCGTCTAGCACTGCAGTTCTCTTGACGTTGTCGACCTTGACTGGGAAGAGCTCATCGCGTAACACGCGCGAGCCTGCACCGATCTTCTCTGCTGCTTTCTTGACAAGCTCGTGCTCGTCTTCATCTCTACACGCGATCCTGATGCGGCTCTGGGTGGCGTGGTCGGCGGTGACCGCCCGGCATCGCCAGTTCCCGTGACTCTCCATCGTGCGCATTTCCTTTTCCACCGCTGCTCTGACCGTACCCGCTGACATTCTGCCATGTTCGCCATCTGCTCTGGAGATGTCTACTGTAACGTTGGGCACGTCGCTAGGAGCGAGGTTAGGTCTGCTAGCGTGCGGCTGACTCGGTGGCGTTCCGGAAGTGGCGCTCGGCCCCCCAGGCACGCTCGCACCAGCCACCGCGGCCCAGGAACGCGCACCCGAGGCTGCCGCTGCCACGAGGTCGTCGACGCGCGCTTTGAGCTCTGCGACTTCGTCGATAAGCTTGACATTGTGGTCGATGATGGCCTGTTGGTTCTCTCTGATCTCTTTAGTTTCGCGTTCGAGGTTTCTGATGGTCTCAGTCTGTTGCCGAATGATGTCGGTCAAGGCGACGAGCAGGTCTTTGTTGGTCGTGGCGCTCCTCCTGGTTCGAGGGTCGGGCTGGCTGCTTTCAATCGGGATGATATCGGAGTCGTCGGCTGATGGGTCTGGCTGTGACAGTGGCCTGCGGTAGCGTCCGCCTTGCTCGATGGTATTTCTTGGGCGCCTCTTCCGTGGTGCTGGTAGCTCAAAGGGCAAGGACAGCGTGTCGCGGTCGCGGTCGCGTTCCCGGTCGCGTTCTCGGTCGCGTTCAGGGGTCGAGAACGCCACCTCCCTCACAAGCCCAGATCGTAAGCTCATCCCCAAGATTCAAAAGTCCGATTTTTTTCTCAGTTTAACACCCGTTGCAGTACAGATCCCGCCAGCGTACAGTCGCGAGCACAATCGGTTTCCGGTTCCCGCACTAGCTGCGTTCTCGGCGCACGGTCTGCATGACACGGCCTTACTGCATCTGTCTTAGTGATTGGCTTATGTCATCATTGGCACGGTGGCGTGTAGACCTTGGTTCTGCGGGCGCGTCCACCATCCAAGTACAACCACCCCAGCTCAAGCTCGACGCCCTGCTACGCACCGCGACTTTATAAATCTTTTCAGCGAACAACTTCCAACACGCCCCATCTCGCCCAACAGGTGCGACAGTGACTGCTACAAATCTATACACCAAAGGACGCAGAACATCACTACAAGGACCAATTCCACAGCAACATCAGGTATCTGTCACATACGCGCCCTCCATCACACCATGCTAATGTCAATATCATGCTCAATTGCATCAGGAGTAGCAACGCTTACCTTTGATTTCTTAACTCGGCATCGGTTGCATGCACGCTTTACTCGCTGCCTGTTCCTTTCCATCATGACTGGCGTCGTTAATCGGCGCTTATCTGATATTCACAATATCCTATAGGAATATTTTATGCGCCCACTGGGAGGGTTCCTGTTCTTCATACCTGCATGTCGATGCTGTGCCACAATAAGTCATACTATTGATTTCTAAGAACTCGGGTTAACTACTTCATCTTTGAAGTGAACACTACTGTGCCGCAACCGGTGCGGAAAATAACTCTCCCCAACACGAGTTAACGGCCAAATTTCGGCTTGATGAACGCGACAATAAGCAACCTTACGAAAGTGGCACAGCAACGATCCTTGTCAAGGAAAGAAATACGATCACCGTTAACTTACCGCATTCACTGCAACATCTTCTGTACCGAATCTATCACAATTCACATCTTCGCGCATGGAGACCAACCAAGGGCAAAGAAGAAGAACTGCGATCATGGAGGATAAGATCTAAAAGATTCGATATTGTGGTAGAGGGATCCTCAAGAAGAAGAAATTAGGTGTCGACCCGCAATCGGTTGTAGGCAAGGAAGTAGAATAGAATTGGTATGTAGCGAGTGTGTGTCGGGAGAGTCGGTTTCGTCTCCGCTATGCGCATTCTACCCTTTTATACCCGAACCCGATGCGCCTTCAGCACGTGACATCTTACTACACCACAATATACTATGGTATCATGCGTAAGTTTTGTGAGTGGAGATGCACGGTGGGGGTGCTTGGCGGATGATGCGGAACCTCTCTATCGTCCAAATTACATCAAATCCTACCTAATTCTGTATACAATACAATGTTAACCTGTTTCGAGAAGCATCTCTGTGTGCCCCCCAGAATGTCTACTACTCGTCCATTTCATCCATCTCATCTATCCTATCCATCTCATGTATCCCATCGATCAACCGTCCTAAAATGGCTACTCCTTGTCCATCAACACCACCCCATAGTCAGCATTTATCACGGGACCAGCGCCTGCAGGTACAGACTCTACGGCTAGCTGGTCATACGTACAGATATATCGCCAACCTCCTCCACGTCACCGAGCGACAAGTTGAGTGGGCAGCTACTAGTGTTTCTGTCACTCCAAAACGACGGAGTGGTCGCCCACGTATCCTTACAGATGCCCAAGTAGACGAGCTTGAGGCGTACGTCCGATCATCACGACGTACACGTCAGATGAGCTGGCATCAACTTGCGTACGGTCCCTTTGACGCATGGGGGGTGTCAGAGTACGTGATACGCCGTGCCTTGACTGCTAGAGGATACACACGCCGCATTGCCCGAGCCAAGCCACCTCTCACCCAACTCCATAAGGACTTGCGCCTTGCCTGGGCTCGTGAGCATGTCAACTAGGAGCCTTGGCAGTGGTGGAGGATCCTCTGGAGTGACGAGACGTGGGTAACTGGAGGGCGGCACCGTCGAGTATGGGTAACAAGGAAGACTGGAGAGGAGTTAGATCCTACCTGTACTGTTGACAAGGTACCAAGAAAGCGTGGCTGGATGTTCTGGGCCTGCTTTTCTGGTACTACAAAAGGTCCCTCCCTTTTTGGGAGAAAGAGTGGAAGACTATCAACAAAGAGAGGTACTGTGAAAGGATTGTACCACTTATTCATGGGTGGCTACGCCTTAATCCAGACCTTGAGTTTATGCAGGATTCAGCCCCAGGTCATTCTGCAAGGCTGACCCTTTCTGAGCTACAAGAAAGAGGGATAACGCCTATATACTGGCCTCCATTTTCACCAGACCTCAGTCCAATTGAGCCAGTCTGGGATGAGATGAAAGACTATATTGAGAATCACTATCCTGACCTGCCTGGAGGGAGGCAGTACACGTACGATCAACTCAGGGGGGTTATACAAGAGGCATGGGACTCAATTACCCCTGAGTTTCTTCAGGGCCTCATTGAGACTATGCCAGCTCGTTGCCAGGCAGTCATTGACGCTCAAGGTGGTCACACAAAGTACTAAGATTGTATGTAAAGTATGACAAAGCCAAGATTTGGCCACCCCGAATAATACAGCCGAATATCTCCACCGTGCCGCCCCACTCACAAAACTTACGCATGATACCATAGTATAGTTTTGGATCTGCACGCTAGTCTCTATTGAGACTAGCTCATACACAGAGCTGCCTTTCCCCGCACACGAATCTCTAGACCTTCAGATAGCACCCCAATATGATGATTCTCCCATATTGACAAGTTGCGATGCTGCTAACAAGTCAGTACCTAATACTGAATTGTCTGCGACATAGCTTGCACCGTACCCCAAGGTACTGCTGCCAAACATTCAATGCCCCACGTGATGATGTTGGTGTCAAGGTAGGACATTGTGCTCGTATCCATCCTTTGCCATCGCGTCGCGATTAGTGTTGCCAGCGTCAAGTATAGAACCAATCGCGTCCATCTCTACCTTAAGCCCCGGCTTGTCCGGACGAACCACAGCACGACGGGCCTGAGCCGTCTGGATGAACGATCCCACGGGCCTGAAACCTTGCGGAGGTGGCTTTGCATCCTGACGATGGAGCGGACAACTTCTCCAGTGACCTCGCCGCTGAACACCCAGTCCTGGACGAACCAGGCACAGTCAGTTATTTGACGGGCGCCGCAGCTAGGGATGGACGAGCCATTGGCGCTCATCAAAGACCATGACCCACCTGCCACTGAGGTGGACACTGAACACCCTGACGTAAAGATAGAATCGGTCGAGGGTGGCTCACTGTATCTGATCAGCCAACCGGAGACGCAGGACGCACTAACTGAACAAGTTGTTAAGCTTCTAACAGAGCTTCTCATCAGCGGTCCAGAGGATGGCCACTAACTCAGAGAACTCCAATCCAAATCAGTCCTGGCCACGGCTCCAGCTAGAAACACCAGGTCAAAAAAGAAGACTGCGGCCTCCTGACAACGGCCGCCCCAGGCCCCTTCGCGCTGACGATCAGCACCGTGATCCTTGCTCACTTCGACACTAGCCGCAACCTCTTTCGAAGAAGGTAGAGCGTCAGAGGCAAGGGAGGGTGAGTGAGAGGTCTTGCTGAAGGGTGTTGGCGAGGGTGGAGCTCCCATCGAAGGTTTGACGGCGAGCTCAGCATCAGCTTCTGGTGTTGGCGGCGAATTGCGGATTGCTTGAGCTACACACACATGGCGATCAGAGCCTTGGGATTGGATGCATGGAAGCTGAGTAAGAGAAGTTTCTAGCTCCCCTCCGTTCGCTTCACTGGGCCCGTCTGCCCTGGGATTTTGAGGAGGGAAGGAGCAGACAGACAGAACGAGCAGTCAGACAAACCCAGCTGGAGGTCTGCGACGTGTCTATGTGTCTAAGCAATCTATCAGTCGCTAATTGACGCCGTCTCTGCGCTGCTCGTTTCAACTCACTCGCAATTGGTCGCGATATCACTAGACTAGAGCCGCTGAGCACACTACTATGATAGTTCAACCAATTGTCTGCTACGGACAACGACCGATGCAGGCAATGACTGCTGCATTCTACCCTATGGTACCGCGCCTGTGCAAGCTACACGTAATGCAACAAGCTATAACTAGCTAGCTAGCTAGTCCTAAGGTCAAAGGCATTCGTGGCACCATGGCTTACTGTCACGTCAACACATCGCTACTAGACATTGTTACCACTATTTACTACCTAACCATGCCAAACAACGGTCTACAGTCTGGCATGTTTGAGAGTAGGCCGAAGAAGAAGAACCAAGAGGAGGTTGACTGGCCACCAGTCACTCTGAATTGGCCGAGGCTGGAGAAAGGCTTGATACCTCGCCCACGACGGATGCCAGACTCTCTCAGCCTGCTACACCTAGCAAACTACGTCGCACACTATCGCAGCATATTCCCAGATAGCTTGATCGACAGCCTGGATAATCACGACTGGACACTTCACTTTGGATACCGAACGTCAGCAATCGTCACACCGGGTTAGTGCTATCAAGAGGCATCAACCCTGACCTCGCGCGTGAGATGGCTGACGAGCTTACTGCGCCGGGGACTGGCTACGAATGGTTTCATAGCTTTGCGGGAAACTGGTTTGCGTACAGGTATCTTCAGATACAGTACAAGAACTACCGCTATCGGGTCAGTTGTGCGGCTGCTGGGAAGCCTCGATCTACCCAAATGCCGTACGGAAGGTTAGGTAACCGGGGCAAGAAAGTCGGACATCGGGACAGGGTTCAAGACTCTAACGCAGGCGGTCGCGCAGCCAGTCAACGTAGGGGCAAGGTCGTGCGTACAGAGAGGCTGTCACAGTCAAAGCATTGCTCTGGCTGTGGTTACTTTGTAAGCCTAAAAGACTTCACGTCTGTCCGGTTCCAGAGCTGCTTCCGCCACGAGCACAACAACAGCGGGCAAATAGTACAACGTACTCCATTCGAGGACTTATCCGATGATAGCAGCGACCAGAACGACGCCCGCGCGATGGACGACGACCATCCAAGCTCCAACGATAGCGACGCAGGTCCGTCGCAGTTGCGACGACGACCAGTAAGAGCTCGACGGTCGAGGACATCAGACTGCACACCCGCCTGGAGTGACCAGGACGTGGACGTCACCATCTCATCCGACCACACGCAGGCTACTGATAGCGACGCTGCCATAGATAGTGACGTAGATGAAGATCCAGGTCACATATACAACGCAAACAGCGAGGGACAAGACAGTGCTCTGGAGGACAGCTTTGTGGCAGACAGCTTAAAGGTCCCAGAGCGACAGCTGCGTACGGAGATCCATGTCAACCATTTACAAGAACAGATTAGAGACTTGCAGGAGGTGATAAATCGCAGTCGACAAGCCCGCCCGCAAAACAGATCATTACCTCAAGTCAGCTCAAGCGCAGCTCTAAGACCCCGCCGTTCAACCCGGGTAAGGACTGTAGCGCTTCATGCCAACGATATACGCGAGTCTCTAGTTTACCAGTCAAGGTCACCGACGCCCACCCAAGTCTCCGACAGCAGTCGATTGAGACAGACCAGTTCAGCGCCCACACGCAAGACCAAGGCCGTTTCAAGAGCGCGAGAGGTCAGCACAGGTGATAGACCACGGACAAGGGCAAGGAAGCCGCTCAGCGACACTGTCTATCCTCCTCCCTCAGGTCGTAGCTAAGCCCAAAGACCAAGAGATGCCCGTTCAGTGACCTGCACCAGGCAAGGTCCACCAACGGGGCGTTTTATCTGTTCTCAACTGCAAAGCCACCACAACACCTTGCAACACCTCAGCCTGCGTGGCATAGCCACCAGTACACGAGGCTGCGCGGAGAGCGGCGTCAGGTTACAGCCATGAAGGAAGATCCACGTCCCATCCCAGGACGTGGCCGCTTGTCAACGTTTCCTACACAGCTTAGTCAATACGCGCGGGATAGGATACAACCAGACAGCCAGAGGGTACAGGGTCCTTGCCCAAGTCCAAGATCCAGCGATGAGACGCACAAGGTCAGCAAGTTAGAGGCCTGCAAGATAAAGATGCCTCCGTGTGTATGCTCACTTAGACAAACTACCCCGGGTCTCCCCAGTGCAGTTCTTCTTTGTGAAGCGGCAGCGGGCGCAGCTATCGCCGGCAGAGCGCATCTTGACTCTCGCAGTACTCTTGTACTTGTAGCACTCGACGACACCATCCCTTATACACCTGTAACACCTCTTGCTGCCTTGAAGTACCACGCCAGCCGAGGTCTCCATGATGCGACCCACATGGTTCGCGTTACCCTTCTCCGCCCCGGTGAGCTTCTCGTACGCCTCAGGACTGACGGACCACCACTTGCCTGCCCATTGATGTGGGAAGCGCTTGTTGGCCGTCGTGCCGTCAGACCCCACTCGTGGGATGATCTTCTTCTCTTTGCCGTCAGGCAATGAAAAGTGGAACCCAAGGCGAAGCTCATCAGGTACAGGACGCGTACGCCAGTTGGCGGCGTCCTCGGAGGTTGGTGGGAAAGCACAGCTATAGCTACGCACGCTCGCGGGGTCAGCAACTTGATCCGCGTACTCGGCGGCGGACATGTCGAGGCTGCGTTGCATCGCGGTTAGCCACACTCACAGGATGAAGGAGACGATGCCAGACTTACACATGACCTATCAAAGCATGTCCCTGTTTTGTACAAGGATAACTGGGCAGCTGCACCAAGTCATCACCTGCACCAGAGGATGCCCCTCCAACACCAGCGGCAGCGCCAGAGTCGCCCTCAGTCTCAACCCCTAAGGTCGCACCTGCGTGTGCCTGAGCGTCATCGGCGCCGGGAATCACCCCAGACGCGCCTGGCTCCTCGTCGGCGAAGAAGTTGTCCGCCGGCTCAAACCCACCCATAGGGGTGTCGTCGTCGCTGCCAGCGTCCGGCACTCCCTCAGTCGCAGAGATTGCTGGTGTCTCGGCCGCGCGTTTTCCAAGTGACCTAGCAGATGTAAGTCGGGTAGTGGGAATACTGCGGTGACCCAGAGTGGACGTAGTCCTATACAATGTCAGCACTGAAGTAGAACACAGCGTTATACATACCTGTCTGTGAACGTCAACTGGGCAGCAAGAATAGGTTCATGATTTTCTACATGGGATCTGTGAATGAGCAGTCCTTCGACCATCCCACCTTGGAGCCTGTAGAAGCCCTGACTGTAGAGCTCTTCCTCTGTCTCACTACCAAAACCACCGAAGAATCCCTGACGCAGATACAGAGGAACTTGAGCAGATATCTTGTTCTGATTAGGTGCAATTGATAGAAATAGCTTGATAACTGGGTGTGGGCAATATTTTACGCCTATATCGTCTTTTCTGCTAAACAGCAGCGCATTTGTTATAGCAGCAGTAACGTCCTGCGGAGAGGTACGTAGTACGAACAGGCACTTAGAATTGGCCTAGTATGTTGCTGTAGGATGGCAGCAACCTTGTCAAAGGACACAGTTGCTTAGTGACGTAGAGATACTAATGCATCAAGCGAACTGTATCACTGTCCACCAAGGTCACCTACCGCGAGAGTCGCTACCCAGAGCCACTATTCGCCATCCCTACCCCTACAAGAGTCGCTATCCCCATCGTCCACGAGAGTCGCCGACCGCGACAGCCGTTGTCCCCATCTTCTACAAGAGTCGCTATCCCCACCGTCCACAAGCATCGCTGTCCAAGTCACCACCAACAACTGTCGTCGTCCAGCTTCACCATCCACAATCGTTACTGCATATGATCAATGTCTAGCGTCACTGTCCCCTGGCGGTCAGTCAGTAGATATGAAACCCTACCCTCTTCAAGGAAGCGCTCATGGCACTTCACTCAACGAGAGTTCCCACACCCCCCTGCATTGCTGCAGGAGTAGCCACTCGAGCAGCGTAAAGACTTGACAGGCAGAGAATCAGCAGCGATGGGAGTGGTGGCAGTGGTGGCAGTGGTGGTAGTGGTGGTAGTGGTGGTACTCAGACCTTGCGCAAGAGCACAGGGCCGCCAGAGGGGAGCTCCGGGCACCGGCATACAGCCTGGATGGCCTTTTCTATGTTGAACCAACCGAGGCCAAGACGGAAAGCGCGGTTGGTAAGTGCAGCCTTATCCACTTCTACCATAGCCATCTTAAGTGTCTTCGGCCAGCTGGACAAGGAGACAAGGCCACCCGCAAGGTTGTCGAGGTCAGCCTGGGTGGTGATGGTGACCCGAACGAGCGGGTAGTCTCGCGGGCAGGAGAGATCTGCAAGCCTGAGCGAGAATGCAACCATCAGCCGCACAATTCTACAAATTTAGCCTATATCTATGAATCTTTTGACAAGCAATAGCTACCTGGAGAACTGCTTGGTGGCCTTGAAGAATGGGACAGCGCCTACAAGTCCGCCAGCAGAGGAGAGGAAGCGGTCTCCAAAGCGGACGTCGGTGAGCTCGTCAACGGCGTAGGCGAGGATCTTGACGAGGAGCTCCTTGGGGAGCTTAGAGAACGGAGTCGTTGTGTGTGTATGTGTGTGTGTGTGTGTTTACAGTACCGAAGGTTAAAAAGAGTAGGGGGACGTCTATCTATTGTTTTTATGGATCCCATCGTGAGCGTGAAGGGTGAGGGTTGAATTACCAATTCTGTCTCTTATCGTGAAGCCTGCCATCTTAGCAAAAGTACGCCGACTTAGCTGTATATGCTAGTGGAAGGGACCTTAGTTATCTTGCATAGATTTTGCACGTTTTTGTAAGCAGTACCTTGATGTAGGATGTACAAAGGTTACTAGCCCTGTCCCTAGCATATATACTGAACGAAGTCTTCTAAGTGAAGCCTGCTACCCTAATACAAGTTTGTTAGCACAATAGATGCTGCAGTATATGCTAATAAAAGAGACTCTGTTTGTTTTGAACTGCATATGCCTGATTCTATAAGCAGTCCCTTAGTGTAGGATGCAAATATGCTCAAAGTCCTTCGTGTAGCATACAGAGAATAGGAGCCAGCCAAACACACATACACCTGCCTGATTTTGTAAGCGGCACCTTGGTATAGGATGCAAAAAGTAGAAAGTCCTTTGTGTAGCATATACGTATAGCATAAGCCAAACAGAATGCCTGCTGGCCAGCCAAACTGGTGAGCTTGGTGATTCACTTCACTAACAGAGATTGCTTAATTGCGATACCTTGTCTTTGACATCAACCCAAATCTAAGTGGTTTTAGTAAATATATATAGCGTATATATATCAAGAGATTATGTGGGTATACCTTGTTGGTACGGTGTCTTCAACACCGAGGTTGATACGGCCCGATATTGTTTCCGCAGGCTTCCGGTCTACCCAGGTACTTAGAGAGGGGGACAAGCATGTAGAACAACAACAACGAAGAATGAATCAACCATAACCACCTGCAATAGCTTGCAACCCCTTCGCCTGCCAAAGGTGTAAGACCGTACGGCCATAATCGGCAGTATTACCCTGCCAACATTCCCCAATTTTCTTGGAGGCAAATCGCATGAAAGTAAAAACACCTTATTCCTCAGGCAACAACCCTTCAACACCTAATTGTCTCCATTCTGAGCAATACTCCTCCATGCTCTTCCACTGGGGATTAACCCTTGCTTTCTGCAGCCAATCCCTGCAGTATTGTTCGGCTCCCCAGTCACGCTGGTGTGCTGTATCTGATCCCCAGCCCAAGCCTTTGGAATCGAGCACCGCTCTCATCTTCTGGGAGAGGGTTGCGAAAGTTGTGGCTGAATTTCGTCCGGTCCAGCAATCCTGGATGACCTCCTCAAGAATCCCCGCGTCAGGATGGACTTCCCCTCTCCCTTCAGCCAAGTCCCTTTGGAGCTTGCGTAATTCCTCCATGGATTCCACGCTGCCGAACGGATCAACACCAGAAAGGATAAAATGGATGCATGTAGCCAAAGCGCTGTACTCCCCACTCTTCATAACATCAAACCCGTCGTCCGTGATGTACATCGCGGTACCGAAATCAAAAAGTTTGAGGGAGTGACCATCGGTTCCAATGTTTCGAGGTGCCAGGTCGCCGTGAATGTAGCCAAGTGTTTCCAGGTGAGCGACCGCGCTACAAAGTTCAATGACCCATCGACATCGCGTCGTCTGGTCGGCACGCTTGAGGGAGTCCTCCAGTGGCAGCAGGCGCTCTATAAAGAGAACCGTCTGTGGCTCGGCATAGAGATGCCGGGCAATGTATGGGTGAGGGTTCTTGGAGAACAGGCCGTACAGCCTGGCTTCTTTCGTAAATAACTCGAGGCTTTGCAAAGTGCTATCAAAGCGATCTTGCACTTGCTCGTCCGGTGTTTCCGGCAAGCAGTATCGAACCGGGAGTTTAACGACGCTGGATTTGTTGATGGCATACACGATGCCCTGTGAAGGTGCCTGTCCGACACTAAGACAATCGCTTGCTGGTAGTTTGTAAGGCGCGATCCACTGCCAGAGAGCCATTTGTCCGACAGTGTGTGTTGAATTTCTTCGAAGGCAAACTTCCTCAATGAACGTCGAGAAGGCAGTAGTGTGGGCTGTGTGGCTTGTGATCAAGGTGCCGATACTAGGGCAGTGGGCGCGTTTGTAAAATAATAACACGTGGGGATGTATACACGTGACTTTTTTTTTGGCAAAGCTGGGCAGGGGCGGCTGTGCATGCGGGGTCACTGGGCAGGTGGCGAATCGGAGCGTCAGCCCTGTCCCCGGCCTGGGTACCTGGAGGCCAGCCGACACGATTGGGGCGCGTAACGCCTACGGGTCGTGCGGCATTGCGGCATACACAGTACGTGACCGCCCATACCGTAACTCTCAAACACAACGAGTATTTGTGCCGTCCATTTCCACAATACGTGTGTGTACCTACGCCTCTTTACAGTATCATCATTAACTTCATACGTGGCTTCGGGTCACCCTTCAAAAGTGGCACATATCCTTTCTTCGAGAAGCAGGGGCTTGATATAGGGAATTCCAGACCAGTCTTTCTTTTCTCTGTGTTGGTCTTGGTATCGGGCATTCACCCAAGACAGGCTCGCTTAGCATTTCTCTATTGAATCGACTACATGCGTCAAACCCCGCATCAGAAAGTTACCAAAGATAATGCAATGAGCAGCCGGCTTCTGATGACAACCCAACAACTACGCATGCAGAGGCGTATCTTAAGCGAAGGGATTGGTTGCAGTCAGCAATCGATATGCCTCTCTCCCTCTGACATCATCCAACTAGCATTTCAAATCACTCTATAACGGGTGTATTGCGTTATTGAATGAGGTATAAAGTTCCCACATCCAGTTCTGGTCGCACACAACTCTCCTACACTCAGCTTCCAAGTGGTACTCTTATTCTGCTCTTACATCTTAAACTGACTCGTAGTAGCAGTCACAGAGCAACTCGCCAACAAGCTTCCAACTTCTATCCTACCCAAACCTCTTCGTAAGTAAAGCCGAACTCACTGACTGATCATTACGCTCTACTAATAACTTTTTGCAGCATCATGTGTGTCAGAGCAGCCCCAGGTACAACCTACACGAAGTGTGGACACGCGGTCGAGGGAGCAGAGAGGGTTGTCCGGTGCCAGCTCCACCCGAATGGACCCAACTGCAAGAATCCCCCCTTCAGTCACTCTTTGACGAACTCGAAGAAGAATGAGTGGTGCCCAGACTGCGTTGCCGCTGACTATAACGGAGGGTGACATGGTTGACTATGCTGAAGTATGACGCAGTATGCTGCTGAGCCGTATCGCTTAGGCACAGATCTTGAGAGTCGATTGTGATTGATTGGATGCTATTCATGATGCAGTATGTTTGCTGTGCCGTATCGCTTGAATAATGTTTTTCGTATGTAAATATTGTTGTAAGACCTTAGGTGGCTGATGTTCCTCACTAGGCCTTGACTGCTTCCATAACTAGATCAACGACCGATTGTGCAAGACGAGGATAAGAGGTGAAGAGTTGGGATGAATCTCTATGGGATAACAAAATCGAGTCATATAACGCTAAATGTAGACCTAGTATCCTGCCCTGGTACCCTACTGCAGACTCCTATATCTTTGAATTCCAACCCGCCTTATGGGCTTTGGCTCGTTGCATCTTTTCTCGGGTAAATAATTAATGTAGGGGTCATTTTAGAGTTTATAGAAAGGGTTTAGTCTGGGAGGCAGACTCCTCCACTAAGCTATTTTCGTCATTCCTGTCAACGCGCATGCAAGCGAGTACGACAGCGTGAGGTTTTTTTGGGGCGAACTAAAAGAGTTTAGTCCAGGACGCAGACTCCTGAGCTAAACTGTTCTTATGGCGCTCCCCGCAGTTATTTCCTTCACCTTATTCTCACTCCTGCACATGATTACGATATGCTAGGGCCTGCAGATCTCGTTATATCCGCTGGGCATGCACTCCGGGTACGGTGTACTCAAGCCAAGGATGGGTCAATAAACGTTGTAATAAGTCATCAAGTCGAATCGGGTGGTATCGATACGCTGGGGCTCCGCGAAGATTCTCCATGGCAGTTCTCAGAATGCAAGAAAGCCGATACCCACAAAATAGCCTTCCAATTCAATACAGTGGGGAACTCGGATATAGCTGGAGATATACAGAGAACTGCGCTTCGTCAGAAGATTGCAACTAAGTGGGAGAAGACAACAGGACTGCTCCACCAAAATGTAGAATTGTGGTCTAAGAACCCGAGCGCATTCTTTGGAGCCGACAGATTCAACACCAGCGAGGAGTGGTCCTACCAGTCATTACGAAACTCGACATCGAAGCTCTCCTCGGTTTTCCACAAAATCAACCTGGCGAATTGCGATGACGAACGCATCCAACGAGTGAAAACTCACTCGCCAAATTTTGACATGCGGCAATTGCGAAAATCGACCTTAAACTCTCTGCATCCTGGTTACGGTGAGTTAGGAGACCAAGAACGAAACACAATTCGCAAGAACTTTGCAGAAGATATTTCAAATGGTATAGTTCTTCGATCCCTTAATGAAAGGAGCTGGGGCCTTTTATTAACAATCGGCCCTATCCTATCAGATCGCGAGTACGTTCACTCTCTTCTCCTAATATCAAATTCTGATGTATCTTTAGCCTAGCATTTCTGTCCAAACACAAAGCCACAAGTTGGTTATGTAAAGAGAAGCTGGACACATCGAAAAAGTTTGCCAAATTGGCTTTGATACTCCTCAGTTATCTTGAACACAAACTCACCAACTTCGGATACGATCCTCCAATCTCGCCCACCCCGACATTTATATTACCATTGCTCCACGCCATGGGGGGTTGCGTGCCAACATCATTGTTCGACGGCACTAGCAGCCCTAGACGTATGGATGAGCAGGGCGCATGGTACGAAGTACCACTGTCTAATTCTGGTCTCGGTCAAGGCATTGTCAAGCACTTGGATATAAATGTTCTAACAAGCAATCTGGAAAGTCTGGTCGCAGTTTCCATGATTACTGTTCATGATTCAAGTTATATCTACGGTGACCAGCCGGCTTGGATCTCTTCAGAGCAATTCAGGGGTTACTGGATCAATCAAGCATTCCGCTTTTGTTGCTATGTTTTCCCACGAGGTCCAATCTTGGACTCTTTGTAAGTTGCAGATGAAGATACACTTCAGCATACCTATACCTAATTGTTCACAGCTCTGTTTCAACGGGAAAGAAGCTTCTCCACATTCTTTCTTACATTCTACAGATATATACGGAAATCGGACAGGAGCCCCCTCACTGCGAAGATACAGTAGAGACTCTGTTTGCGGCATCTCGCTTGGCAGAGCCGGATGCGAAGGAGCATCTCCTCGCCATGGCTACAAAATCCGAAAAATGTATCAGCCGAGTCTATCTGCAAGCTGACGTCACGTACGAGCGGAGTGTCATGCTGCGCTCTAAAGGCCAGGTATCGGAGTCGGAACGGGTAATACAGGCCTTTCTACAACGCCAGAACTCAAGTCCCGAAAGTTTGCGCATATCGCTTCAACGACTACGTATTTCGCATGCTTACAATCAAATTTACAAGTTCGATTTCTGTACGGCACACGAGTCGCTAAATTGGGGCCCTCTGAGATGTTCTCTGTCGGATGGCGAGAGTGTTGTTCTATGCGATCAGCTATGCTGCACTGCTCGGGTATTAAGAGGGCAGGGCCAGTTCGAGGAAGCAAGTCGTTGCTTCAAAATGTGTCTTACTTCGGCTAGCCTCCCTCCATCCAAGCGGCATCTGATTATCTCCCACCTCTCCGATCTCTATTGTGAGCTCGATTACGTTCAGAGAAGCAATCCAGTGCAAGAATATCTCAAGGAAGGGAAAGAAATAGTGTCAGGCGAGCTCGATCGTGCAACACAGGCGAAGCAGCATTCCAAAGGGTTTCGAAGATTGCAGCTTTCTCTCATTGAGCGCCGTGGTCGATCTAGGTCTCGGTCGAATACCCGTCCTGGCAACAATTTGTAGCCAGTTTTCAGCTAGCAGCTTGCAGCGGAGGGGGGACTATCAGCAGACATTTGATGATGAGGATATGTAGTAGCACGCTCCGTGTAAAGGCTCGCTGGGGACGTTGATGGAAAATATAAAGGCGATTCAGTAGACTGCATTCTAATAGGGCGTTCCTGAATAGTGGGTCCCTAGCGGTTAGGGAATCTTCTTGTAGACGCCTAGCCAATGGGGTTAATAGAATAAATCAACCGATGATCCTCGTCGATAAGGCACCATGCTCCCGTCCTTTCTCCACAGCGCCTTTCCCTCTTGAACAATACAGCTTTCTTACTATTGTAAGTACGAGCGCGGCGTACACTGCGTATGCTAATTGGCTAGGGTGAGTTGTTTTCTGCGGGCTGTCACTCAAGCCGTCATTGCATAGGCGCTTAAAAACCAAACTCTATTGGCTAGCAAATCGGACTGGCTTGGCGTTTTCACGGACTCTGGCAGGGACCTTGTCAATTTCTTGCACAGAACCACAACTTCACAAATATGTACTACACTTGACACCTTATTCTCCTAAGCTTGCTAAGTTGGCACAGTGCCATATGCTGCTCGACGTTATTTCTCTACGACCGCAACGAACATCTCGGTAGACTCGGTTTCCACAGGCGACTCAACGAGAGATAAGGGGACATGGCAACGAAGAGGCAACGTCAGATCCCACTTTCTGCCACGGCAGCATGGAAAAGGCTGGAGAACACCTTGTCTCGACCTATAGAAGGCCGTAAAGTTCGAACACAGATCAATGATGCGAAGGATCTTTTGGATGAGGCACCAACCGGGAAACGCAAGAAATATCAGGCCTTCCTCTTAGACGTTTTGCGTAGATGTGGGCCAGCCTTCGTCGTACTGTGCGCTATCGGTCTGGGGCAGGCTCAGATCGCTAACATGAATACAATAAGTCGTTCGTCTCTGCTAGGCACACTCGAAAAGAAGAAGGGGCATGCTCTTGTAAAAAGGCTTGAGAGTATTGTACCATCTGGACTGAAAGGTATGTTGTAAAACTGTGCTTAATTTCGGCGAAACTGACTTGATAGATATCCATGTCACATCTCGTCCCCGACCTGCGGAAAGGAGTCGAGACCAGTATCACATCTATAAGTTCGCCACAATAGATATGCCTGTGTTCTCGAGGTATTTTCCTCCTCGCCTTCTCCAGGATATAGATGACAGTGCTCTCCGGGCCTGGGAAATGCGGAAATCCTCGACAGGAACTGAGATTGTTCGGACGGACGTTCCTTGGTCAGCATTTGAAGACTGCTTGATGTTCTTGGAAGTCGGCTCTGCTCAAGACATTATTGCACTATTGTTTCCGCCTGACAAGCGTACACCGTGTCCGTCATGTTGTAAGTGAAAGAGGACTCTAGCATAGTTTCTAAAACTAATCTTGCAGGTCCTGACCATTATTTCATTCGGGGCGCTTCCACAGACGCAATATCTGCCTTCTTTGGCGCATATCTGTCCCAGGCTATTGACGAGAGCGAATTACGAATATGGGAAAAGGAAAATCAACAGTTGGAAACGACTGATTGCGTAGAGATGCAGTTGCTTCGAGACCCGACTTCCCCTCATGGTATACTCAAGCTGCGAGTTGGATGGAGGCTATGTAACCCGATAGTGAATTCTATTGAGAAAGAATGACTCTCTCAGTCATGGCATGTAAGTGTGTAGATTGGAGTCTGCTCTACTCAGGGGCTAAATACAGGATTATCGGTCACGTGGTGCTAGCCTGATTAGGACAGTGCAATTCCACTTTCCAACAAATTCACTATAACGTAGTTCACATGCGAGCCGTCCAACCTAAGCGAGCCGTCCAGTTTTCAAAAGCCTGTCTATTATACTACACCTTCTGCAACACCACTACAATTTATTACAATATACAGAACGTAGAAATACTATTCAGACTTGTCGCTATTAGTTAGATCAACAATATCTACTGCGCAGGTGCGAGTGTTGTGGCCAGGCTCGCTACAACGTCCACAGTGCCTCTGCGTACGCATCCTCTTTAAGGACTCTCTACCCTCTTTTAACCCACCACCATCTTTTTCAGCTATCAAGTCAGCTATCTCCCCTACTGTAAGGGTCTCCTCTGTCCGAATATACTTTCTCTTTCGGCTCTTTACCTCTGTTGCTATCTCTACTGCCTTTCGAAGCCCTGCCACTTCCTGTCGCATTAACACTGATTCATGCCCTATTAGCGCAACACCCTTATTAAGCTGCTCAACAGCTCTAAGCAGCGGAGAAACTGGAGAGTCTCTGTGCAGTCGTATGCGCTCACGAACTAGCGTTGATTGAGCCTCTACCTCACGGAGGTTGCTTGTTATTTTTGATTCCCATGGGGTGTCCTCTGGCTTAGGTGGAGTTGGCGTACGAAGGACCACATCAAGCTTCGATATCACTGCCTCTGGGTTGTGTGGGACCAGTCCAGCACCTCTAAAGCCTGCGCAGATATTCTCCTTTGTAATTGCCTTCTCAAAAGCCGCTTTAAAGGCTGGTAGGAAGGCCTCCTTCTTGATCTGCTTGGTGCCGTATCGTGCCAAGCTACTGATCTCATCACCATACGCCCGCTTCAAGGGCGAAAAACAACCCACATCAAGTGGCTGCAGCAGGTGCGATGAGTGAGGAGGCATGCAGAGGACAATAATCTTCTCTGCCTCACAGTATTTATGGAACTTATGTGAGCTATGGCTCTCGTGGCCATCCACAATCAGCAGCCTGTAGGCACCCACACTACGCGGCTTAGTATGGGTATTAAAGTGCTTTAACCAGGCAAGACCAAGCTCATTTGTTGTCCAGCCGTTAGGGCTCACTTCAATTACCCAGTCTCGCGGTAGATTGTGAAACCAGGACGTAATTAGGACCTTGCTTGGGAAGATAAGAAAGGGTGGTAGAGCCCACCCTTTGGCGCTGACTCCCTGGATATCTGTAACCCACCCACGGTTGCCAGGCTGTACCCTCTTTGGACTGCCGCGTTTCTCAGACCCTGTAAAGACCATCTGACCTTGTATAACCCCCATCATGAAGCCTGTCTCGTCGAAGTTGTATGTATCGTCATCAGCGATACCATACTTGGCCTTGGTGTTGGCAACCAGCTCAAACCAGGGCGTTATAACGCGTGCATCTTCGTTCAGAGCTCGCTAACGATCGTATGGACGGCTCCTCTTGAGCTTGATCTCTGGCGTACGCGTCTTCAAGTTGTCTACCCAGTGCTTGCCAACAGGCTTTCCACCACGCTCAGCAAGCAGATCGTTGGCCATATCTTGCACCATAGCCCTTGTCGCGCCTATGCCTCGCTTGTCAAGGTCAAGTATACGTTGGACCAGCGCCTCCTCTTCTAGCTTGGTCAGCTTCTTTGAGTTGGGCTCGCGATCGCGTCGAGGGAGGGCCCCAGCACGTCGGTCTCGAAGCGTGCTTCTTGGAACAGTAAAGGCTGCAATAACGCGTCGTTCGCTCTCATCGCGATCTTCAATTGTAGCTTGGATAGCAACCTGTAATGTGCTTTCAGTATAAGATAATGGCGCGTTGCGTTGTGATGGCATTGTACTGCGAGTTGATGGTGGGCTGCATTTAGTGAGGCTGGACGGCTCGCTTAGGTTGGACGGCTCGCATGTGAACTACGTTATATGTCGGATCATAAGTATCGACAATATCTTAGCCACGCGATCAGGTGCACTGATCTCAGTCACGCGAACGAGCGCACTGATCGCAGCGTTCGAGCAGCGCTCAGACCAGAACCCCTGAGCCCTCCCTTCTGTAGTTCTCCTCCTTTGTACATCAAAAAACAAGAACCATCATCAAACAGAATGCATTCCTAGTTATCGTTATTTCCTTTCAGCACTAGTGCTATAGACCTACCAACAATATACATAAAAATTGCTCTACATCGCTTTTGACCGGCCATTGAATACCTTCACCCCAATGTTTGCCGGCAGTGCTCCCTCTTCACTCCCTTGTCTCCTGAGCAATACTTTTCCATCCTTCTGGAAGATTACGTCATCGCATTCGAGGAAATAGAGGTCCCTAACGTAGCTAACGGGCGCAATCCATTCAACCGCTTTCTTTGCGTCGAAAAAGTCAGCGTCCTTGCTGAGCTTCGTGCCGGCCTGCGTGAATACAGTTAGTCGCAGTAAATATGAGACAACTCGGAGAGATACCCATGTGAAATTCGCATTATCCTCCGGTTTGTCCGCCATAGTTCCCCTTCCGACCTCGAGAGTTTGCAGACGTGCTGGTCAAGATTGGAGTGCTGCAGCAAGAAACACGTAGTCGAAGAGATCCGCCCTTAAAGACTATATCATGTAGTGGTTGTAACAGAGTGGTGGCCGAATGGGCGGGAAAAAAATATTGTCGCTGATGGAGGCGGGGTTAATGATGGGTGCCCCTCCAAACCCCTGGCCGATTACTTTTATGCCTTATAGTGAGTCATCCGTGATACAAATGAATCTACACCAAAGGAAAAAAAATCCTGTTCTTTCGAGAGTGGCTACCCCCTCATAGGGCAAATGCGACAACGCAGATTTAAACGGACAGCGTGTTTCTATCTGTCTTGATGCCCAACAGAAGGCGTTTTACCGAATGACGCCATGTCTAGAACCGTGCTAGGGTACCGTGTCTGTGCACTGATCGGGCCGGTTCAGTGATCGTGCCACCGGTGGCAACTCGGTCACCTACTTTGACCCCCCCACCACCACACCACCACGATGACCTTAGAAGACGCACTTCTAGAGATAGATTCCTTGGGTCCTGGAGATACTTTTTCATACCGGAGTTTTGCCACAAAACACTGTTGTTCCCGCGAGACGCTGCGGAAACACCACCGTGGGGAAGCAGTGAGCCGTAAGGAGGCATCTGAACGTCGCAAACTTCTTAACCCCCACGATGAGGCAGAGCTTATACAATATATCAGAGATCTTACGAAGAGGCACTGCCCACCTATAAGGCAAATGATTATTAATTTCGCGACGCCCTTGTGCCAATGGGAGCCTTCTAATACCTGGGTTACAAGGCTCTTGCATCGCAATGACGACACACTTCTCACTGCCTGGACTACCCCCATGGAAAGCAATCGTCATAAGGCTGATAACTCTGAAAGATACCATCTATACTTTGGTCTTCTGAGCAAGAAAGTGGAGGAGTTTGATGTGGAACCCGAGAACACGTACAATATGGATGAGAAGGGCTTTATGATTGGGTTAATTAGTACAACAAAGAGAGTCTTTGATAAGGAGCTCTATAAGCAGGGAAGGTATAAGCAACCTTCTCACGATGCCAATCGGGAGTGGATTACCGTTATTGGTTGTATAGGAGCTGACGGTACTACCCTCCCCCTGCAGTGATCTTTGCCGCAGCCGGAGACAGTGTGCAAGCCAACTGGGTACACGATATTGACCCAGAGAAGCACTCTATATACTTCTCGGTATCACGAACAGGCTGGACGAACGACGATCTAGGCCTTGCCTGGCTTGAGCAGGTGTTTGAGCCCGCCACCAAAGGGAAAGCTCGGAGAAAGTTCAGATTACTTATCCTTGACGGCCACGGCAGCCACGTGACGCGGAGATTCTTAGATTACTGTGATGACCACCGGATTCTGGTACTGGTATACCCATCGCACGCTACCCATACGCTGCAGCCCTTGGATGTGGCGTGCTTCAAGCCCTTGAGTCAAAATTACTCAACCCAGCTTGTTGAGCACAACTATATAACTGAGGGAGACATGCCAGTGGGCAAGGCAGACTTTATAAGCCTATTCTGGCCTGCCTGGGTTGATACATTCACAGAAAAGTTGGTATTGAGTGGCTTTGAATCCACAGGAATCCACCCCCTTGAACCCGACGTTATACTCGATAAGTTCAAAAAGTCAACTTCACCACCACCTGTGACGCCCACACCGCAGACTGGGCCTCAACCGGCTTCCTCTGGGCCCAATTGGCTCAGGTTCAAGTCAAACTTTGACCATGCAATTAAGGATGGGGACTCCGGGGCTGCAAGTGAGGCAAGGCAGCAGATGCATCAGATGCACGTGCTCCTTGAGCTCAAAGATCATGAACTTCAGGGCCTCAAAATGGCTATGGAGAGTAAGAAGAAGCGGAGTAAGAAGAAGAAGGTGTTACCACTGTCACCGCGGGACCCTAATGTACAAGGGGGGGCCATATTCTGGGATCCTGCATCCAAGGCACGTGCTGATCGACGTATGAAGGATGCAGAGAAGGCAGAGTTAGCAGCAGCTGCTGTAAAAGTCGATAAGAAGCAAATTCAGTACAATAACATGCTTCTTAGAGAGAAGACTAAGGCAGATAACGCGGAGAAGGCGGCAAGGAAGCGTGAGGAGACTGCTCAAAAGAAGGCCCAAGAGCAGCGTGAAAAGGACGATCGCGCGGCTGAAAAAGCACGCATCAAGGCACTCAAGGACGCTCAAAAAGTATCCAAATCGCCTAAACAGGCAAGGAAGAAGACCTCAAAGAAGCCGCAGTCAAGAATACCAAAAGGTGGTAGTGGTGCAACGAGGCGTCGTCCACAGGTGGTTCATGAGCCTGGCTAGGCGCCCCAAGGCGTCACAACCCGCGCTGGTCGCATGACAAGGCCTACAAATAAATTGAGATAGCCAAAAGATGCGCAAGAGTCAATATTATAAACCACTAGCTTCTTGTATATCAATAGCTACTCTACGTATTTGTATAGCCTCACTTTTGTGGAGGTGAGAAAGTTGGTGGGGTGGCACGAACAGTGAACCGGCCCGATCAGTGCACAGACACGGTAGCGCTAGTCCGATATGGCACGTGCTTCTAGGCAATGACCAGCCATGGTAGCCATCCATGGCATATGCAGGTTCCATCACTGCTTAATCTGAGTATGGTCAGCATGCATAGTTCCGAGCTATGGTAACCATCTATGGTATTCATCTATGGTAACCATCTATGGTAACCATAGATTGTTTTCGCCAAGTGAGGTTGTGCTTGTAATGAGCAGAGTTGGCAACAAACAAATCAAGTCCAAATCAAGTCTCTCCACGCAGCACCATCTGGTCCGTGTTAGCGGGCACATACCAACAGTAGGGCCGTTCGCGGGACTTGATTTGATTTGATTTGTTTGTTGCCAACTCTGGTAATGAGCCTCGTTTCCTGCCAAAATACTCTTATTGCAAACGAAACTAGCACAGAAGAAGGCTATTACGACGCGTCGCTTTTTAGAAAGGATTAATGTAAAGACAATCTGATGCAGTTCGCAATGCTCTAAGCCTAAACCAACGTCAAAATATTCTTTACTGTAGGCCGCTTCGTACCCACAGGGATTTCTGCAAGGAGAGGATAACCGCTGTTGCTTCTGCCGCCATAACGAAAAGTTATAGGGAGTGCAGATACGGGTGTAATGGACAAGAAGCGTGGGCAACAATACGTATATAAAGCCTCATGGTCACCGTCCTCATTCAGGCTTCTACCCTTCAAAGCACCATCGCCGTAGCACGCATCTCGACCTTTTCACCCCTACCTGATCTCATCTTTTTGACGTCTACCCGCACCCTTTATATCTCTTTTGTAGACGTAGCCTCCAGGATCGAAAGTTGATTCCATTCCAATCGACACCGCTTGCCATACGAAGGCAGATTGGACACTTGTTTCCAGGATCGAAGCCACCAAGGTAAGGGCAAGCAGTGCCTGTTGATGGTCAGCACGCTGACATATATCTAGAACTGTTTTCATCAAGAACTGCTCAGCATGTCCAACGATCAATCCAACCCTTCTGCATCTACGCACACTCCACCATCCACTCCCACGCAAACGGGCCAGGTCGATGGACACATTGATCAAGCTAGGGATACCGGTCCAAACAACACTTCACGCGATCAACCGAACTCGATAAGGATAGATGACTTTATACCGGATATGTCTGCCGAACTGTACCGAGAATTGACAGAAGCTATCAATTCTCAGAATGACGCGCCCGTAGCATGCATGTCCGAACTTTGGACCCTTTCGCCTAATGCTCTCGACCTCTTCCACGCCGAGTCCTCTGACACTCCTGTAGCTGCTGCTATGGAAGATTCGACTATCCGTCGCGGTTT
The DNA here is from genome assembly GCA_009982855.1 of Lizonia empirigonia. NCBI lineage: Eukaryota > Fungi > Ascomycota > Dothideomycetes > Pseudoperisporiaceae > Lizonia > Lizonia empirigonia. The sequence goes on along the minus strand of JAADKA010000035.1, from coordinate 364,709 downwards.
TGATACCATGCGCCGTCCAGGTACTCCTCTCCTGACTGGAGGTGTCGTCGAAAATGGCAATGCACCGCAAAGTGATCGGCACAACCAACCTTCGATCTATGTAAACGACTTGCTCCCAGAGACACAAACCGGCGACGTTCTCGCCATGTATGCACCTTTTGGTCAACATCCTGAAGACGAGGCCAGAAGCGCTGCTCCAAGCGAAGACCCCTTCCACATCTATTCCTCTGAAACAAACCACGCCAATCTACAGGCGGACAATTCTGGAAGGTCTGGGAATTCTGGAAATTCTGGCGTTTTTGGCGTTACTCCTTTCGACAACACTGCTCCAGCTACCCATAGGGTTACGAATGGAAGCGGCGCTCCCATTCGTGACCATTGAGCTGGAGGGAATGCTTCTATGGATAACCTACCTTCGATCTATACCAGAGACTTGCAATCAGACACACCGGGCCTTGACTTCTTTACGCTTTTGAATCAAGATGCCGCTGCTCCAAGCGAAAACACTTCAGCAAACAACCACACGAACCCCGCAAATCCAATTAGGCGCAATCGCCGAGCTCAAAGACTTATTCCTTCTTTAAATCGAATGACTCCTGAAGAGAGGGAAGCATTCTGGCGAGAGTTCGGTGATGATGGAGAAAACGATGATGGAGAAATCAATGATGGAGAAATCAATGATGGAGTCCCAGACGAGCATTCGGTGATTTATGCGGACTCTGTTTTGGAACCAACGACTGATTCTTACAGAAGGGCGATGGGTTTGGATCGCCGTGATTCTGAGAACGATAGAGAGTCTACCTAAAGGTTGTTAGTGGGAAGGATTGCGCTATTTGAGTTTGATGGAATTGTGGAGCCACTCCTTTAGTATTTGCTTTCAGTTTGGGTATAGTTGTAGCTAATCTACGGTTCACCTGAGAAAATTTGATGAATTGCATCTCAATAGCATTGATCCGTGCGACTCACTAGGCTAGCTGTGCAAGCGACTAGGAGAAAGATGCTTCTGCCAAAGGGGGCTATCAAATGCGGAGTGACAAAAATGTCCGTGAGGTAGAGCGAACAGTACATCTCACGGTTACCTCAAATCCTTCAATTCATCTTGTGCCGTCCGAAGTATCTCTCTTGCTTCAGAGTACAGCTTTAGATTTGGCTCTCTCCATCTCCTGCCATCGGGGAATACCTTTCTCCGCAATCTGTTGACATAAGGGATCAACGGTGAGTAGTACGGGGTGAAGTTCGCTTCCACGGTTTTGAGGAAATCTCTTTCGTCGCCTACTATTCCTTTCTTGATCTCAGCGAGCTCTTCTGTATCCGCGTAATTCCACTTATCAAAGCGTTTCATAACTCTTCCCTTATTCGGTCCATCATAATGAATGCATATCCAGAATAGCACCCAGAAGAACGACTCCAGATCGTGCATAAACGAATGCAGCTCATCGTCTAGGAGTACACCGATTGCCATAAACGCTCGTGTGCCGGTCTTCCCTCGCGCCCCTGACGGTTTCTCGCGATTCTCCTTGATAGCAAGGTCCAGGTCGATTAAAAACGCGGGCCACGAAGGGTTATCATCGTCCTCATTGATCATGAGGTTGTTTGGTGAGATGTCACATTGTAGCATGCCGGCCTTTGTGTGTAACGACTCGTATCCGGCGATGCAGCCTTCCAGTGCAGCCAGAAGGCTAACTTTGGAACTCGCCATGTAAATGGGCTTCCCGTAGTCTTCGACGATAACGCGCCTGCGTATTCGGTTCGCTGTCGCCATTCCCCCTTTAACTGGAGAACTTGAACAGGTTCGCTTGCTGGGCGGCAACGGCGCGTCTGTGCAGCTCGAGGATCGCTTTTGTCCGGCGACGCTGCTACTCCGGCTTATCCCCGAGACGCGACGCCCAGCCGTGTTTGGAGGCGGCATCGAGCTTTCCGGCCTGTAGTTTGTCGCTTTTGTTATGTCCAGGCTACGTCGTATGTTTCCGCGGATATGGTCGTCCTGGCCGCCCACACAGACCGTTTCGTGGTGATAGTATCTCGCGACGTTCACGACGCCCTTCTCAGTCGCCTCGCGCAGCAATTCGCCCTCCTCTTCGCGTTCCGGAAACTGCCATGAGTCTTTGATCACAAGAGATGTTCGCGAATCGTCTCCATCGCGATGTGCTCTCCAGCAGGTTGTCGCTCGACCGGCGACACAGGGTACCCGTTTCACAACCTCGTCGATGACTAGTCGCTCGGTGTGGTTGTCGCGTTCGATCTCGATGTATCGCTTGTCCCCGGCTGTGATGACGGTGGGGTCAAATCCAAGTTGCTCCTCGTTCAGAAACAGGAATCCGAGAACGGCAGATACAAACTGTAGTCCATCTTCGTTGATGTCGAATTTCTCAGACGCAATACCGCCCAGTCGATCGAATTCCCACAGCCGCATGAACGACCCGCAGAGGGTAAAGCCGAGCACGAAGCGGCGGCTGTCCTGGGCTGCAAACACGTCCCTTGCATATCGCCCCAGGTCAAGCCATGCTTTGGACGCTTTATCTGCCGATGGATTGCTCTTGAGCTCTCCTGGCACAAGGATCTGCGACCAGTGGCACTTGGAGTCAACGCCGGCGCTCGGGTCGTCTACGAAGCCGACATCCAACTTGCGGTCGGCAGTGGAGCCTTGCACGGGCTGATGGGGCTGTGCCAGCGGCCGTCGTCGGGGCCTGGAGGCGGGCTGATTCTCTGCTGCGAAGTCCAAGAGCTGGCCGGTGAGTGGCGCAAACCAGCTTAAGACGTCGCGTTCCCTCGCGCCTTCAGGCCAGCCCTGCCAGCCGCTATCCTCTCGGTAGAGCGGATTATCCCCTTCTTTGCACTTGTCGAGCACGGCCTGCGCTACCGACTCCAGACCTGGGACGCTTCCGAAGTAGGCATGGAAGAAACCAGGGACCCCGACGTATAGCTGTCCTAGTTCCCCCTTTAACACGCCATCCACATATTTGCGGTATTCGGTAGAGTTCGCGAAGCTGCCCGTGTTCTGCAGCCATGGCGTCTGCTGGAAGGAGGCGGTGAGGGACGGGGCGGACAACGGAGGAGTTGTGGGTTTGGCGACTGTGAAAGCTGTAGACGCGGCGACGGCGGCGTAAACATTGTCCCATATGACTTCATCGGGCTCGTTGCTGAGGACTGCTCTGAGGAGCGGTAGGATATGCTTATTGTCGAAGTTGTCGGAGTAGACCGCTGAACTCAGCGCTAATAGGTCGCCGAGGAGATCCCTATTACCTTGATTCGAGGGCAGCGAACGTGTGGCGGAGAGACCCTGGAAAGCGTGTATCAGGTCAAGGAGGGAATTTTTCGGCCCTGTTGATGTTAGGAAATCTCGCGAGTTCGGTGTTGAGCCGTACCCTCCCCACTAAGATGGTACAATGCATCAGCGCCTGTGATAGCTAGGCCTCTGCATTTGAATTCGAAAGAGTCGCGAAAGGTATCGAGTCCTTTGCCAATGGGGTTTGCCTTGATTACCTTTGATCGCGACTCATCGGCCATGGCGCGAGAGCGCAGCGAACGCTCGAGATAGTCAATAGAAATGACGATGTGAACCGCAGTGAAATGAAGAACGAGGCATATACGCCTGTGCAGAGGGAGTGTCGAGGGCGAAATCGGGTATGGGCGTTTGAGAGTGAAAGATGGCTGGAATGCGATGAGCTTGACGGCGCGACGGAGACCATGCCAAGCCGGAAATTCTTCGGAGCCCAAGTCATCACCATCAACTCCGGCAACTTCGGCATTGAGCATATTATACCGCTCCTCAAAGCGGTCCTCAACAACGCCTGACGAAGTTATACGGATCAATGTCTACGCGAACTTTCCCCCACGATGGATGATGGTACGATTACGTGTACCGTGTTCGTGCACGTGCCGCCCGTATCGCGTGACGATCGCCCCAACCACCATCTTGCACACCAAAACATGAACCTTTTGAGCCACATACAATAGCTATTATCGCGAGATTTTCTGATGGATTGATATGTTAACTATGGCGAACAATTTGCATTACTCAGATTATGTGTATCTAGTCGGCAGCTTGACAACGCGGCCGCTGCGGGCGACCTTGGCTGGAACAGCAGGTGCGACTTCAGCAGGTGCTGCAGCACCACTAGAACGTTTTTGCCGCTTGCCCTTTGGAGCTGATACCTGTGAGGCTTTGCGCTTACCCGTCTGGGAAGTTTGGATAGGTGAAGTGGTGTTTTGGGCTGCCTTTCGAGCAGCTGCCTTAGCGGCTTTTTCGGCCTTCTCCTTCTCGCGCTCCTCTCGCTTTGCTGCAGTCGCCACACGCCTCTCCTCCTTAAGCTTCTTATTGTATAAGGCGTTAGCAGCCTTGAGCTTCGTCATCTCAACTTTCTGGAGTTTCTCCTCTTCAGCGAGGCGCTTGTTCGTCCGATCACGTGCCTCAGCCTCAGCCATCTTTCGGGGGGACCAGAAGACAGCCCCACCGTGATACTCCTGCCTCTGCTGCAAATCAAGCACCTTGCCCTTCTTGTTGTGCTTCTTTTTGGTGGTGAGAGCCTCGCGTAGGCCCTCATTCTCATCTGTGAGAAGCTCGTTTTGGTTCGCGAGGTGGTGGAGCAAAGTAGATACTTTTTTGAGTTTGGACGACGATCTGTTAACTGCCGCGTGTCGGAGGCGATCCGCCTCACGCTAGGTGGGCTCGGGCTTGTTGTTTGGCTTGTTTGGCGGCTTCGGTGGGAAGCGTTTCAGCACTCTCTCTCGATCCATAGGCCATATACCAGTAGCAGCAAAAGAGCGTAGGATCGTCCGCTTCGTGAAGCTCTCACGCCAGGAGTCCCAGAACAACAGGAAGAAATCGCCCTTCTTGATTGGGACTAGCCCTTGGCTCCGTTGGGTGAAGTTTGCAAGCTTTTTTGAATACGCGTTAGCTAATGGCTTAAAGCAAACAACATCTAGCGGTTGCAGCGTATGGGTGCTGTGAGGTGGAAATACAGCAACAAAGATCTTGCGCGTAAGGCAGTAGTGTAAAAAGTTGTCTGTAAGGTGGCTGCCGTGGCCGTCGAGGATAAGTAAGCGCCACTCTCTCCCGTGGCGGGCTTTTTTCTTCGTGCAGCGGTCGAAAACCTGCTCTAACCAGGCCAATCCTACGTCATTATTCGTCCATCCAGATGGTGTTGAAGCCACAAAGACGTCGTGTTTGCCGGCTTTGATATCAGCCACCCACTGCGCTTGTATCGTACAGTTTGCAGACTCGTAGATCAGCCCCGGCGGCAGCGCAGTCCCATCCGCACAGATCGCAGCAATAGTTGTTATCCACTTTCAAGAGCCATCCTGGAGGGCAGCGGTGACCTCTTTGCGCTCCTATTGGCTGCGTGTGAAGACTCTTTTCGAGCGCCCGATCACACCTATCATGAAGCCCTTTTTGTCTATATTGTAGCTATTGTAGGGCAGGATCTCATGCTCCTCTATCTTGCCGTGCAGGAGCTCAAAGTAAAGCTTGTATTTGAAGTATGAGTCGGCTGAGTGGCGTGTAGCGTCCATGGCGGTGCCTCTCGAAGAAGGTTTGTGAAAACCTCCTTCGCGCTTAAATCATTCGCATAAGCCGTAGCGAACTTAAGCACAGTCAATCGCATATGACAACTGGCGTGAGAGGTAGATGCATATACTTTCCGAATGCAGGTTGGAAATTCGTCGCTAGCCCAAAGCTCCTTCAACTTTGTCTGTAGTTTGAGCACACATAGCGTCTTCAATTCTTCCAAAAAGAACATGTCGGCAAGCGCGTAGACGCAAGGGTCGATAAGTAGCGCATTGTTGTCTAGTGTTTAAGTTAATTAGCAAGTGTAAATGTTGGTAGGCCTTTGTACGATCTTACGGGGTGATAACAATAACGGGGTTCTCCTTGTGTCTTGGTATTCGTATTGGTATGATTTCTCTATGAACGTGGGTACTACGAAGGTATACCTGAGCTTGGTGCGAGTCGGACCGAAGTAGGATCGAGGCGGCACATTGGGCAGCCTCGGGAAGTGGGGTGTGTGTATACTGACATAGACAGTATATAGCACGTGGGGGAGCTCTACAGGTTGAGGAAGCTCAATTGTTGATATTACAGGCTAATAATGTGGTTGAAGAGGAGGCCCAGGTTAACGCTGCCCCACGACGTCAGCGAGCACCACCAACGTGTAGCAAATGCCACGTGCAAGGCCACAACAGGACTCAATGTAGAGCTATCTAATCTATCTTGCTTGCAATCCTCACTAAATTTGACTGCGTGGTTGTGGAGTAATTGCACGCCAAATGGAGCCGGTTCTGGTGGGGTGGACGGGATGGTGGTGTGGCCGGGAAGGTGGTGAAACACGTTATCGTACAAGCTCTAACTCCTGTTCTGGGTTGAGAGCTTGCCTGCTGGCATGCCCAGCATCCCTAGGCCCTGTCACGCCTCTCCATCGCCGCCCCAGAGTTGACCGGTCAACGCCATGCTTTTCAGCAATTTCCTTCAATGTAAATTGTTCTTCTGAACCTCGCAATTTTAGATCCTCGATCGCCTCATCAATCGGAGCCATGGTCGTGGAGTTATCGCGCGTTGGAGTTGTGGTGTTGAGACGCGCGTTGGTGTTCTGCGGGGCACACTGTGAATCCGGGCACACTGCGCACGGGCACGTTATCTAGAGCTAGGACCATTATCATGTTGCTGTCATCAAGCCATTGCAATCGTCCCACGGTAAAGCGAACAATGAACTGAGCAACCATCGCAGCCACGGCCAAGACGTAGAAGGCTACGATGATGTGTCGGTAGCTGTGCGACTTATCGCGAATCGGGTTATCGCTGCAAGCCGTGAAGGTGATGTTGAGTGCACTGAGTTGATCCTTACGACCACACGTTGTAACAATGCAGTCTCGGGCTTTATCCAGTAGAACAGTGTCACGGCAGGCGCAGGCCGCATCTGAAGAGGATAAAGGGCGACATGTTGGAGCTGTGATTGTGGTGTCCACACAGTCTTTCTGATCACTCGTTAGTATTGGCTCATACAATCGGGTGCCAAAAGTCTGTTCGCGTTGACGCATGGACCACCACAACCACATTTGATTACCAACTTCAAAGCAGTATAACTCTCTACTACATAGACCAAATAAGACAATTAGGGTTGCAAATTAATCGCATTACGCTTAGTATCTAGTCTGGTAGCCCTTTGCACGTCGCACAGCGTCTAGGCGTCGTGGCATAGACCTAATAAGGCGTTTGATCAGTGCGTCAGGTATAGCAGCCCATGCCTCAATCAACCCCAATTCGAACGCCTCCCACTCAGCTAGAGAGTCTCCCATATAGTCAAATTCAGGATGCAGCTCATGGAGCTTCTTTTTAAGTGCCCACCACATGTGTTCAATAGGGTTAAGGTCAGGTGAGTATGGTGGCCATTTGATCGTAGCAACACCATGAACCTCTAGCCACTCCTTCGAGACCTGGGAAGTGTGGATAGGTGCGTTATCCTGCATAAACCACTCGCCTGGCCTGTAGCTGTCCTGGAGACCTTCCTCAAGTGCTCGTATGTAGCTCTGAGCTGTGTATCCATTGCGTTTGGCTGATGTGTCGCGATTCATAATTACTAGACGACTACGCCTTGCTCGGCCACCTGGAGTCATCCATATTGAGCCCCATACCATACGAGCAGGTTGGCGAGCAGTGGTGACCTCCTCAACCATCTCGTGCGACCATTTATCCTCAGGTAGTCGCCATACCCAGGGCGTGTTGTGGCCAGATCCACGAGCAACGCTGCACTCGTCACTGAACCTGATAGTACGCCTCCCAAAATCAAACCCCAGCCATTCATTAGTAAGATTGAGGCGTTCCGCAGCTGTGTTCTTGTTGATTTTTGGCCTACATCTCGCTCTGAACTTGCGGTATCCCTCGTCAGCCATTGCGCGCTGCACAGTACGCTTAGAAACGCTGGGGTAGGTAGTATTGGCGTCCCACAGTCCAGCCTCCTCCATAAGCTTGTGGTACTCAATACCTGGGTTTTTCCGAGCAATCCGTAGCAGCCGGCGATGGTCTCTACTAGTCAATGTAGGTGGCCGGCCTGTCCGAGGCTGCGTTGTGGTGCTGCAGCTGGTTGTCCATCGGAGTACTGTTTTCTGTACGCACCGCTGCGAGCAGTCCAGCGCGTCAGCAACTTCGCTTGTCGACACACCAGCCTCAACCTGGGCTAAGCAGTATATCCGTTGGGCTTCTGATAATTCACCTCCGCGCACTCGATTTGATGAAATTTTAGTGCTAAAAGCTCTCATATTGATGTAGTCGTGTGTAGTTGAAGAAGATACCCCTCTTTAGAGTTCGCGTTGTTGAAATGGTCTGTGCACACGCGCGAACAGACTAAAGTCCTAGTACAGTAGGATGTTGAGCTTCACGGAGAAGAAAGGTACTTACTGCGCAGCCTAGCAGCAAGCTGAAGTCGTTCGATTGAGCGTGACAAAGAGCGACCAGGAGCCACAGCGACACGGCTACCCACGTGGAGAAATTGGATCGCATGTTATGGTCTGGTATACCAAAACGACGATTGTGTATTGAGGAGTACACTCCGAAAACAAGGGTATAATAGAGCGGGTAATGAGCCACTGGCGATAGAGGTCAGCTCATAAAGGCGTCCTCATTAACGTGCGTGCAGCGCTGACGGACCCCTTTGCAGGACGCCGGACTTCGATTCAGAACACACAGTGATGCTTCCGTGCCGCTGTGGGTCTCATCAGATCCCCCAGATGATCGCCCTTGCGTAAGTGCCTAGAGGCACTTAGTAAGGATATGGGGCTGTGAAGCGAATTACTCGAGACTTTTCGCTGCACTCTTGTGGACGGAACACGCAATTGGATTTGGACATTGCGAACTGCGGATATTGCCGCATCTGCATCAGTGGTGCTCAATATCTGATGTACATAACCGACAGCCGCTCGTCCACCCGACGAATTGGAGCCATGATCCTGGAACTGACCCATAGAAAGGTCCTTGTGGATCTTGAGTGGCGGTGCTCTCGACCCTCATTCCTGGCTCACGCGCCCGGAAAAGTGAAGACCTGATCTACTCAAGCTGGGGCGTTCATGGATTGAAGCTGAGAGGTACCTGCATATGGCCCGATGGCGGAGGGTCATCAAATCTGCAGTGTGACAGCTGCAATTGTGCAAGGCAAGGACCAACAGAACGTGTTATATAAGCTTTGTTGAGGTCCACGCGAGTCAAGGCACTGCAATTGATCTGCAGATGAACCCGACAAGCCGTTCAGGCGCCCGGTCGAGTAATACAATCGCCGCGTTCCGGGCAGGTCTACCGACGTCGAGCATTGTCTGAACCAACCAACGAACGAAACCAGCGCTTGCGTGACACATAACGGCTCCTGTCGACAAACTTTCCGTGTCTTTGGGTGGCCTAAGGTCTAATGATCAATCTCGACAGATCGTGAGTCTCATTCAATGAATTGCGACTCATGCCAGGTCCTTTCGCCGCCTCCGCGACGCATGGAAACCGTGAAATCTAGGTTGTCAAAGATGCTGCCATCTGTTTTTGATCCAATTTGGAACGGATACTACACCGCCACATGTAGACAGCGACCTCGTCGCCCAGAAGAAAATGCGGAAGACATTGCCATTACTGGCGTTAGCAGCAGTATAGGAACAGTATGAGCACCCTACGAGATGTGTAGAGGGCCAACCAATACGGCTCGGTTGTGAGAGCAAGCGCGATACTATGGGATGTGAATCAAACTGGCCTCGATTGGGCGTCCGCGGCTATGCGTGAAGGCGTCATGCTGTGTTCTCGCGCGATCTGGTTCAACAAGTAAGCATTGAAACGCAAATTGCTGAACTGAGCACAGACTTGAACGCTTTGAATTGATAGTGCAGATTATGTTATATTACAGGTCCTTAGCGACGGCTTCGAGGGCATCCTTGAAGATGTTAGATGCCTGAGTCATCTCCTCTTCGCTGATGGTAAGCGGCGGGATGAATCTCAGAACGTCGAATACCGATGTGCTCAGGAGAAGCATGTCGCGCTTAATGCACTCTTGTACAACCTTGGGTGCAATCTGTGGCTGAGCCTTTGCCTCTGTCGATGCGGTGTTCGAGGAGTCGCGTTGAAGCTGTGGGTTTGCGAATTGGAGACCGACCATCAGTCCCTTGCCGCGAATGTCTTCGATCAAGTTACCGGCCTTTGTGCCTGACGACTTCAAGTTATTGAGAAAAGAGAAGATCTGTTGGGATCGCGCGGCTACGTTATCGAGGATATTTTCCTCGCGGAACACCTCAATGACCGCTTTCGCAGCGGCGCAAGCGACGGCATTTCCCGCATATGTGCCACCCATCGAACCAGGCTTCTGTAGATCCATAAGCTCTTTTGAGCTTGCAATACCAGAGAGTGGAAATCCGTTGGCAATGCCCTTGGCGAAAATAAGGATGTCAGGACGCACACCAGATTCTTCTACAAAGAACATGTGACCTGTGCGCCCCATGCCAGACTGAACTTCATCGGCGATTAAGAGAATGTTGTTCTCATCACAAATCTTTCTCAGACCGTGCAGGAACTCGGGAGGTGCGGGAACATAGCCACCCTCACCAAGGACTGGCTCGAGGATGATAGCAGCGGTATCTGAAGGTGAGGTCTGCTGCTGCAATGTAAGCTTCACTTGGAGAAGGGCCTGGTTAACGAGTTCCTCGGTTGGTGTATCTGGAGTAGCGCCGCCAAATTGGCTGTAATATGGGAACGCAGTCGCAAAGACGCCACTCATCAATGGTCCATGGCCTTCGCCATATATGGTCTTGGATCGTGTCATTGAGGCCGTTGCATTTGTGCGACCATGGTAAGAGCCCTGCATTACAATGACATTGGGCTTCTTGGTAGCGCCTCGAGCTAGCTTTACAGCTGCTTCTACTGCCTCTGCTCCAGAGTTCCAGAGGAAGACAGTGTCCAGAGACTTGTGTGGGAGGATCGGAATCAGCTCTCTGAGAAGTGCGATCTGTGCAGAGCTGAAGCCAATATTGACTTGGGCATGCGTGATCTTGCTGCATTGTGCAGCAGCAGCAGCGCTGACTTTGGGGTGGCAGTGGCCGAGGTTCACGACACCAATCCCAGCTGTCAGATCAAGAAGCTTGACGCCCTTGTCGGTGATGATGTATGAGCCCTTGCCTTCCTCAAAGACATGCTTTGTAAGACGACCAATACCTCTTGCAATGTGTTGCTCGCCAAAAGATGCGGAATCGAGGTCGGCGGACGCTGGCTGTATCGAGAAGGATCGTGATGAAATATGAGTGGCGGGGCGAGTGACTGCGGGCGCAACAGTGCGCAGAGCTGAAGAAGAGCTTCTCTGCAGCATTATGACAGATGAAGTGGAGTTCTGAAGGAATCGCTGGGGAGAGAGGAAGAGTTATCAGCGACGCGTGGTAATGTTATCACGAGCTGACGTAGGGCGGGATTAACGTTGATATCCAGGGATTCTTATCGATAGTGAAGCCCGACCTCGGAAATCTCGACGCGCCCTTGACGCGTCTGACGCCACAGACGCCACAGATAGTGCTTCTCGCGGAAAATTTTGGTGCTTCACACCTGAAACGGTGGCTAAATATGAGAAGCGAGTAAAGGCCATTTCATGGGCGCAGATGCATGAGCGCAGATGCATGGGCGCAGATGCTTGATCGAGAGAGCTGGTGACGCCATCTCGCTATGGGGAGGACCGACGGATACTTTATCACTCAAACATGAACTCTCTTTCCCGCGATAGCTGCTTCTCAAACGCATGGACAGGACCCCGCGGGATCTGTTTTGACGACCTTCAAGCCGTTCTGAAAGCCCAGTGACTGACCCACGCTTGGATCCTTCCCATCCTAACCTTGGAAAGCATTTGTGCCAAGCTTATTCGAAGCTGTGTAAAGGCTGTGTTCGCGATAAATGAAGAGATCAGGGACACCTCTATACTTAGCATGAAGTAGTAATCAACACGTTGCAGAGTCTCGTGCAATCAAAGTGCAAACAGATCTGCAGGGTATTTTGCCGACTTAGAGGTGCTGCGGATCCTCGAACAAACTCCCTTGTGTCGGCAGGGCATCTATCTGAAAGCACTTGGGGAATCAGCAGCTGCATTCATCACTCCATTACTTCTTCCCATAAGTGGCATGCATTTGCAGCATTCCGCCATCACTGAATTCCTGACTGACCATTTCACCGCCCTGGACGACGCTTGATGCATCGTGTCGCTTTCACATTGAGATCACCGGAGGCTCGCTACCAGGAGGCATCTGTATGATTGGCTGTGAGATAAACACGACCATGACGGCGGAAAATCTTGGTTAATATCAGCATCTTAATCTGTTATCTTTACCTCTGAGGGCGTTGCACTTACGCAGCAGTAGCAGCAAATATTTCGGTCCTCGAGCTCGTTCCCTGCGTGAGGAATATCAAGCCAACAGCGAAGATGACTGCGAAACCAGTGATGCACAAGAGAAGATCACGCGTCCCTGACACTTGCGTGAGAACAGCGATGGCGACCACAGGTATCAGACAAGCGATAACGGTGGAAAGGGCTGATGTAAATCGAAGTGCGGTTGCCTCCGAAACTTTCTCCAAGCTCTTAAAATCTCGCCGCATCTTCACCCTCTTCGGGCTTTGCGCGTTTTCTGGTGCCTCAGGATCTTGCTGTCGAGCAGCAAGTGTTTGCAATGCAAATACGCTTGGCGGTTTGGGCTCTCTTTTCTTTCGACGATCATCTCTTAATTTCCAGTAAAGAGGCATTAGGTAATATACCACCCACTTCGTTAGACCATCAACTTTCGCTTCTGGATGTGTGACCACCAGATCCAGACCAGATTTGGGCGGTGATTTCGCCAGCAACAATGCCGCCAAAACTGCTCGTGCATGGGTCCAGACAGATTGTTCCGGCATCGTCTTGCCCCATGTTGTATCGAAACCGTGTCGCGATCGTACGCGGGCACCATCATCAGTATCAAGCCACTTGCGAAGAGATCGCATGTTATGATCTTCTGGATCTGGTAGTGCAGACACCTGAGAGTACTGAACAAGGGCCTTGTCTGCATTGATCGTCGTCAGTAGGGAAGAAAGCAGAGGGCATGGTGCTTTCCAAAAGGTAATGGAGACCTACTATATCCTTCCAGTAGATCCCGCGCTTCTAGGAGCAGTACATGATAATCTGGTGAATGCCCCTGTGCAATCATGTCGTAACGCTCCGGCTCCAATGTTTGCTCCTCCTCCTTTTTCATAATCTTTTCCTGCAAAACGTCTAGCTGCACTTTGTAGTAGAGCAAAGTCTTGATGTTGAGGTCTCTGTATCGCGGAAAAGCAGCAAATTCGGGCACATCGGCCATAATTTCAGCTAGACGTGGCCATCCAGAACGGTCCTTTGGTTCGTATGGCGTAGATATACTCTCAGCCAGACTTGAGACCGAAGAGACTGTTGCACTTCTCGACAAGCAGGTCCCTCCAGCGCTCGAATCTCGCTGTCCTTCGAATTCGTCTCCCAGTTTAGGGCTCGGCCGCGTGGAATGTGGATCGATTGCGGTCGTGTCGTTCGATTGCCCAGTGGATGTGGATAGCCGAGGGGAAGCCATTCTTGACATGGAGCTAGAGTGGAAATGCTCTACGTGCAGAGGTGCGTAGATATAACATGTTACTCCCTAGAGCACAGCCGCAATCCTTGCCGGTCAGCCGCCCTTTCGAGCAACTCATAATCTGTAGTTCGACTCTGACTGCATGCACAGAGAGGGGTTTGCAGCCCCAGCTGCATATCGATGCAGCCCCAGCTGCATATCGATGCAGCTGTCTAGCTTAGCGGTGTCCCATCGCACAAATGGCGAACCATCTGATTCGTTTGCATCTGCCTCGTAGGTAAAGCTTGCATATGCAGTGTTGCCACTACTGAATGAGGGAAGGATGAAAAGAGGCCGGTGAGACGTTCTGCGTTTGTATCTTTCCGCGTTGTTGATAAGAGACAACTGTGACCGGCCCCACTTCAGAGAGCACATATAGGCGCTGCTAGCCTCTTCGTAAAGTGTTTTGATTCTGGCCGCCTTCTACAATCTCACGGCCATACTGTTGCCAGCGCGTTCCTCCTCCAGGCCAGAGTGATATGGTCGCAATCCTACTATGGCAGTCCATCCACGCCTCTGTACTAGCCAGTTCAGTATGCGCAAATCAGTAAATCGTGCTGCGAAAGTCTCGAAGGTGCGATGCGCGAACAAGGAAGGAGAGAGGAGGGAATGTCGACGCGTCGAAAGACGAACTGGAAGTGACGTTGGCGGGCGCTAGGCGCCTAGCGTGTTGTGCCGGCATTTCGACAAGACTCTGGGAAGTCCCTCAACCCCTTCGTGTTCAAAGCAAACGATATCGACATCGAAAGCACCTCGAGTTGACTCTGATAGATCTAAAAACTGCCTTCTGACTCCGTCCGTAGGTGCAGTGTTGCTCACCGATCAGCCCAAGGCAACGGCTGCGCCATGCTGACATGTGTGCCAATCCATGCACCCTGCAGCGCCTGTCAGCTGCGCACCTGACATCTCTCTCGGTTGCCTTTTGCCTTCTCAGGGGGGCTGCGTTGCAAGAATCGTCTTGACGGTAGGCTATCTTGTCCTCGGTCCTTGATGTGGTGGGTGGCGACCACCTTTTCTGGCAACCTTGGGAGCTTGGACGCTCCTAATTATCAGGCCCCGACAATATTGAACCACCTTTGAATGACACTGCATCCTGGTGGGGGCGCATCATAACATTGTATTTCTTCAAGCATATTTGTCATTCCGATCATCATGGTAGGTATGATGGTTCAGTCGCCAACACTCGAGGACTAAGCACAAGGCGTACCCGTAAAGAGGACAACTCCATCAGAGTAGGCACCGATCGATTTACAACAAAGTCGCTGCTCAGTGTCAGGCAATGCTAGGCATTATTTTTGGAGGTCCGTGTCAGCGGCAAGTTGCTGTGCATGTCGATGGCAGCATACCAAGAAAAGGCTCCAAGTGGCCCCATTCGAGTCGCTTACAGCCAAGTTACTCTTCCTCTTCCGTGGGCACCACCGAGGCGTGGAAGTTTCTCCTCGCTACCATTTTGTAGCTGGCCAACATCGCCCCCACACTCGACGGGCGTGAATGATTCACTCCTACCGGTGAACCACTACTGCGGCTGACCCCGTCGAATATGGCATGCTAAGCCCGCGCAAGCAGCTGCAACAGCGCCCTGCGCCCAGAGAGAACTGTTAGCAAATAGGTTAAACACATCAGGGCTGAGATCACGCGCTTGACCTCTTGATTCGTAGTGAATCTAGGTGCCGTTACACGCATATAAGGCCTACTCTGACACATGTCTATCGATTGTCCGCAACACTTAACACGCTTCACTTTCGTGCCTCATTATCCTATCTAAACTGCCAGCGCTTTTTTTTGCCACAATGACCGAAAACCATGCCTATGGTAAGTGCCATTAGGAGCCTAGCCCCACAGCATACTGACAGTTATACCACAGAGGCTGTGCCGACTTCCCCCAACGCATTCCTTGCTGCCCCTTCGAGCAACCACTTCGACAAATGTCCGCGCCGGTCCGCGTCTCTGACGCCGTCACGTCGTTCTTCACAATCATGCAGAACAGTCGTTCAGGAGACTGAAGCTGATCCTGAGCTAATGAAAACCCTTAGAAGTCGGCAGCAAACTTTCAAGATCCGTCAAAAATTCAGTCGCTGGATGTTTCTCAAGGGCTTCATCAATCCTAAGAAGGGAATGAAGCTGTTTGCAGATCTTGTCGAAGTGCAGCAGTTGGACGTTCCGGACGACAGAGTGAGCAAGTCTCTCATATCGTGAACATAGACTAATCTAGTAGATGTTCGACCGCAAAAAGTCACCATTCAATAAAGACGTCTGGGTGTCACCCAAGTACAACAGTAGTGACTATCACAAAGCGCTTTGCCTACTGGATACCGGCTGCTTCCAAACCAACATTGTCTCCAAGCAACTGATAGAGAAGCTGGGCTACACGGACGCCGACTATGAACCACTCGGCGAGACAGAGAGTTCCGGAAGCACGACGTTGAGTGGAGAACTCATTACCTTCGACGGTGTCATCCGCTTGTCATGGCACCACAACACGAGCACGCATAGGTATCACCGCATGCGATTCCTTGTCTCTTCAAGCACAAATTGTGAGATGATAATTGGTGTGCGCTCGATTACCAAGTATCACTTGCTGAGGGAGATGGTCCTTGTCACAGAATCTGCCGCCATCAATGTGCAAGCCGGTAAGTTTGAGCTGTCACCCTTCGCGCATCTGCCTCTAACGCTCGACCCCAGATCCCGCTCTGGGAGCGCTCAAAACCGAGCTCGCCAGGCTGCAGAGCAGCATCGAGAACTACAAAGCCGGCATCAAGAAGCAGCAGGACCTTTCGGAGCCGGAGCGCGACGCCAAGCTCCTTGCAAAGTACGAAAAGGAACTGACGAAAAAGCAGCACGAGCACCGCGTGCAGGAACTCAAGACCGACGCAAGAGAGGCGGAAATCAATAAGCAATGGCAGCTTGCGAAATCCTTGAAGGAAGAGGCTGACAATGAGGTCACTTTGTGGAATCACAAACACCAGAAGAAGCATGCGAAATCGGGTCCTACTGGCGCTTCGGCACAACAGCCAGGACCCAAGCCCATTCTTTCGGCGAGGAGATCGTCAGGCTCACAGAGCCGCGCTGCGTGAAGTGTGGCGGTTGCATGGAGATAGATTCCGGTAGTTCATGTCCAGCCGTTTTCAGTGCGGAGTCAGTAGACGGCATGTGTCGCAAGACACACAGTATAATCACGATGGTAGTCTGGGTATTTGGGGTTTCGAAGAGGGTATATGTCGCAAGACAGCCAATCACGGAGTATCATTCATCGCGAGGTATGACTTCCGCGTATTTTTCCATCAATCAATAGAACAAGTCTTTTCACAACACCATCGATATCCCAGCTACCGAAACAATAAGCACACACGGATCAAGCTGGCACAAAAGGAATGCAGAGCTTTGGAGTCGAAGATACATGAGCCAGGCATTGTAGACGCGTGTGGACCACGCTGCGCAGAGGTGACATCTTGGCTGGCGCCACGACCGATGTCGCGGTCTGGCTGGCCGGAACAGTGGATTTGAAGCGGTGATTCGCTGGGTTAGACGACGGGGCTGCCTGAGTTCGGGCAGCGAGGAATCTGGTGCGCGCAGGAGGTGTGGGGAGATGAAAGCAAGTTCTTTGCAATGGGGAAGGTGTCAGATTACATTGAAAGGGTTAGCAGGCGGTTGATGGACGACTATGGAAAGATGGCGAGGGCGAGTCGAGAGGTGGGTGAGAGAGTGGTCATGGTTCAGAGTAAATGTATGCATTATCGTGAACTATTAAACGTTATGCTTTTCCTATCGTGCTGACATGCTTCATTAAACATATGCACATCCCAACCCCAGACGCGCAGCTCGCGGCCCAGGCCCCTTCTGTCTATTAGGCAAGACTAAACGCTGTCTAGAAGACAAGGCCCTTGGTCTGCTTGCCCTGCTCCTCCTCGAGCTTCTTAACGTTGATGTTCTTCCAGATGAAGATGGAGGCGACGCAAAGCGGGATGAACGCTGCACCAGCAATAACCATCAAGCGCTGAGAATGGGCGTAAGCGCCAACGACAGCCTCGCGCTTGAGCATGCCGTCGGCGAAAGACATCTGCAAGACCAGGTCGCCGAAGATAGCTGCGGCCTGGTCCTTGGAGCCCTCGGGGAGCCGCTTGTACAGCTCGCCGGGCGTGATGCCGTTCCACATGGCTCCGGCGATGGAGTAGCCGATGGATGAGCCGAAGCCACCGAACAGACCCCATAGAGCGTTGACGACGGCAATCTGCTGATGGGTGACGGGTGCCATGATGGCGAGTTGACCGCATGTGGCAAAGATGCCGGTGCCGAGACCAACGAGGATTTGGGTGAAGGCCAAGACGCCGGGGTTAGTGCTCGGGGTGCGGAAAGGAATCAACAAGCAGGTTCCGAGGAGGGTGATGGGTACACCAGTCATCGCGATCCATTTGAAGTTGCCAGTGTAGCTGATGAGCATTCCGATCAGAGGGCCGAAGACGGAAGATGTAAGCAAGAACGAGTTGAGGATGTACCCGGCGTTTGTGATGCTCTGCCTGTGAACGACTTGCAGGTACGAGTTGAACATGGCGTTCCAGCAGAAGACTGAAAGGAACATGACGCCGTACAGCGCACAAGATCCAACGATAGTGGGCTCCCTGAGGTATTTCCACGACAGGAAAGGAACGGGCGCGAGGAATTTCTCGTAGACGACGAAGGTTGGGAAGAGTAGAACACCGAGGACGATCATAGCGATGATTTAGGGCGTCTTCCATTGTTGGGGTGCGTAGGCTTGGAGCGTGAACGGCAGCATGAAGAGGCAGAAAGCGGCCATGAGCAGGATGATGCCGAAGACTTTCAATGGTTAGTCAAAATTGACAATTGTATGAGAGTGCACTTACTGTCAAATTCGATGAGGTAGAACTTCAAGGATTGGAAGGTCGTACGACCAGACCTTTGCTTTTGAGCAAAGTCAGACTGGCGAGCCTTGCGGTACATGTACAGCATGAGAGTCATGGCGGGAACGCTGCATGCGACAAGGATGATGATGAAGGCTCCAAAGGCCCATCGCCAGCCGGGGCCGTTGTAGAAGATCTCAACGAGCTTGGGTCCAGCGAAGGTTGCGGCAATCCTAGGGGTACCATTGATACCGAAGATGATCATACGGTTCTTGAGAGACGTGATGTCGGCGCACATGACATCGATAACGTACAGGAGACCGATATGACCAGTCCAGTAGAGAATGTGACCGCCGATATAGGATTGAACGTTCGTGCATACAGCCTTGACGATCATGCCGAGAACACAAATCAGGAGCATCAGGCAAAAGCCTTCGACACGACCCCAGATATCGATGGCTTTCGCCATAGTCAGTGGGACGCAACCACCAAGGGCAGTAGAGATGACGGTTCCAACGGTGAGCAAGCCGTGGGACGCGAAAGCTGATGTGACATATGGATTCAGGCCAGAGTCGATGTAATTCTGCAGCATGTCGACGAAGTGAATCAGATACAACCTGTGCCTGTAAGAAGACGTCGCAAGCATTCTGACTGATACAACTTACAGAACGAACATGCTGATGAGCGTAGGCTTGTTCCAGATACTTGTGATGATTCGGATGCGCTCAACTCCCCTCTGGAAATCCTGGGGCTTCTCGCCATCGATGTCATATTCATTGGTACCCAAGCTTTCCGGGTTGCTGTTGTAAGCGACAGTGTGGCCAGTCTTCTCAGTATCGAGCTGAGGAGGAAGTCTTTCGATGCCACTTGTAGGCTGTGGGCCATCAGGGTTGAGACTCATGATGAAAAGAGGGTAACGAAACCCAGTCGATTGCCGTGTGCAGAAGCAATGAATCTCAAGAACAACAGGCGAAAGGCGAGAGGGGCTACTTTTGCTGGTGTTATATACCCTGGTAACCACGCAGCCGAAGCGCTGAACGATGGGAGACTTGCCCCTGCCATCGCGCCGACAACCGGACAAGGAAGGTAAGTGTGGGAAGAATTGTGCATCTCTCCCCACCACGAGGCTTTTGGATTTGCCAACGATAGTGTGGCCCGGCAGCCTCTCATTGCACGATGATCTGATAAGATGGAGCGCCCAGGAATTTGATGATCAGACAAGGTTCATCTCCGCCCGAATCTCCAATCATGCTGCAAGCATGTGTGGGGCGGGCGCCATGAACGCGGAACAGCTCTCAGCTGGGCGAGCCAAGACTTTGGCAGGCTCCCAAGACTTGGCTCGGCACCATGAGCTCGTTAAAGAGGCCTTGACTAGGCAGAGGACGGTGAAAATTCGGTTGGTCACCCCTTGCCCTGGTAGTCTTTCGAGCCGGTGATGTGCGAGCGTCGGGTTTTCCAGGACATCGTCTGCGTTGCTGGGAGGCATAAGTGGGCCGAGCCTGAAGACGCGAGCTCTACGGGCCAACTGCGGCCTGTCCGAGGGTGCTGGTTCGTCGAGAAGCGCGAAACGGAGGAACATTGATGTCGCGCCGGGATGTCATTATTGTACGTCAAGAGAAGTTACGCGGGATAGACGCGGTACATCGACAGGCTGGCACGTTCCTTCGTTCGAGCAGTCTGGCCAAGCTTCGATGAACTAGACCTTCTGAGAAGGCACATGCTGCAGAGCAGTCTTGTCGCAGACATGGTACGCACAGGGTACGACAAGCGCGTGTTGTGGAACAGAGCACAGGAGTGGATGAGTGATGGACGTCGACCGTCCAAAGGGGTCCTGCGGGAACGCCCGCGTGGCGCCCCACCGACTTCGGCCAGGCATCAAGTGGTCCACCGTACTTCTTTTCTCAGACCTGCTTCGTTCTCCCCGGGGCATCCTGCATTTGACGGAGTGCAAAGCTGGTCGATCGAATGTTAGTCCAGAAGGCCAAGTTTGCAGCTTCCACCGGGTTCTCGACAACACGAGTAAGTCAACACGCTGTGTAGCTGGTCCTCGTCTCCACATCCGTAAACTTCAACTGCCCTTGAACAGCAGCGATGCGTTTGTGGCCGAGGAACGTCTTTCACGAGTACTACAGCACGAGTTCGATACTGAACAAACTTTTCCAGGGAGATATTTGAATGCCACTCGCAATCTGGAACTGGGTGTCAGCAGTCAGCGCAAAGATGCATGAAAAATCGACAATTTGCAAAGCGTGAAGTAGTCTATTGGGTATCTCTTGCACAAAACGGAATCTCTCCTCGAAACAAGCCGCCTACGCGTCATCACTCAGTTTATTATCCACCTCCTCGGTAACAACCACCTCATGCGCGCCCTCGAGCTCAGAAAGCACAATCCACGTCGGCAGGATGCACAGCACAGTGAAGCCAAAGTTAATGCCGATGCTGACGAAGTGGTTTGCGTTGCCCTCGGACTGCATGGCCCAGGCAACAGTCTGACCTAGTGCCTCGACACCGCGCAGGATGCCCGTGTGGTGGCTCAGGTTGGACAGGTCGGTTGCGTACTGGCCGACGAGCCAGTACAGGAACTGCTGGAAGGCCTGGCCGCCGAATTGCCAGAAGAAGACGAGCGCGTAGCTCTTGCCGAAGCCGCCGGTGAACCAATCGAAGACAGGTGCGGTACTGGCATTATAGAATTGCTTCTGCAGGATGGTCGCCCAGATCCATGTCCCAATGAGGATGGTGACTATGGAGATGAAGGCAATTTTGGCGCGCGTCTTGATGCGGATCTTCTGGTTGTCCAGCAGGAAGGCGATGATGAAGGAGCTGAAGATGCCAGCGAAGTTGGTGAAGAAAGAGCTGAAGGCACGCGAGCGGACAGTGAAGTAGGTGGTAAGCCAGGTCGACATGAAGCCGTTGTAAAAGTAGCTGATGAAGAAGGCGGGTAGGAGGAGCAGGATGCGGCGGCTGATAAACAGCTTGCCAACAGCCTTAAATTCCTGGCCCCAGGTGGCAGCGCGCTCGGTGACGATGCGAGTGCCGTCTTTGCGCCACACCTTGTGTGCTGGGGAGAGGCACAGCGCGATGGGCAGGCCGAGGCACATGATAACGATGAAGACGATGTAGGTCGAAGATGAGACGGAGCCAGCAGTCTTGCGGTTCGCGTTCAGGCCAAGATTGATGGCACCGCCGACGATGGGGCCAGCGGCTTTAGCAGATTGCCAGATGGCGAGGTAGAATGCTCGGTCGCCGGGGGACGGGTAGCCGATGATGATGGCAGCTTCGGCGGCCCAGAAGAAGCCAGCTGAGATACCGCAAAGAGCGCTGCCGAAGAGCATGAACCAAGTGTTCGCGCTGACATTGTTGGTGTACAAGCCAGCACCGTACAGAGGGTATCCAATAGCACCAAGCGCGAGGCCGTAGTTCAGTCCAATGCGGTTGTTGATGGCACCTGCCAGTACACAGACAACCGCGAAGAGTCCGTATACAAGAGCATTAGCAGCAGAAACTGCGTAAGGCTCAGCAGCACCTCCGGCTCCCAAACCACCGAGTGCATCCCACATGCCCGGCGCTGTGAATGAGACACCGCATGCGACGAGGATCTGGAAGGGAACTGAACGGAAGAACGACTTGGTCTTGCGGATAGAAGCCGCATCTGACGTAACGGAGGACATGCTGACTGATCCTCGGAGGCTTATCCGGGCTGAACAGAAAAGAGGTAGAAAGTTGATAGATGTTGGTAGACTTACTGCAGGACCTACATTTTATTTATCTACTGGCGCATGGTGCATGTTGAAAATATTTTCGAAGATGGTTGAGGCGAGCATATCGAATAGCTGTGGGGCGAGCACGACATGGGGAGCTAATGACTCGGTGGCATCGAGACCCTGCTTCCCACGTTTTTGGGACAAAGTCTGACGTGCAGATTTGCCATCCTACGCTCGCTTTGGTGTCGTGAAATTGCGACGGTGGTATCCTGAGGCTCAAGCCGGGGCATGCCGAAGCTAAGCGTGGAGAGCGGGTGAGACTCAAGTCTTAATTGGAGTAGTTCAAGACATTCGTCGAGGAGAAGAGCACGCATCGAGCGGGTTGAGGCTCCGCATCTGAAATGTGGAGCTCCACGACCCACCAAGATGTCGCAGTTTGGCGTCTCACGCATTGCTCGAGGTCGCACAGCCTTGAGGTGATCCGTAGCACTGGATTTTCTGTGTCGTGCAAAGGTAGCGAATGGCATCATCTGTTAGGACTGGGTTCCTGGGAGTATGTTGGCGGCGTCCAGGTACAAGTGCAGTGAGATGACGTGCGACTGGCTGTTGGTTAGTTTGGTGTGCGCGATCAAGCAATGTCGTAGAGCTCATGAGCAGCCTGCGGGATCATGTGATCGGTAGGCAACCTCGAAACAAAGCTGGGTGCCAGACTGGGACTCGCTGCGGTTTTGTAGAGACGGGTACGAGATGACGAAAGCGTAATGGTCAGCATTCCTTATCGGCGAGGGGCGGTATCGACGAATGGCAGCGCACAGCAGCTCGACTTGGTGAGGGGCGAGAGTCCTGGCTTGCTTGGGCATGGCGTGGTCTGGAGCAAGCAGTCGACCTGGGAGCCCCGCGTGTGTTTGTTTGAACGTCAACTGTGTTCGCGGTGATACTGCCACACGATGCAGCTGTGTCCCAAGGAGGTGCGTGACTCGCCTGGGCCGCCATCTGCCCCTCGCTGACCCCCACCACAGCTCGACAAGCTCGTCATCTCGCAGCTCGGCCTGCTCGCCCAGCGCCGCCTGGCGAGAGGTGTGAAGCTGAATCAGACTGAAGCCACAGTGAGTGATAGCAATGCTGGCCATGCATGGTATTACTGGCCATGCATGGTATTACTGGCCATGCATGGTAACACTAGCTGACCGCTGCAGGCACTCATTGCGAACAACCTCCAAGAGGTACGCAGTTCGCACTCCCGCCCGCCCGTGGCAGCACGCTGAAGGCGCACAGCTTATCCGCGATGGCAACCACACCGTCGCCGACCTCATGGTCATTGGCAAGACCATGCTCGGCCGCCGCCACGTCCAGCCCTCGGTGGTTGCAGGCCTCGCCGAGCTGATGGTCGAGGGCACCTTCCCCACTGGCACCTACCTCGTCACCGTCCACCACCCAATCTCGACCGACGACGGCGATCTTGCCAAGGCGCTCTATGGCTCCTTCCTGCCAGTCCCGAGCAACGACATGTTCCCTCTCCCGGACACGAGCGTCTACGAATACGAGAAGCAGCCCGGCGCAATCGTCGCAGTCAAGGGCGAGGCAGGCATCATCAAGCTCAATCAAGGGCGCAAGAGGATCAGGCTCAGGGTCAAGAGCATGGGAGACAGGCCAATCCAGGTTGGATCGCACTACCACTTCATCGAGACCAACCCTCAACTGTCCTTCGACCGCGTCCGCGCCCACGGCTATCGTCTGGACATCCCTGCGGGCACATCTGTACGCTTCGAGCCCGGCGACACCAAAACCGTCACTCTCGTCCAGATTGCAGGAAACCAGGTCATCAACGGGGGCAACCGGATTGCTTCTGGACAGATCCATGACACGAGCGTTGCGCACGGCATTGTGGAGCGGTTGACTGCTGGAGGCTTCCTTCACGCTCCTGAGCCAGCTGGCGACGCCGCACACATTGACATCTGCACCATGGAGCGTCAGGCCTACATTAGCATGTTTGGACCCACCACAGGAGATGTAGTGAGATTGGGCGCCACAGATCTCTGGGTCAAGGTCGAGAAGGATCTCACAAAGTACGGCGACGAATGCGCTTTTGGAGGAGGCAAGACGCTCAGAGAGGGCATGGGCCAGGCTGGAGGACGATCTGACGACGACGTCCTCGACACAGTCGTCACGAACGCGCTGATCGTCGACTGGTCGGGCATCTACAAAGCTGACATTGGCATCAAGGATGGCATCATTGTAGGCATCGGCAAAGCTGGCAACCCCGATGTCATGGATGGTGTCGACCCTAACATGGTTGTTGGATCATGCACGGATGTCATCGCAGCCGAGCACGATATTGTCACAGCCGGCGGTTTTGATACGCACATCCACTTCATCTGCCCCCAACAAGCGCAAGAAGCCATTGCATCCGGTATCACGACAATGCTCGGTGGAGGTACCGGGCCAAGCACCGGGACCAAAGCCACCACCTGTACGCCAGGCAAGACGCACATCAAGCAGATGCTGCAGGCCATTGATGAGCTGCCCTTGAATTATGGTATTACTGGTAAGGGTAACGATGCAGAATTGCTACCATTACAACAACAGGCCGAGGCTGGCGTCTGCGGCTTGAAGTTACACGAGGACTGGGGAACTACACCCGCAGTCATCGATGCGTGCTTGACTGTTTGCGACGAGTACGACATCCAGACTCTGATCCATACAGATACCCTGAATGAGTCAGGTTTCGTGGAGCAGACTGTTGGCGCATTCAAAAACAGAGTTATCCATACCTACCATACCGAAGGTGCGGGTGGAGGTCACGCTCCTGACATCATCAGTGTTGTCGAGCACGACAACGTCCTCCCATCATCGACAAACCCTACCCGACCGTACACTCGCAACACTCTCGACGAGCACCTGGACATGTTGATGGTCTGTCACCACCTGTCCAAGAACATTCCAGAAGACGTAGCGTTCGCAGAATCTCGTATCCGCGCCGAGACAATCGCTGCTGAAGACGTCCTGCACGACCTTGGCGCCATCTCGATGATGTCGTCCGACTCGCAAGCCATGGGACGATGCGGTGAGGTCATTCTCCGCACCTGGAACACAGCGCACAAGAACAAGGTCCAACGTGGCTACCTCAAAGAAGACGAAGGCACCGGCGCAGACAACTTCAGGGTGAAGAGGTACATCAGCAAGTACACGGTCAACCCGGCTATTGCGCAAGGAATGGGTCACATCATCGGAAGCATCGAGGTCGGGAAATTGGCGGACTTGGTACTGTGGCATCCGGCGAACTTTGGCGTCAAGCCAGCGCTGGTAGTGAAAAGCGGCATGTGCTCCTACGCCCAAATGGTATGACATCCCACACCCTCCACAAGTGCCGATGCTAACCATCACAGGGCGACCCCAATGCCTCCATCCCCACCGTGGAACCCATCATCATGCGGCCCATGTTCGCCCCCTTGGTTCCATCTACGAGCATCACGTTCGTGTCCAAAGCGTCCATCGACTCCGGCGCGATCAAGTCGTACGGCCTTCGGAAGCGCATCGAAGCAGTCAAGAACTGCAGGAACATCGGCAAGAGGGACATGAAGTACAACAACGTGCGGCCGAAGATGACGGTCGATCCTGAAACGTACAGGGTGGAGGCGGACGGAATGCACTGCACGGCCGAGCCGAGTGAGGAACTGCCGTTGACGCAGGCGTATTTTGTTTACTAAGCGGTTCAATATGATGAAGGTACTTTGTGCCCTGATTGCGCAGACCCCTTACTTTCTACAGAAAAAGGATGGGGACGACGTTAGCTGCCACCACCGTGAAACCTGAGACTTTGTAATGCGGAGATGGATGATCGGCTTGGACTCGCCTGCTCCTTTCAGGAACTCGCGGGGGCCAGTCTGGAAGTCATGGTCTGTCTGCTGCACATGCTCCCCGTCGTCGTATTTTGGCTCAAATACTGGACGCTGAGGCTTGCCACGTCGTTAGACTCATTGATGTAGTATCCTCCAACTGCATTAACAGGATGAGGCAAGACCGCAGCGCGATAGCTAGAGCTTTCTCGTGCTTAGCTGCGCGCTGTGTGTAGTTGGCGAAGGGGGCGTGGCGCTGGGTGGAGGCGTGCTGGGTGGAGACGGTAGAGTCTGGCAGACCTTGAGGAAGAAGGATTTGCCGTCTTCAATACGTTTGGCGGTGTTTTGGAAATATCTGGGGTCTTGTTGGACGGTGTACGAAGTAGGTCGTCGTATGCGCCGGACTCGAAGTATGGAATAAATGCGTTTTCAAGCGCGGTCTTGGCTTGGTTTGGAAAGAGGATGTTCCAAGGTTGTATCGAGTGTGGGGATTTTGGTAGATTTCCTGATCACCTTTCGGGGGGGGATATGTCGTCACATCGATATTGTTGATTTGTTCGACTGACGGAACGGAGAGGTTGGCTTCTGCGTGCTGAGGAGCCGGGGTTCTGTCTTATGTCTAACAGATATTACATTCCAAACGATTGATCAAGTGACCTCCTATGTACCCAGGAGGAGTGCTACATAAGTGGAAAAACCAGAGGTCACTTGAGTCAGTAAACTTCAGCTATATGTCGACTCCAACACAATAAGGCTGTTGGATCTGCGTCACCAGAACTTGCGCGCGCTTCTTTGGCATCTGCGCGCGCTTCTTTGGCATCTGCACGCACAGATTGGGATGCTGGTCTTCTCGAAGTCTATATGCGCAACGAAACTAATGATTTTCCATATATGTGCGAGCAAAGCCGTTATGGCGCTCTGCATGGGGACCCCCACTCGCGGTTGTTCGCGATGAGCCGCTGCGACAGAGGAAGATCGGACCATTGTGTATATCGTGATTGCTAATGTCATGACTTCGTCGCATATTGGTCTTTATTCAGGAGTCCTCGACATACAGTTGGGAAGAGTGATGAGAGGTCGAACCTACTGCACTGACAGACCCGGTTTTGTCCCAGATCCATATAAAACTGTCTATATTTTGACGCGGCGAACTAAGAACACTCGCACACTCCGCTGTCGCAATCACATGTACATTGTTCCGTCAGACCACTACCTTTCCAGGCAAATGCACTTGAGTACGGCATCCCTTGAACTTATGTTACTGTCGATAACCCTGCTTCCTGTTATACCGCAGTACACTCTGGATATATAGACGCGCCTAGTCCCCAGCCTCAAGCTTGGTTGATCTTGCAGTAAAAGCCGACCCGGGTATAAGTTTCGCAGTCGCTGCTCAGCTTCTCGCCCGCGCTGATGCTGCGGCAGTGTTTACTCGAGGGCCCGTGAAACTGTAAAAGTGCGTGAGTCGGGGTTCTTTAAGTTCTCAAGGCGCAGAGTTGCTAGATATAATAATTTTTGTGCACTTCTAAATGCTACTTCACATCTAGGGCGCAGAATTGAGGTACTGCGTTGGTGGAGGGTGAAAGCAGTGACTTATCTATAACACCAAGCCGACACAATTTGCACACTGGAGACGTCGACGAGATCAAGAGGCTTTCTGGGCCCTGAATCATCTACCTCGCTGCGTGTTGATTGGTTTTTGCGGTTCGAATTCACGTTCCCGGGTTTTATGATGTCCGTTCACTCGTAATGCATGCGGTTCTTGATCGAGGTAGTGATTCGGCAGCAGAGATCCCAAGTTTGTAAAGCCCTGGGTAGCGTAACAAGACACCCATATCGACCGTGATGATCCGCACAAGACTGCAGACCAGTACTCAGAGCGCTTGGCACATTGTTCTAGACTATTCACCGCACCAAATCAGATGTGCCTCCCCATTATCAAACAACCGCTCACCCTCTTCCGCCCCCTTTCGACCTCCCGCGCTGTATCGTGCACAGATGTATTTTCCACCCATATCTCTACAAACCAATCTACCAGCATTGTATCTAGTTCACAAAACACACACTACACCATCCCGAGCTTACTAAGTAAAGCAGCATAATCCGCCCAAAACCCAGCCAGTCAAACACCCCACCGCCATCTCCATCAACATCGCCACGATACATGCCGCAGCAGCTCCTAGTCAGGAAGACTCCGGGTGAAGTAGAAGCAATGAGGCTGGTGGTAGGAATGAAGCCGGAAGTGGGGAGTTGTATGTGTGTGAAAGTAACAGCTTAAGCTTGTTGCATGACAAGTACTGTGTTTAGCGGGTTTGAAGCTTGCTTTTCACTAGTTGATATCGTTGGGCTGCCGTGGTCTTCGTCTAAATCAGCCCTTTCTGTGTGTTTTGTAATGCGTGATCTATATGTAGCGGTGGGTTCGGGTTTAGGGTTCGGGTTTAGTATTAAGAGGATGCCCAGGTGGGGACGATGGCGATGGCGATGATATACACAAGGTGTGCACCACTCACACAATCTGCAGATCTAAGGTGTGAGATTCAAGTAACCAGAAAGCAAAACTATACATCCCTACTCTAGTATACTCTGTCTATAAGCCTACTGTCTGCTTAAGCTATCCCTATACCATACACAACAAGCTTAGCAAGGACTACTTGACTACTGCCCTCTCCATCCTACTAGACACACACACTTACACACACTCTTATTTTCCTAACGCTCACTTCCTAGATTTCACATTTCACAAATTTATCCCCCTAATTCTTGCACACCTGCAAATCAACTAAACAACTTAACTACCCTTTTCCCTCTACACATTACCCCCCTCCCCCCTACCTATTATACTCCGCAACAAAAAGCCTCGCCTAAGTCTCTTCCTGAACACCATCGTCTTGCAGATGTGTTCTGCTCAGCCTCGCAATGCAGGGCATTGAACAAACCATCTATATATCAGTCAAGCACGCTCACGACATGTCCCACAATTAGCTAGATACTGACAATACACGTGCCTAAACGAAACACATATCAACATCTATTACTTACCAACCACCAACTACCAGCCTCAAAAACTTCACAGCGCACAGGCCCAGCATAATCTCAGCCTACGCTACATATACATAGTGGACCGCTTCAATCTATCCCTCGCCTCTTTCGCCACCAAAGTACCAGCCTGCCTCGCGATATCTCACGACATCTGTCATATCTCACCATGCTGTGTATCTCACGATATCTCTTCACTCCACTCCACTCCACCCCACGACAATGCATAGTACATGTTCCCTACCAAATACCTAGAACTATACCTACACCAATACCACCCACATCTACACAACCCAGCTTCTCACTCAATCTTCCAACGCCCAGAGCTCCCACGTAAACGCAACTCGCAACCACACTTCTACGCAGTCCTTCGGCGTATCCAAATCACATCCCAACATATTTTTAAGCGCGATGGAATACATCACATCTACACCAGCCCCCATCTCTCTATGCGCACTCCAGGCGCCAGGAGTTGCAGACCGCGCAACTTGAGTCTTTGCCTACCTGCACTTGCGGTCTGATATGTCCGTGTAGATAGTAGCGTACTATTTCTATCTCGTTATCCATCTACCACCCCCTCGCACCACGCTCACAAAAACCAAACAAACACAAACAAACACAAACAAACACAATCCACAATCGCGGTCTCAGATCCCAGGTCTACACCCCACCACCCCAACCCACCCATCCCATCCCACCCCATCCAAGTAGTCCCCCCCCCTCCACACCACCACGCAAACAAACCCCCCCAATACCACAGACCAACGCACCGTATCACCAGGTAGATTAAATACAATACCTAGATACAGTAGTTCCACACCCGCAGCACCCGCAGCACCTCATGCACAGCGGGCCGACCACGCTAGCGATGCGAGGCGGTGCAAGGCGGTGCGAGGCGAGAGGAGCGCGCACGTAGGCGATGTGCGACGTGACGGGGTCTGGGTTTGAATATATACTTACCTGCGGTGTGGCGGTGTGGCGGTGGGCTGCGTTGCTGGTCTGGGTTGCGGAGAGCTGGTTGGCTACGATGGGGAGTGTGTGGGCTGTGGGCTGGGGAGTGTGGGCTGGGGCGAGTCTGGAGTCTGGTGGATGGCGGCGGGTGGGGATTGGGCGATGCCGGCTGAAGGGGTGGTGATGGGGGTTTGGCGTGTTTGTGGGGGGGGGGGGGGATGGTGGTGGATTGGTATGGGGTCTGTGTTGTTGATTCGATTGGATGGGGTGGATTTGCGTCTGTTGATTCTTGCTCAGCCTCTTGACGTGAGGACTACGCGAGGGTTGTAAAAAGCTACGATGGCATTAGAGGGTCATTAGTAGATTGACAGGTAACGTGTTTTATCGGTAAGCTGGCCACATCACCATCCTGGCCACCCCACCAAGGCGCGTGCAGCGCGCCTCATACCATCCACCATGACACCACGCCAACGGCCTCCAAGGCCATCAAGAGAAGGCCGAATAGGCCTTGCTATTGCCTCCTATCGATCTAATCCTCTTCAGTCTCATCGCAAGCTTGCAAAGCTCTATAGCGTGCCAAGATCAACACTTGAGACGCGCCTTCAAGGTGTCCTCCCTAAGAACGCGACAACGCCTGTCAATCGCAAGCTACGCCCTGTCGAAGAGCAGTCGCTTGTTGAGTGGATCCTTGACCTTGATCGCCGTGGATTTCCTCCTCATATCATCGACGTACGACGAATGGCAGACGCAATACTTGCTGCGCGTGGCCAAGATCCTCCTCCTAAGCCTGTAGGCAAGTGCTGGGTGACGCGCTTTGTCAAAGGCCAGCCACTCCTCCAGACAAAGTGGAATAGGAAATTCCACCCACAGCGCGCAAAATGCGAGGGTCCTGTTAAGATTAGCGCGTGGTTTAAGCTTGTAGAGGACACGCGCCAGACCTGGGGAGTCTCCTACGAGGATACATACAACTTTGATGAGACTGGATTCATGATGGGAGTGGCTGCAACGTCAAAGGTTGTCACGAGCGCTGACACGATTGGTCGAGCGACTGTCGTACAGCCAGGCAATAGAGAGTGGGTAACAGCGATCGAGTGTATCAACGCGTCTGGCTGGTGTCTTCCACCCTTCATGATCTTGGCTGGCAAGCTCCACCAAGCTAGCTGGTATAAGGACCTTCCACCAGACTGGGCTATCGCCCTCAGCCATAATGGATGGACAGATGACACTATTGGCCTTGAGTGGGTAAAGCATTTCCACAGGCACACAGAGTCGCGCGCAGCAGGCGCGTATAGACTGCTCATCCTTGATGGGCATAGCAGCCACGCTACACCAGAGTTTGATCAATTCTGCAAGGATAACAAGATTATCACCCTGTGTATGCCTCCCCACACCTCACACATCCTCCAGCCTCTTGATGTTGGCTGCTACTCTCCTCTCAAAGTAGTATATGGACATGAGGTGTCTGATCTTGCGCGCCTTGGCGTCTTCCACGTTGACAAGCTTGACTTTCTATGGATATACCAGAAGATCAGGCCGACAGTTCTGTCAGAGCGCAATATCAAGGCTGGCTTTGAGGCGACTGGGCTCATCCCAGCTTGTCCAGATCGAGTCCTATCCAACCTTACTGTCGTCAGAACGCCGTCTCCACCAGGAACAGCAGGTGATAGATTAGGCCCTTGGACTGCAGAAACTCCACGTACAACTAGTCAGCTTGAGCAGCAAGCCCTTCTCGTACAACGACTCCTGCAGCGCCAATCTCAGAGTCCTACAAGTCAAGCAATTGCTCAGCTTGTCAAAGGCTGTCAGCTTGC
The DNA here is from genome assembly GCA_009982855.1 of Lizonia empirigonia. NCBI lineage: Eukaryota > Fungi > Ascomycota > Dothideomycetes > Pseudoperisporiaceae > Lizonia > Lizonia empirigonia. The sequence continues at coordinate 332,919 of JAADKA010000035.1, read as the reverse complement.
AATGAACTCAGCGACAATCCTAGCTAAGGAGAACTCAAAGCTACGGGCTGCTAACGACCGCCAGCGACAAAAGCGTCAAGTACAACGACAGTATATAGCACGTGGAGGGGTGTTACAAAGCCAGGAAGGTCAGGCGCTGGTTATACAAGCTCAAATAGGTGTCCAACAAGGTGATGAAGCAGAGGCCCCGCAGGTGCGCAGAAGAGCACCACCAACGTGCGTGCAGCAAATGCCATGTACAAGGCCATAATAGGACTCAATGTAGACAGGCTTAGTCTATCCTCTGTTAAGATTTTAGACAATTTGAATTTGTGGTTGTTGAGCTATCGCGCGCTGAGCTGCACGCGCCTTGGTGGGGTGGCCAGGGTGGTGATGTGGCCAGCTTACCGATAAAACACGTTAACGTGTTTCACCACCTTCCCGGCCACCCCACCATCCCGTCCACCCCACCAAAACCGGCTCCATTTGGCGTGCAATTACTCCACAACCACGCAGTCAAATTTAGTGAGGATTGCAAGCAAGATAGATTAGATAGCTCTACATTGAGTCCTGTTGTGGCCTTGCACCTGGCATTTGCTACACGTTGGTGGTGCTCGCTGACGTCGTGGGGCAGCGTTAACCTGGGCCTCCTCTTCAACCACATTATTAGCCTGTAATATCAACAATTGAGCTTCCTCAACCTGTAGAGCTCCCCCACGTGCTATATACTGTCTACGCCTTTGACGTTTATGTTGTTGACGTTGATTTGAGGCACGTAGCTTAGCATTCTCTTGAGTTAGGATTGTTGCTGACTGCATTGCAAGCTGACAACCCTTAACAAGCTGAGATATAGCTTGACTAGTTGGACTCTGTGACTGTCGCTGAAGGAGGTCTTGCACAAGACGAGCCTGCTTCTGTAATTGATTAACTGTATGTGGTGTCTCTGCTGTCCATTCGTTATCTGTAGGTGTCTTTGGTGGTGATGGTGTCCTGACTACTACAGTCAGATTAGATAGGACACGCTCTGGACTATGTGGGATAAGTCCTGTCGCCTGGAAACCAGCCTTGATATTCTGCTCTGACAGTGTTGTCAGCCTGACCTGTGGGTATATCCTTAGGAATTCAGGCTTGTCAACGTGGAAGACTCTTTGGCGGGCAAGCTCTGCTACCTGGTGTCCATACGCTGTCTTAAGAGGAGAGAAGCAGCCAACGTCAAGTGGCTGAAGAAGGTGTGAGGTGTGAGGAGGCATACAGAGAGTAATAATCAGGTTGTCTGCACAGTACTGATCAAACTCAGGTGTAGCATGGCTGCTGTGACCATCAAGGATAAGGAGCCGACGAGCCCCTGACGAGCGAGTCTGTGTATGTCTGTTGAAGTGCTTTATCCAGTCAAGACCTAGCTCATCTGTTGTCCAGCCGTTGTCGCTGACTGCAAGAGTCCAGGTAAGTGGTAGGTCCTTATACCAGCTAGCTTGGTGGAGCTTCCCTGATAGTATAATAAACGGTGGGATAGACCAACCTGACGCGTTGATACACTCAATCGTCGTCACCCACTCGCGATTGCCTGGCTGAATAACAGTAGCACGACCAACTGTGTCAGAGCTAGTGACGACCTTAGACGTTGAGGCGACACCCATCATAAACCCAGTCTCATCAAAGTTGTAGATGTCCTCATCAGGTATCCCATACATGACGCGTGTCTCCTCTACTAGCCTAAACCATGCGCCAATCCTAATAGGATCCTCACAGCGAGCACGCTGTGAATGGAATTTCCTATTCCACTTGGTCTTGAGTGTAGGCTGGGTGTTGACAAATCGTGACACCCAGTTCTTGCCGACAGGTGGTGGAGGTGGATTTTGGCCGCGGCTAGCGAGTAGAGTGTCCGCCATACGTCGCACGTCAATAATCTGGGAGGGAAAGCCACGTCGGTCAAGGTCTAGGATCCAGTCTACAAGAGACTGCTCCTCATTTGTCTGTAGCTTTCGCTGGTGGAGGTGGGCAACAGCTTTTGGCTGTGAGCCGGAGAGGCGGTCGCGGAGCGTTGTTCGTGGAACATTGTAGAGGTTTGAAGCCCTGCGTTGAGACTTGACGCGTCTATCTTGATAGGCCTGTGCAGCAAGTAGAAGTCTGCCTTCTTTTTGAGGCAATTGAGGCTGTGGTTGTTGAGTCATTGGGGTTGACGTGGGCGCGACGCGTAGGATTTTGGTGGGGTGGACGGGATGGTGGTGTGGCCGGGAAGGTGGTGAAACACGTTATTTGGTGAGGATGACTAAGCCTGTGGCTTAGCGAGTGTGGCTGATGGGCCCGTGCGGGAACACCAAACCGGAGGTCGTGGTTCGATCCGTCACAGCCGTGACCTCTGCGCGGTCGCAGCTCCTTTGTTGTTTTCACCAACAACCCCCAGGTACTTGCAAAATTGTGCAAATTAACTTTAATTTCTTTGTCGACTCTTAGACGCGAAAATCACGCAAATATCTTGAATGTGAGTTACCCGCAAACAGCAGCTTTGCCTATTTCTATCCACTCCGCAGTAACCTCCAATCTTTCCATTTCGCTACCTCCACTCTCCACTCCAAAAAAGAAAGCTGCGCCAGCTTTTACGCAAGTGATCTAATTTGAATTTGAGGCAAGTGATCTGATTTGAACTAAATACTTTCTAAGACGTTAAGGCAAGCCTTAACTGAGCAGAAACGCTTATAGCTCTGCCTTACCTATATCTACATTATCTCTGTCACCTAGTTGTGTCTATTTAATACATGCGGCGTCGTGCGATAATTAACGTGAGAATTAGACTTTGTCGTGTAGCTATCACGTGATGACGACACTTTTAGCGCAAAGCAACAAACTACAGTGACCGTGCACACCGTGCACACCTTCGCGCCGTGCACACCTTCGCGCCGTGCACACCTTGGCACCCTCCTGCACACCCGAAAAATGAGGCTGCAGAGCCACATACAATAGATATTATTGCGAGGTTTTTCGTTATAACAGTCTACTAGGTCCTACAGTGCATGCCCTGCTCCCATTTCTTATTTGGCCTTGTTGCGCGGCCGCTGCGCGTGGTAACTGGTGGAGGTGCTGGGGACGGCGACGCTTCAACTACAACGCGAGTTGCACCACGCTTACGCTGTTTTTTTGGCTGCAGGCTCTGTACAAGGCTTACTTAAAGCCTTGCGCTTGCCTCTTGAGGGCAATTGGATAGCTTTGGCAGCGTCGCTCTCTTGTTTCTTTTGTTGTTTCTCAGCCTTCTTAGCAGCCTCCCTGTAGGCTTTCTCTTCCCTCACCCTCTCTCGTTCTGCCTTCCTCTGCTGCTTGTCCTGCTCATCTTGAAGCTTCTTCTGGGCCTGAAGCTTCTTCTGATGAGCCTTATCTACCTTCTTCTGCAGCTCTTGCTCCTTGTTGGCTTTATAGCGATCCTCGGCTTGGCGGATCTTGTGAGGGCTCCAAAGAACAGCTGCACTACAGAACTCCTTATCATGCTGCAGGTCAAGCCTCCTCCGCTTGTTTTTAGAGGGCTTAAGCTCTCCAATTACGTTGCGCAGGCCTTCATTTTCAAGCTGTACAAGCTGAGTGTGGGCGGAGAGGTGAGAGATAGTACGCCGCAACCGCTGCACCTCCTCTGCGTCCTGATTCTCTACCACCTTGCCCAGAATTTGGATAGCTTGCTTCCAGTTATCTGCTGCAATTGGTGAAGGTGTACGAGGCAGCTGCCTGCGCTTATTCCGAAACCTATCGACGATTACAGCTGCGTTGGGTGGCGATAGGCCTGTGACTTCGAAGGCCTTGAGGATGAGGCTTGGGGTAAAGGTCTCCGTCCAGGACTTATAGAATAGGTGGAAGAAGTCACGCTTCTTCACGCCTACTAGGCCTTGAGTTGTGTAAACGTGTTTAGTGAGCTGGTTTGTATAGCTTGTAGCCAGAGGTGAGAAGAGTGCTACATCAAGCGGCTGCAGCGTGTGGGTACTGTGAGGAGGGAACACTAGTAGCAGTATCCTATTCCTATCGCAGTGCTTGATGAAGGACCAGGTTATATGCGAGCCGTGGCCGTCTACTATAAGTAGTCGCCAACTTCTGCGCGCCTTCTCTCGAGTATAGCGATCAAAGATTTGTTCCAGCCACGCAAGGCCGACCTCGTCGTTCGTCCAGCCTGAGGGCGTTGCAGTAACAAATAATGAGTGCTTTTCTGCTTCTATATCCTCTACCCAGGTCGATTGTATCTCGTTAGGAGCGCCTGGATAGATGATGCCTGGAGGCAGTGCCGAACCATCAGCGCAGACGCTTGCGAGTACCGACACCCACTGCCTGTTGCCGTCTTGCATAGGCTGGCGCCTTGTTTTTGACTCCACAGAAGCCCTACTGAACACTCGTTTGGTGCGCATATTGAGTACGCCAATTGCGAAGCCCTTCTCATCCATATTGTACGTGTGCCGTGGCTCAATCGAGTATTCGGTGATCTTGGAGTGCACAAGCTTGAAGTATCGTGTGTACTTCTCGCTGCTATCGGCGTGGAGGCGCTGTGCGTCGATAGCGTTGGCCCATTTGTATAGGAGCTGGTCGCGGTGACGGTCTAGGAAGCGAGTAACCCACGAGTTGGAGACCCTATCTGCAGCCAATTCAGAAGCCATGTTTTGTACCATCTGCCTTGTAGGAGGTAGGCCTCGCTCAGTAAGCTCAACTATGAACTCACAAAGCTCTCGCTCTTGTGTAGGGTGGAATTTAAGCAGTTGTTGATCAGCGTTAGCTCGCGACGCGACAACGTGTCGGTGGTGTCGCGACAAAGTTGTGCGGCACACATTGTATTTTTTTGCAACCGCCTGGTATGAAAGTTTGCCTTGAGCATCTGCTACATCTGCCTCTTTAAGCGCTTCTAACGACATCGTGGTGTTGAGTTATGGGGTTGAGGAGTATAGTGGATTTTTGGTGAGGGTGTGCACGGCGCGAAGGTGTGCACGGCGTGCACGGTCACTGTAATTAGAAGTGCAGCTCAAAATACTCAAGAGCCGGTTATAGATTGCAGCCAGCGCTGCAATTATGGCTCTACTAACGGATACTGCGCAATCGTCCTCGACTCCAGCATCATCAGGCGTCCAGACAATTCCCCTCTCCGAACCCTGCTACTTGAGCAAGCTGTTCCCACCGCCGGGGTGAGTGGATGATCAGATCTTCTGCCATTCCCGTTTCGAGCAAATACTGAATATCGCTAGGACCGTTTACGATACTGTCGTCCAGGTCATCGTTGGCAGAGACACGAAGCAAACCTTCCAAGCACACAAAGGCCTTCTGAGCTACTTCTCAGAGTACTTCTCGCGAGCTTTTGGTAGTTTGCATTGGCAAGAAGCGCAGGATGGAGTAGTCCGCCTTGAGGACGAGGCTCCGGAGACGTTCCAACTTTTCTACAACTGGATATATACCGGCAAAGTACGAGACGATACGAAGGTGACGCCACAAAAGTACATCATCAGAGACACCCGAAAAAGGCCTGTGAAGCTCGTCATGGACGGCGACATAGTTCCTGAGATATCCGCACGCGAGATATCTGTGCCCTTCACCTTCACACAACTCTACAGACTTGCGGTATTTGCCGACATGCGCGTTGTTCCGGCTCTGACAGATACCCTTACCTCGCTGATAATGCAGAAAGCATTGACAGAGTTACGTCTGGATGTCCAGTCTAATCAGGCCCTCACTGAATCCATTCTGCACCCGAGCAAAGTCGTTTCCTGTATTGGGTGGATAATCACACTGTCAGTGGATTTCAAGGACTACAAGGACCATTATATGAACCTACCATCTCCTCTTCTCCAGGCTGTATCGCTCAACCAAGGATCTTATATTGATCAAATGTTGCAGGGCGCTTGGAGTGACGAACGTGGGTGGGACATTTGTATCAGTCCTTGCAAGTTGCATTCGACATGCTCTCAAAGGACCGAAATATCGGACAAGAACGAGGGAGAGGACTAGCAATGTGCAGAATTTCATCGAGAATCAATCACAACCACACGCGCGAGATTGACACTGGGAACAATACAACAAAAACGTCGGAGTATGCGACCCCTGTAGTCGGAGAAGATGCTTGCTAGTGCTAGAGCACGACCACGGATTGAGGGACAAGCATAGACAGATGTGCCAGACCATAAATGAACGAGAACACTTCGTGACTACAGTCGTTCTGTTCCATAAGCCCCCGAAACTGCTACTATATCTGCTAAAAACAGCTGCAATATAGCGATCATGCTGCTCACTACTTTCTTCCCTATCACTCCACGCTCCAAGCTTCTTTGCATGTCTAGCAACTACCATATCCTCTCCTTTTCTCCCTCTCAACAACAGCACATCACAACGCCACGCCACGAGCGGACCACAAAAGCATTCTGTGACTAACAGCTTCGCAGCCATTCGTGTTGCTTGTGATTTTCGAGATCCAGTCCAGATTGAACTTATGCGCCTGCCTATCTTCTGGATGATGGTGTGCTTATTGTAGGTTGGATCTACAGGCCAAGAAATGAATGGGAGTTTTCGTACCCCAAGGTCATAATGTCTGCCTTCCAGGCTGTCACTCCAGGCTCTCACTCAGCTGTGAATCGTCCGCGCCAGACTAGGAAAGAGTTGGTTCTAACAACCTTCCATGTCTGACTGTACCAAACCAAGACCAACTCAAGTCATCTCCGTCGCTTCAGCCTGCACGTCCTCTTGAACGCTGGCTAAGAACTGCAACCCATCATAATCGTCCCATGTCGTATTGTAGTGGCTCGTATTAACATTCTCATATCCATCCGGCACAGCCCATTCGGCCGGCACGTACAGAATAGCCCTGCGGTTGAAGCTGGACTGACTGCGCGCCGTTTCGGCAGTGGTGTGCCCGGAGTGTAGGCGCTTGTAGGAATGCTGCTCTGGAGGGAGGTTCGCTGTGCCACGTGCGGCGGTGTCGCAGATGATGGTGGTGAGATCGGCGAAGTGGACGGTCTTGTGGGAGCGCTGGTGCTTGGGAGGGGGTTGTTGCGACGACTGCGACTTGAGGGACGGGTTTGCTGGTGTCTTTGGAGATCTGACAGGTGTCGCGGTAGAGCCAATTTCAGGTGCGTGACCTGGAATCTTTGATGGAAAGATGTGAATCGCCTGGGGGTCGCAATCCATGGGATGATCATCTTCGTCCATCTCTCGAAGCAGAGCAAACCTGTTACGGTCATCCCAATAAGAGTCAGGCTCCAGCCTAGAAGTCACGCCCTCCATCTCTCGTAGAATGATGTCGTCTGGATTTTGCATATCCGAATTGGCCCTATAGTAAGCTGTGTCGCTCATGTCGAGATCTCCACTGCCGGTGGTGGGTGAAGGCCCCAGCTGCACCTCATTGGTCAAAGGCTGTTCCAGGAACCTCGACCGCGACTTGATGGTCTCTCGACCTTCGTCCTCGTCTATTGCATGATCGAGAGTCTCTGTATGGGTGTGAGTTAGCTAGCTCTGCGTGGTGATCTTGGCGCATACTCTCGTTCAACTTGTGCTTGAAGTCTACTTCTGGCTCGACAAATGACCCTTCCCTGTCAACGACGGCGCTCTTCTCACAGTACTTATACCCAGGCATGCGACTGCATTCATTCTCTACCTCCTTCCACAACTCAAAGGCTTTCGCAAGCTGCAATTTCCAACGAGTCGTTCCAGCAGTCTCATCTCGTAGCGCCTCCAACTGACACAGATCTCGATGTAGATCGATCTTTGCGATTCTCCAACGTCTCACTAGTACCCTGTGACAGACTCTCTCTGAGCTACTAGCAAGTGCGTCATCGGCAGCAGCTCTGGAGGCGAAAATGCCACCACGGCGCTCCAGTCCGGCTTGTGTCTCTGCTATCTCGAAGATGTGGAGGCGTAGCAGGCAGGTTGGACAGACGGTAATTTTGAGCGCTGTAAGTTTCGCGCGAAGGGTGTGAAAGACTGGATGTTTGCAGATCTTCTGCGCCATATGGCAGTGATAGACTAACTGGGTATATAGAATCGTGGGTGAGTCGTGGTCTCGTATAGGGCTTAGAAGTTCAGACTGAGCTGAGCGTAGATGAAAAACGGGAGCAAGAAGAGACACCAGAAGATGGATAGAAAAACGATGTATTGAAGAAGCAAACGGGAGTAGTGGGTAACGCAAACAGCTTTAGCCTCCATCTTCTTACCTTCATCTCCACAGTGGTCTAGTAGCGACATGGCTGTCGTCTGTGCTTTCCATTGATGGCAAAAGCATGGTAGCTTTGTTTACCAAGGTATAGTATACACGCATTGCCACTCTATCCTGGGTGACGAGAGTGATTCTCAAGCTCCCCTTGGTGTTGTTGTCTGCAGGTGAAAGTCATATTTTGTAGTAGCTTTTGCTTGCTGAATACATCCGTCTCGGCATCTCTGGAAGTCTATGCAGAATCAGCAAGGCACGTGCACCCTGGACGAGTGTCGTGACATGATGACTGTGGATGGTGCTGCCGGCATGGTGTTGAGGTTTGCAGATCGGAGTGCGTGCGGACCGAAGGATGACGTTTTCTTGGCAACGAGCTTCGAGCTTGCCGGCGCGATACCGCACGCTTTCTTCTTTGCTTACGCCTTCCATTGCACCTTTTCTCCCCATCCCTTTCGGCCAATTCGTCTCGCAATGTTCGCCAGACAATTCTTCCGCCCAGCTAAGCAGCTGCAACAGGTGCGCGGCCACGCTTCGTCGATATATCCCACGCATCAAGCCGCTGACCAACCCACAGCACGTCCGCCGCTATGCGTCTGAGGCGCCCAAGTCCGGCAGCAACAACAGCGTCCTGTACACGGGTGTCGGCGCTGCCGGCCTTGCCGGTGCCTACCTGTACATGAGGGGCGGCGACTCGCCCTCAGGCCAGCAGGGCGCCGCGCCCCCGTCGGCTGAGGAGGGCAAGATCCCCGCTGCGACCGGCGAGGTCAAGAAGGCCTTCACTGGCGGCGACCAGGGCTTCCTGTCGCTGGTGCTCGAGAAGTCGGAGATTGTCAACCACAACACCAAGAAGCTCACCTTCAAGCTGCCCGAGGAGGACCAGGAGAGCGGCCTGCCCGTAGCCTGTACGTCGCCACGATGCCCCGTCCACGTCCCTTCCTAATCCAGCCCAGCCGCCGTCATCACCAAGTACAAGGGCCCCGAGATGAAGAAGCCCGTCATCCGCCCATACACACCCATCAGCGACGTCGACCAGAAAGGCACCGTTGACTTCATCGTTAAGAAGTACCCCGACGGCCCCATGTCCGAGCACATGCACAACCTCGAGCCCGGGCAGCGTCTGGATATCAAGGGCCCCATCCCCAAGTACCAGTGGTCACCAAATAAGCAGTTAGTCTCCATTTCCTCTTTTACACACTCCACTTCTGTCATGTACACATTTCCTTTTGGTCAGGATGAGACGTCCTTTAGTCTTGTACATGTCCAGCGTTTGATTCTCAATTGGTCATCCTTGAGAGGGGCCTAGATACACGTTTGCTGACTTCGCGCCCCATCATCTAGTGAGCACATTGCCCTGGTTGCAGGTGGAACCGGCATCACCCCCATGTGGCAGACTGCTCGCGCCATCTTCAAGAACCCCGAGGACAAGACCAAGGTCACACTGGTCTTCGGTAACGTCTCGGAAGAGGATATTCTGCTGAAGCGCGAGTGGGAGGAGCTCGAGAACACGTACCCCCGACGCTTCCGTGCCTTCTACGTCCTCGACAACCCGCCTGAGCAGTGGCAGGGCGGCAAGGGCTTCATCACCAAGGAGCTTTTGAAGACGGTTCTCCCCGAGCCCAAGGAAGGCGAGAAGATCAAGATCTTTGTCTGCGGGCCCCCTGGCATGTACAAGGCCATCAGCGGCGGCAAGAAGAGCCCCCAGGACCAGGGCGAGCTCGAAGGCATACTGAAGGAGCTGGGCTACAGCAAGGACCAGGTCTACAAGTTCTAGACGCGTAAGAAGGCTGTACGATAGTCTGCTAGATATAGATTCCCTACCAAGCGGGCGGCGCGCAACTGCTTCACGTTACCTTCAATCGTCAAAGATGTTATGTCGATGCTTTTTCTTTGTTGCTTGGCCCTCATTGAAAGCCCGCGCAGGACCAGCACAGCTCTCACCGGTAGATTTCACAGCATCCCGTCCGACCAAATGCCTACGAGGAGTTTGTAATTTACGTCCAGAGGAATGAGAACTAACCAGCTGGCCGACGCTGCGGGTCACAAGCGGATTGAGAACAACCATACCAATCACGAGATCACTGAGTAGACACGCAGTTGAGGACTGGAAAGTCAAGGACCGGACGAATAAAATACATCACTGAACCAGTTAACTAAAATCACACTTGATCCCTTCCTATACATTCCGAAGAAACATACTGTACACCGCGAACCCACCTACTTCTCTACTACAGCATATCCTTCGCAACGCGGCCCTCCTGTCCGCCACTCACCACACTCACATTCCCCGCAACCACATGTTCGCCGACGGCCAGCCTGTGCTCCACCTCCTCCACCATGACCCTCGGGCCCTCATACCCCTTCTTGCGAATAACGACATACCAGACGCCCTGGAAGATGGTCAGGCCGCTGGTTATAACGCACGAGTAGTTCATGGTGGTCGCGTCGAACGGCACCGCGTAGGGGAAGCAGTAGATGATGACCCAGACGAGCATGTAGGCGCTGGCGACGCACGCGACGGCGTAGAAGACGGGGGCGGGCATACGGAATGGGCCGCGCACGACGTGGGCGCGGCGGGTGAGGATGTTGGGCACGATGAAGGCGAGGTAGGAGCAAGAGCTCATTACGATGAAGGAGCCGACGAAGGCGGCGAAGGCGGTTGAGTTGCCGACGTAGATGGCGCCGAGGACGCTGTTGATGACGGCGCAGGCGAGGGTGGCGTTGAGCGGGTTTTGGTGCGTGGGGTGCACGGCGCCGAGCCAGGTTGAGAAGGGCGTGGCGTTGTCGCGGCCGAGCGTTCACAGCATGCGGCCGGAGATGATGTAGGTGCCGATGTTGGTGCAGAGGGTGGGGAGGTGGATGACGATGAGGAGGCCCAGCGAGCCGGCGAAGCTGTTGGTGGACTGGCGGTAGAGTTCAGCGAGGGGGAAAGGCCAGGGTTGTCGAACAGCGAGCCGAGGTCGTTGACTGAGTAGAAGATGGTGATGACGTAGAGGAAGGCCGTTATGAAGCCGACTACGTATTGGGCGAGGATGGCTTTGGGGACATTGACACGCGGTTTGGGCACCTCTTCGGCGAGATGAGACACGCAGTCACTAAGACATTTCAGTACGGCTGCGTTGGCTGCTGGGGAAGAGAAAAGGCTTACGGTGTGCCGACAGCGTATGCTCCATTCAGCATACCGGCGCAGAAGACAAAACCGTCACTGGTCCAGCCAGTCTGGTTCTGCCATTCTTTCTAAACAAACGAGTGGCTCGCGTAGCTCTTTCCGGTCTGCGAAGGCATGATGGCGCATACCATTATGGTGATGAAGCAACCAGCGAGGATCAGGAACAGGCCAACGTTGGTCAGAGTCGGCAGGGCTCGGTTGGCGAACATGACAATACAGGCAGACACCCAGGTGTAGATCAGGTACACGACGAAGACGTGCCAACGCTCATAGGCGTAGTCAGGGTGGAACAGACCGTACATGTTGATGATCTGGTTGGCGAGAATGGAGGTCATGGACGCTGTGCCGAAGAGCCAGCTAAAGAAGTTCCACCTGAGGGTAAGTATCAGTACGGGTTTGTGAGAGATAGTAGAGTCACTATGCAGCGCGAGAACTTACCACCCAGCAAAGTAACCCAGTACCCTGCCGTAAGTTTTACCTCCAGTGATACAGGCCCAGTGGTAGACACCAGCCGAGGAGGGAATGGCAGAAGCCATTTCGGCAATGCAAGCCGCAATCATGAAGTAGAAGCATGAAATAGCGATGAAGGCGTAGATGACGCCCGGTGGACCGCCATTGTAGAGCGCGATGACCTGGTTTGCGTCAGCAAGCCTGTGGCATTGAAGTGTCTCACAGAAGCCAGTGAAGCCCAGAGACGAGAGAACTTACGATAGACCCTCCAAGAGCAGCCCAAACATTACCAGTGGTGATACCAATAGAGCAGATGGACAAAAGACCAAACTGACGCTCCAGCTCTTGCTTGTGTCCAGAGGCATTGATCACCTCGCCCACGCTGATATCATCGTCTGTTGTCTCAAGAGGAGGCTTCTCGTCCTTATCGAGGCTCATGTTCGGCAATACCACTTCTCGTAAAACTTAGCTGCCGCAATATCGAGAATTACCTGCAAGGAAAGTTGCAAATGTTACTTGGTAAGAGAATAAAGTTCGGTCGTTGGTCAAACGAAGAACCACCGAGGAACTTTCCACGCAGATTTACGAGGAGACCAGGTACCGGTGCCGTGGATTGAGACTCAAGACAGGTAGCACAGACATTCGCCCTGTATGGTCTCCTTAATACCTCTTCACAAGTACCGACTACTCGGCCGTCCGACGAAGGTGTATAATGGCACCGTAAGCCAATGTGCTAAGCGACGCCATAGATAAGGTACGGAAGCATTCCCAGCACGCTCGATCGCCAAATGTACAGGGCTCCCCAAGACTTACCATCTCCGCGAAAGGCTCCGTTGCAGCGGGTGAACGTTCGAGACACGAATGGTCATCCATGCTTATCGTCCGCGCCAAGGGTGCAAGATAGGACCCCAGTACACAGCACATGAACGACAAATCCGCTCTGTTGCACATGGGCCTCTTGCCTTGCGACGCTTACCATGAAAGAGCTGGGAAATTCTGTTTCCGATTTTGTGAAGCACAGCATCTTGTGAAGGAACTTGACATCTGTCATTTGGTTGGCCGAACGAAGTCGTTATCTTTCGGCTGCTGGGTGGCGTCAAGGGGAAGTCGCTCCCGCAAGCCAGGGTCCACAAGCGTCTGGGGTTCGCGGTCTAAGCGACTGTTCGTCAGGCCCCCACGCGTACTTGGTCGCTATACACAGTGCAGTGCAATGCTTCCGCCATGTTTGATTCGCTGAAATCGATACCACTTAGATTTTACGCACAAAAAAGGAATGGCCGCACGATGACGACGGCAGCGTCGCGGAGTGCTACTGGACAGTGTTTTCTGTAAGAGGATACCAAGACGGGCGTGTGTGCGCCTCAATCATTTGTTGGTCGGAGAAGAAGGTGGACAAAGCGTAGTGATGTGCCGTGCCGCCTGCATCCATATGTCCCCAGATTGTACCGTTGTTATTACGGGCCGCTGCGTGCTTGCAATGCCTCCTTAATCACCTCGCCGTTACCTTGGTGTTTTCATAGCTATGTTTGAGCAACTCGTTCTATCGCGGTAATCCCATATCAAGACAGCAGGAGTCTCAGGTGGATCGCATTTCCGTGTCGTCAGCCTCGAGGTGGACAATCTTCCTCTTGCTCGGTGTGGCGCTGCCACTGTCGCCATCACCGTCGCCCTCAGTCCACTCAGTGACTTCCCATTCAACCCGAACGCCATTGTCTGAGTGTCCACCTCGCTGCTGTCTGAAACGACCCAGTCTTGTATTGCGCACGATGTGCTCGAACCATGGAGCGCCACGCGCCTGTGGCTCAGACCGAGCGACGATTCGAGTAGGATTCGTCCGCGAGGGTGCAGCAATGCTCGTCTCCTCGTCGCTGCTGTCGCCGAAAAAGCCCAATGTATCCAGCAACTCTTGATCCTCCTCTAGCAAGCTGCCCACCGGCAGACATATGTGTTCAGCATCATCGCGCGTGCGCTCGTTCCAGGACGACAGCTGAGTGCCGCAGTATCCGCAGAACTTGTTGGAGGTAGTCGGTGCGAACGGCGATATAAACGTGCGTTGGATGCTCGCATGCGTCTCGTCAGGGAATTGCGCGAACGTCGCCGAGGTGTACCATGGTAGTGGCACGCGGAGCCAGAGTGTGAGCGGGCTGGCAGTGTGTTGGCCTGTATGCTGGTTAGCTGCTCGTTTGGTGCACGGATGGAGCTATGACGTGATGCCAAAGCTCACACCAGCTTGCAGGAAAAGGTAGGCTTGAGACGTACGCGACACAGAAGAGTTGTCGTACCGCAGCTCAGCGCGCCCCGCATGCTGTTGCGGCAAGTCGACTACATGGCGGAATCGACCACAGCTGCAAGAGCCGTGCAGCTGAGCGGCCATTGTGTGCTTGTTTGCCAGACGCGAAGATCGATCGGTGACGCGTGTGCTGCGCAGCCAAAGTTGAGACTGTCGTTACTGAGCAGTTAACGATTGAAGTATTTCAATGACCGAGGGTGGTGCTGTGAGAGAAAGTTCGAGCTGAATCCGCGACTTCCATGTCCGGCGGTGGTACGTTCCCGATTGGTCAACCCTAACAGACTTCACTTCACACCACCACACCACCACCACACCGTTAGCCACGCATCATGAGTTAGTGTACATTGTGTTGCTGTGCGTGTCTTCCAAAGAGTCTGGAAATGGTTCACGTCTTTCTCAATGACGAAAGACTGCAAAACGACCTTGCTGTAGAAAACTAGTCAGCTTTACGAACGACGTCATCGCCATGTCAGACGACCTTCTTCGAAGACACAGCTCCGACACCGTTGACTCTTTCGACAGCACTCTTGGCGCCTGCCCACTTCCTTCTCTTACCATCAAAGAAACGATGGACGTGCGGACTCCATAGTCCGCCCATCAGCAAGTTGCACGCCTTCATGTCGCTGAGCCAGAACCACCACACTTTCCATCCGTATCCTAGGTATTCGTTCACTCCTGTCCCTGCCAAATCATCTATGGCATGAAGCCAGACTGCACCGTTGACCATTCCTGGCGAAACGTTGGAGCGACGATTTGCCTGCTCAGCTAGCCATCCATGATGGTCATGCACAGCCCGCTCCATGACAGACAACGGCGGGAGCTTCGAGGCACCTTTCCAAACTTGCGCAATGGCCATACTTGCCATGTCAAAGATCTGGAATCCAGAAATGGTGAAATGCACATTGCCCAAGAAGGCCAGGCTTTGTGGTTTCTCGAGAGAGAACACGTTGTGGTACAGTCGAGCGAGCGACTTGCCATTTGCTCCACTAGAGCTTGACCATGATGGCGTAGACTGCGCTGTAGGATCGAAACGGGATTCGAGCATACTAAAGTCTGCTTGGTACCCGGTGCACAAGATCAGGACATCGACGTCAAGCACTTTGCCGTTGTCCAGCTCAACCCGAGTGTCGCCAACAATACGCTTGATGCCCTTTACGGATTGTATGGATCCGCGCTCCAGGCAATCAACGAGGCTGTCAGATACAATTGACGTCACTTGAGCCAGCTCGAATCCCCACTCAGGGCGCAGCTTGAAGCTCTTGTCTTGCAGACCCTTGATGAATTTGTCGAACAAGTTGGCGCCCATTACTGGGAAATGACTCATGATCCAGCTCTGTATATTGAACAGGCGCATGCTCATAGCGTGGTCAACAGGCTTCCCGCTAACCCGGTGAGGAAGCTGATTCCAAACGTTAGCAACGTCTTCATCCTGCCTACTGGCAGAGACCTACAATGCGTGCGCCGTTCCTGTGCGCAATATAAACCTTCTCCGCTATGTCTGCAAGCTGCGTCGCTGTGTCAGCCGCTGTGTTCCCAAAGCCAACTACCATGACGCGTTTTCCTGCAAACTGCTCAGGCCTCTTGAACGCTCTCGAGTGCAAGCTTGTGCCCGTGAACTTCTCCATTCCATCGATGACCGGGATGTTGGGCAAACTGGTCATGCCTCCAATAGCGATGACAACTTTGTCAAAGTATTGCGTGCCTTGGTCTCCGACTTCGATAGCCCACTTCTGCTGACTATCATCGAAAGTAACCCGTTCAACGGTCGTACTCAAGCGAACATGTGGTTCAAGACCGAAGTGCTCGGCATAGCTGACCAAGTACTTCTGAACCTCAGCCGCCGTAGGATACGACGAGACACCTGCTCCCCGTCAGTCGTCTTTTCCCTTCACCTTAGTTTTGAAGAAGTCCAAACCTTTGGGATACGGGAAATCCGTGAAACAGCCCTACCACCCATCAGCTCTACACTTTAACATTCCTCAGTCACAAACCCACCCTCTCTTTCGAGATATTCACCACTGTGCTCTGCAGTACCGACATCCTGTCGTCTTCGGTGAACCGCCACAGACCACCCACGTAGGGGTTTCTGTCGAACCCGGTCGCGTCAAAGCCTTCTTCGAGGAGGTTCTTGAGCGCTACGAGACCAGCAGGGCCTGTGTTCGTTAGCGATTTGTTGGAGTCTGGCGCGGTGGATCTTACCAAGGCCGATTACTGCTACGCTGGGACGTTGCGTGGACATTACTTCGTCACACTGTGGTGCGTGGGTGGTGGAGGTGAACGGTGTCTTGAGCTAGCTGGGGGGGTGATAATCGGAACGATCGCGACACTTTTTTTTTTCTTGAACAGGAATACAGCGAAAGAGAAGTTGAGGGCTTGTGGGGATGCATGGCTCTGGAGATGGCAGGTCGCCTGGCATCACGTCCGGTCGGAGTAAGGCTGGACGCCGCGTATCAGTTGTCAGATTAGCCACGCGAACGGGACGTATGTCCGTATGCAGATTGATATCTACCCCAATCCAATTGATGATGCGGTGCTTTTCAGACATATTTTGATGATTTTGCGAACCTGGGGACGCTGAAGACGGTAGATGCAAGGCTGCCCCACACCTCGCGTCCATCACACCATGCACCAAACTCACACCAGCATTCTCCTCAGCTCCTGGTCCAGACCACTTGCTCATTTAGGATTCTTGTGACTGTCAGACGCGTAGCGCAGGTGTTGCGATTGGACCGTGTTGCAAGGCCGCCAGGCAACAGCGAAACGAGCTCAGCCCTGAGCTGCGCCTCAGCATCATCGCGGGAAGAAAGTGGAGCACTCCACTCTAACCCACCATATATCTCTTGGCCGACAACCTCCAACACCATACACACCGGTCCTTGTATTGAACATAAAAAACCATGGCAGATAAACCTCAGCCCACCACTGCCCCGCACTCGACCACCTCGCCACCCGCCCCGTACACTCCACGTGCAACATCCATCCCAGACGACTCGGAGACAGAGTTCACCCCAACGCCTCTCCACAGCCCAGGAGGCCCGCAGTATGAAGACCTGCCGCCCTCATACGACTTCGCGCTGAGCGATGCACGGAATGGCGCCGCCCCCCTCGACGCCAGCCAGATAGAAGCCCACCGCGTCAGCGCAAATGAAGGACCCAACGAGCCCGAGGTATGGGAGTACCGGATGAGAGGCGAAGATGCAGGTGCAGAGGATGTGGGTCAGCACGAGGAAGCCCCAGCGTACGAGGGTCACGTGCCTGTCCAGCATGTTGCGAGCAGTGAAAGTATTCCCGTGGGAAGAGTAGGTGTGAGCGCTCCCTCGGCGTCGACGGATCGGGGTGCGGCGCTGTCTGAGGACCCGCCTCATTCTGTTCCTGAAGGCGACGCGAGATCGGGGCCGGCGTTCAGCCAGGACTGGAGTAATGCGCACTCGCAGCACTATGGTTTTGGTGGCAGGGGTTCTCATCGCGGAAGTAGGGGCTCTTTTGGGTCTCAAACCTTCGGACCGTTCGGTGCGCCTGGGAGTGGACCGTTTGGAGCACCTGGCAATGGTCCCTTTGGAGCACCTGGCAACGGTCCATTTGGACGCGGCCGCGGCGCAGGGAACAGTCGCTCGACTGCCTCTCGACCCGGCCCTTCACAAGACTGGGCAGCGTTCGGCCAGAATCTGGGGAAGATGGGCGAAGAATTCGGACGACGCATGGGCAACTGGGGCGAGCAGTTCGGACGGCAAGCAGGCGCCATGGGTCAGCAGATTGGCAGACAGGCTGGGTCGATGGGACAGCAGATTGGCAGGGATAGCGGTGCGTGGGCTGCTGCGTATAGTGGACCAGCAGCGGCTCAGAACACGCACACTGCTGGGCCAAGCAACGCAGGAAGGAATGAGCCGCTATACCACGATGAACCACCTTCGTACCAGGGGCCTGCGGGAGTAGCAGGCCAGGAGACTGGTGTGCTACCCAAAGACATCTATCCTGCCGAGAAAGAAACCAGGCCGCACCCTGAGCATCCATCCGAAAAGCCTCACGGAAAGCAAAAAACCGACTCCTCCTCCTCCTCCTCATCATCAACCACATCCTCCTCATCCTCCTCCTCAAACTCCTCCTCAAACTCCTTCCCCTCCGCCCCCCAAACTGCCTTCCTCTCGCGCCTCGCCTCCATCGAACGCGCCGCCACCTCCGCCTCCTCCTCCGGCACCGCCAGCGCCGCCTCCATCGCGTCCACCCGCGCGCAGGCGATCCAAACCGCGCTGCGCGACAAAGATGCCGCCGAGCAGCACCTCGCGCGCGCCCAGGCCCGCCGCACGCAGAAACGCGCGTTCCGCGCGCGCAAGCGCGAGATGAAGAGCGCGTACCGGCTGCGGAAGGCGGAGATCGGGGGGACGGGGAAGGCGGGGGAGAGCGCAGAGTGGAGGGAGGTGAAGAGGGCGTTTAGGGCTGAGCGGCGCAAGTTGAAGAGGGAGCGGGGCGAGGCGAAGAGGGCGTGGAAGAGGGAGAAGAGGGAGGCGAAGGGGAAGGGGAAGGGGAAGAGTGGGAAGGCGAAGGATGAGGCTTGAGGTAGTTGAATGATGAAGGCTGGTCTAGTCAGACTTATTGCGTCTTGACCGAACTTTTGTCATGACAGGTCAGTTCTGCGTGGATGCGTTGACCGCGTGGTATTTACCCCCCCCCCTCCACACATCCTATGCAACACACCCACATCCACATCCCCATCCACCTTTTCCGCGCGCCGAGCCCCCAGCGGCAAGATACCTTTCAAACACGCTTGCATGCTTCAAATCTCCCCACGCAGTCACTCAAACTATTTCCCCGCCACTTTGTTCAGGACGCGGTACTCGCCGTCCAACTCACTCCCCACCACCGGCCCTGATGGTTTTCTTGCCACGCCATGTCCAGAATCGGCTTTGAGCAGCTCAGGTGAGCGACGCGTCGCACTCGAACGAGAGGAGGAGAGGAGGTTGATTCGGGGTTTGTTCTGCGTTGGTGGTTCGGGTCGTGGTTGTGAGGGTGTGGGTGTGGGTGTGAAGTGTGAAATTTGGAGTAGGGGTGTTGGTGCAGGTAGGCGAGATTGGTGTTGGTATTGGGGAGGTGGTGGGCGGGTGGGTATGAGCTGGTCTGTGGTGTGAAGACGGTAGGGGGTCAGGGGGGGCCTTGAGAGAGGGGAGAGAACGGTGGGCGGGATGTTCAGTTCGATAAATGGATCATTTGAGCCTTCGTTAAACACCAATTTTTAAACAGCCTCTAGAAGCCATTCCACACAAAACCAACACCGAATCCACACACCAACTCCCCAACCACCAACAGTAGTAGTTAGTCAAGCACCTAACCCCCACCCACCTACCACCTCATCCCGCTACACCCAAACGCCTCGCACCTACTCCCTGACTCAGGCTCGGGCAGAGTATTTCAACGCTTTGGAGCTATTCATCATACTCGGGTCGGTTTAGACTTATCTGTCTACTGTCTAGGTGGCGTTGACTATGCAGATTGATGGAGGTAACGTTTATAATGTTCTGTCGTTAACTACTGGCTGCGTGTAGCAAACTCCCGAGGTCAGCAAGATGGATCAGTCGACTGCTCATTGCTGCCGGGATCTGGCTGATACTATCTGGTGTTTAGTATTCTTGATATCCTAGACACTGTTCCTGCTAGTTGTACATGTGTGTGCGTGTAGCCAGAAAGACGGGGGCAAAGCCATGTATTACAATTACCTAGATCAAACCCGTTACCAAACTTCCCAAACTAGCCTCAACAGCACCAAAACCTCAACTTAGACTCCCCCTCCTGCATATCCATCTCCACCTCCACCTCCAACTTCACCCCTAGCACCTCTACCTGCACCACCTCCCTTTACCACGCAGCACCCGCCCCTCCCTTACTATCTCCTCCGCCCCCTCCCCCCCCCAAGTCCAATCCACGCCCCAACGTCTCGCATCCCCCTCCGACCGCCCCAACCAACCCGTAGACCCAACTACCTTTCTGTATCTTGCGAAAATTAGACACAAAACATCAACGCAAAACTAGTTTGGATTACGTATAGTTACTTGTATATGCGCTCTGCAGGTTCAAATCAAATAGTGGACGCAAGCAGTTGTAGATCCCGGGGAGTTACTATGTAATGCAGGGTAGCGAGATGTGGTGCAGTGTAGTAGGTGGCAAGGCGAGACAAGGCGATGTGATGCAGTAGATAGTGTATACTGCGTACTACATGCTGCGTGCTAGATACTAGGTACTAGACACTAGATATTAGATACTCTTACTCTGCACTCTTTATTATGCAACGCAATACACACAACCACGCAGAAAACCTAACTACAAATACTATATTACTCTATCCCTGCCTGCAGCCCTGCATAAGAAAAGTTGCAACCCCTAAACACTAAAGAAAATATATTTTCTGTTGGAAAGTGGAATTGCACTGTCCTAATCAGGCTAGCACCACGTGACCGATAATCCTGTATTTAGCCCCTGAGTAGAGCAGACTCCAATCTACACACTTACATGCTATGACTGAGAGAGTCATTCTTTCTCAATATTTTCTATATTATACACTTTGTTAGAAAGGTATATGTACCAATCAACGCAGGGGCAAAGTGTGTTCAGTGTTCACATTTTGTCTCAACACACTTGTATATTATAGTTTTTACTACTACCCTCTTATTCTATTTCTTTTTCTCTTTATTCCTACTCCCCTCCCCTCTACCTCCATCCCTAACCTCTTCTCCCTACGTCTTTCTAGCCTCCAGCCTCCTACCTATCCAACACAACCCACAAGCCGCCTCCTCTTCCCCCCCCCCTTTTTTTTTCTTTCTACTATTACCCAAGCTCACCATCTACCATCTCCTACAAACACAACCTGCACCCACCCCCTCCAACACACACGCGCCAAGCCCAGAATCGCACTCACAACCCCAACACAGCCAGCACCCAGCCGCACAACGCGGGCGTGCAGAGCGCGCGTTGGTGATATAGTACGATACCCGCTGGTTCGTGCTCGATGATGTAAGAACCCGCTCCTCGCGGGTGGACTAACCACGCGACATAGAGTAGAGGCGACGAAGTGAGTGTTATGGACGAAGCTTTGCAGAGCGCGCGTCGAGGGACTTTGTCTGGCGGCCGGAGGGGGGGGGGATTGTGAGTTGTCGATGGCCTGACATCGCAGTCTGACTGCTACACATTTTGCAGATGCAATGTAGGAAGTGGTCGAGGGGAGACGCGGGAACTCCAGGTCGTGCTTTTGTGAGGCGTGTGCGGCGGATTTGAGATTCTGGCCGCGCTGGGTGGTGGACTTCGGTGGCCTTGAAGCGCTCGAGGCCGACGACAAGAGTCGTGCAGGGCTGTCGGTAGTTCAGCTAGTTCAGACCATGAACCACACATCCCTCCAGCACCTCACCCCAGCCTCAAAAACTACCATAATCAAGCGAAGCGCAAACCCATCCTCCCTCACCGCTCCGCGCTCCCCACCCTCCCCCGCGCATCCTCCCCCATCCTGCGCAAACTCGGCATCCCCAACTCGACCCACCGGCCCATGCTCCGGAGCACCTTGGTCGGGGTGCGATACGCATGGGGCGGGCGCTTCGACACATCGCTGAGACCCGGGTGCGGCACGATCTTGGCCAGGTCCTCCTGCGCCATGCTCTTCATGGGCGAGAACTGCTTCCACAGCGGCTGGCGCTGCACAAAGTCCTGGTGCACGGCGCGCGAGCGGTCGACCGTGACCTGGAACCACTTCGTGGCGGTGGGCTTGGGGGGTGGGGCGGCGAAGGGCATCGGTGGGGGGTGTGAGGGGGTCGGCGAGGGGGCAGGGGGGGTTGCGCGGTGGAGCAGTGGGCTGGGGCGCGTCATGTCGGAGATGTCCGAGGTGGAGACGGTGCGTGGTAAGGTGGTGGGGTCGTCGTCGGGGTCGTGGGGGTCTTCGAGCGAGGCCTCGGAGGCGGGGAGTTCGCGCTCGAGGGCGAAGCGCAGCGGCGAGGCATTGAGGGCCTGCTGGGCGGCGTCGGGGGTGCGGTAGATGGCGAGGGCGACGTTGTCGGCGGGGTTGTGGTACTCGTACTGGGGTGTGTCAGGGCGTTTTCAAGAGGAGGTTGAGCGGGGACGACAGACGCGCAAGTATTTATACGTATTAATCTCACCAAAGCGCTGCAGCACGCGCAGGATCTCGCGGCTCTCGGACAGGTTGGCGGGCCGCGGCACGATGCGCAGATGGACGGAGCGCGACGGCAGGTGCGCTGCAGCTCTGCGGGCGGCCATGGTGAGGCTCGTGTAGCTGTACAGTGTCCAGAACGACAACGAGTTGGGACAAAAGTCGGCGGGTGGGTCGGCTTGCCGAGATGGAATCCTGGGTTGCGTCATCACGTGAGGAACCAGAATGACCAGAATGCTGGGTCAGAACATGACATGGAAAGGACATATATTAAGTGTGGTGGTAGATTTAAATGGTCGATTTAAATGGTCGATTTAAATGGTCGATTTCAACGGTCGATTTAAATGGTCGATTTAAATATGGTTGATATATTCAATAAGTCATAGCAGCATACAGCCGCAGTTCAGAACGCCATGCTCAACCCGTAGGGAGCGTAACCACCAAATCCAGTCCAGTGCCCGACCCAAAACGCCGACCGCGACTCGACTCGAGTCAAGCGGCAAGAACCTCCAACGCCGTCGCAATACTTAATCAAAATTCAGAAAACTGTAATCACGAAGCGCCTATCTTGTCTTCCGCCTCTCCAGCCCGTCCTTCGCAGTCGAGCGCTTCCGCATGCGCACGCTCTTGCTGATGCGGGTGCTGTCGTTGTGGCGGTCGCCGGCGCGGTAGAGGGGCCGCGAGAACAGGGAGTCGGCGAGGCGCGGGTATTCGTCGGCGAGGTTGATGGCGTCGTCGCGGGAGGCGGGCGAGGTCGAGGCATTCGACGCACAGGCTGAGTCTGCGCGGGGGCGCACGCAGCACTGCTCCTCCTGCTCAATCATGTGGGCCAGCTTGGCCATGTCGCGGGCCTGGGACGGGCAACACAGCAGGCGGGCGTGGGCCTGGCGCTGCATGCGCAGGATGGCGGCCGAGGCGCGGCAGTAGATGGGCCGGGGCGCGTGGCGGTCGACGTGTGTGGGAAAGGAGTCGTCCTCGCTGGGCGGGGTGGGCGGGCCAGTGGCGGGCTGCGAGCGCGAGGTGCTGATGAAGAGGTTGTGGCCGCCCAGCAGCTGCGCGAGGTCGCCCATGGTGCAGGGCGGCGGGGTGAGCGGGTGACCGTGGGGTTGCTGGGCGGGCATGGACGTGGGCGAGCAGTTCATGAGGGCGCGCTCGGCCTCGTGGTCGGCCCGCGACGGCGAGGGCGCATCGAAGGAGAAGTCGCGGAAGAGAGCGGCCATGGCTTTCCAGCTTGGGGTTGGGGGGGGGGGGGCGCGGTGAGGACGAGTCGTCGTTGCGGGCGGGCATGGTAATAAGACGAAAGTGCATCCAGCCAAGGGAACGGGCGTGGATCCGCGATTTTGGCTCCTCAACGGCCGATGACGCCCCGTGCAGTGGCGAGAAGCCGCCCATTGGCTGACCCCAAGTCTCCACCCGGAACCCCAAAGTCTCCCCTGCTCCCCTGCGAGCGGGCCCTGCGCCGGATGCCTGAGCTCAGCCCTGAGTCTTGAGCGCAGGCCAATGCCGGTCGCTGGACTGACACGAGTAACTGCCCTGCGCAGATCTCGCGCCTGGTCTCGACGCTCCCCGGCGTTATTCCCACCCCTCACCACCGCCTGCACGACTCGCTGCCCGCTCCACGCTCGTGTCTGTTGACTCACCAAACTCTGCGCCCGCCGCCGATCCATTCACGCCCTGCACTTCCGCCGATCCACCCTCTCCACTGCAACCCCGTATCCCTTCCCTTATTCCCCGCCCCAAGCTCCTGGAACGCGCACTTGCTTTTCGCACGCCGCTTACGTCTGGCTCGCACCTGCGCACCAACCCGCTGCTCGAGCGCCTCTCATTTCGGGCTTAAACAGCCCTCGACATGATTGCGATCCACACGCCCCATCCCAACGCGCCAGCCTGAGCATCGGTCCCACCGCTCGGCCCAACGTCCGCGTCTGTGATTGGCAGACCGCGCTACCGGTCGCTGCGAACCTTCCAAGGCTTCCGCTGCATTTGTTGGGCGCAACTTGCTTTAGTACTCGTGTCAGTACGTTTGGGCCAGAAGTTTGAAAGTCACGTGCGCGGGGGAACTCTGAGAATCAACACCACCTTTGAGCACAGCTTTGCGAGCTTTGTAAACAACAACTTCTATAGGTAACTCATCGATTCAAGCCAAAATATAAGCAGTTTCTCACCAAAATTCGACCTCTACAGTGCTATACACATCTCACATATTCGTGGTGTTGAGCCCCGCCACATACTCAAAGTTCGGCCGAGCAGTGGCAAAAAACGTGACTCTCAAACTTCTGGGGCGCTTGAGTACGAACGAGCCCGTACCGAACTCAACAAGTCGCGACCGGGTTGCTGGGTGTGTTGGCACGCCCAGAGCGAGACGGTGCGGCGCCATGACGGTGGGCGATGTCGTGGTAGGATAATGCATAAGTTGTTCTGGCGCTGGGTAACTTGGCGTAATGCGAGCGTCAAGAGGTAGGAGGGTTGGTAGATGTATCGAATTGGGATTGACAATGCGGGGGCTGCGTACCTGTTGGTCTGCTAATCATCTTCTCATGCTGCCCTGGCTTTGAGCAACTCTTGAGGCTGGAGTAGAGTTGGTAGAAGCATCGAATCGTGATTATCAATGCAGGAACCGCGTACCTGTCGATCTCCTAACGAAACTCTAATGCTGTCCTGGCTTTTTACAACCCTCGCGTGATCCTTGTGTTAAGAAGCTGCAGCGAGAGTTGACTAAAGCGAATCCACCCCATCTAACGTGTTTTACCACTCCTCGGCCCGAACCACTCCTCGGCCAGCCCCACCAGAACGCGTGCAGCGCGTCTCATCTTATCAACCATGGCTCAACGCCAACGCCCTCTATCGCCTCAAAGAGGTGCTAGAACTCTACTTGCAGCTCAATTAATTCAGAACCAACGTATAGGTAGCCAAAGTAGGGCTGCCTCCTTGTATAATATTCCTAGAACCACGCTTAGACGCCGCCTTCAACGCGTCCCTACTATTCAAGCCTTCAACCAAACAAAGCGCAAGCTCTCCTCTATCGAGGAGCAGTCTCTTGTTAAGTGGATCCTTGACCTAGATCGCCGTGAATTTCCTCCTCATATCATCGACGTACGACGAATGGCAGACAGTTTACTCTTTGCCTGCGGCCAAAATCCTCCTCCTCCTGTTAGCAAGAACTGGGTGTCGCGGTGGATCAAGAACTAGGCAGAGCTTCAGACAAAATGGAACAGGAAATTACATTCTCAGAGGGCTCTGTGTGAGGATCCTGTCTCAATTAGAGCTTGGTTCAAGCTTGTACAGGACACACGCACGACTTACAGAATTCCTGAGGAGGATGTGTATAACTTTGATGAGACAGGCTTCATAATAGGTGTCGCATCAACGTTAAAGGTTGTCACTAGCTCTGACACTGTTGGTCGAGCAACTACTGTTGATCCAGGTGATCGAGAGTAGGTGACAGCAATTGAGTGTATCAACGCGTCTGGCTAGCGTCTTCCATCCTTTGTGATCCTGAAAGGAAAACTCCACCAGGCTAGCTGGTATAAGGATGTCCCACCTGACTGGGTTATTAGTGTTAGTGACAATGGATGGACAACCAACGAGCTTGACCTTGAGTGGATAAAGCACTTCAACAGACATACAGAGTCTCACACTAGAGGATCGTACAGACTGCTCATCCTTGACGGCCACGAGAGCCACGCTACACCAGAGTTTGATCAATTCTGCAAGGACAACAAGATTATCACCCTCTGTATGCCTCCTCATACCTCTCATCTCCTGCAGCCTCTTGATGTCGGCTGTTACTCTCCTCTTAAGGTGATATACGGACATGAGGTGTCTGAGCTTGCCCGGCTAGGAGTCTTCCATATCGACAAGCTTGAGTTCCTATGGATATATAAGAGAGTTCGGCTGACAAGCCTGTCTGAACGCAATATTAAGGCAGGTTTTCAAGCGACAGGGCTTATCCCATACTGTCCTGAACGAGTCTTGAGCAACCTTACTGTTGTCAGAACTCCGTCTCCACCAGGGACAACTGCTGCTTTAGGAGAGCCCTGGACTGCTAAGACTCCACGTACAACCTACCAGCTGTAGCAGCAGGCTCGACTTATCAAGGACCTACTCCGTCGCCAGTCTCAGAGCCCTACTAGTCAGGCAATCAGCCAGCTCGTCAAGGGTTGTCAGCTTGCTATGCAGTCAGCGACCATGCTTGTTCAGGAAAATCAGAAGCTACGTGCCTCAAACCAACGCCAGAAACGTAAGCGTCAACAGCGCAGACAATATATAGCTCGTGGGGGTGCTTTGCAGGCTCATGAGGGTCAGGCGCTAGTCGCAGAGGCTGAGAGAGGTGTCGAACAGGGTCACCAAGCTGAGCCTGGTCCTGTACGAAGGAGAGCACCACCAACATGCAGCAAGTGTCACGTACAGGGACACAATAGGACTCAATGCAGATCAATCTAGTCTATTACTTGTCAAATCTTCAGACAATTTGCATATGTGGTTGTTGAGCAATTGTACGCTGAGTTGCACGGGTTCTGGTGGGGCTGGCCGAGGAGTGGTTCGGGCCGAGGAGTGGTAAAACACGTTAATCATGATTACTAATGCAAAACCTGTAACGTGTTTCACCACCTTCCCGGCCACACCACCATCCCGTCCACCCCACCAAAATCCTACGCGTCGCGCCCACGTCAACCCCAATGACTCAACAACCACAGCCTCAATTGCCTCAAAAAGAAGGCAGACTTCTACTTGCTGCACAGGCCTATCAAGATAGACGCGTCAAGTCTCAACGCAGGGCTTCAAACCTCTACAATGTTCCACGAACAACGCTCCGCGACCGCCTCTCCGGCTCACAGCCAAAAGCTGTTGCCCACCTCCACCAGCGAAAGCTACAGACAAATGAGGAGCAGTCTCTTGTAGACTGGATCCTAGACCTTGACCGACGTGGCTTTCCCTCCCAGATTATTGACGTGCGACGTATGGCGGACACTCTACTCGCTAGCCGCGGCCAAAATCCACCTCCACCACCTGTCGGCAAGAACTGGGTGTCACGATTTGTCAACACCCAGCCTACACTCAAGACCAAGTGGAATAGGAAATTCCATTCACAGCGTGCTCGCTGTGAGGATCCTATTAGGATTGGCGCATGGTTTAGGCTAGTAGAGGAGACACGCGTCATGTATGGGATACCTGATGAGGACATCTACAACTTTGATGAGACTGGGTTTATGATGGGTGTCGCCTCAACGTCTAAGGTCGTCACTAGCTCTGACACAGTTGGTCGTGCTACTGTTATTCAGCCAGGCAATCGCGAGTGGGTGACGACGATTGAGTGTATCAACGCGTCAGGTTGGTCTATCCCACCGTTTATTATACTATCAGGGAAGCTCCACCAAGCTAGCTGGTATAAGGACCTACCACTTACCTGGACTCTTGCAGTCAGCGACAACGGCTGGACAACAGATGAGCTAGGTCTTGACTGGATAAAGCACTTCAACAGACATACACAGACTCGCTCGTCAGGGGCTCGTCGGCTCCTTATCCTTGATGGTCACAGCAGCCATGCTACACCTGAGTTTGATCAGTACTGTGCAGACAACCTGATTATTACTCTCTGTATGCCTCCTCACACCTCACACCTTCTTCAGCCACTTGACGTTGGCTGCTTCTCTCCTCTTAAGACAGCGTATGGACACCAGGTAGCAGAGCTTGCCCGCCAAAGAGTCTTCCACGTTGACAAGCCTGAATTCCTAAGGATATACCCACAGGTCAGGCTGACAACACTGTCAGAGCAGAATATCAAGGCTGGTTTCCAGGCGACAGGACTTATCCCACATAGTCCAGAGCGTG
The DNA here is from genome assembly GCA_009982855.1 of Lizonia empirigonia. NCBI lineage: Eukaryota > Fungi > Ascomycota > Dothideomycetes > Pseudoperisporiaceae > Lizonia > Lizonia empirigonia. The sequence goes on along the minus strand of JAADKA010000035.1, from coordinate 304,910 downwards.
TCCTATCTAATCTGACTGTAGTAGTCAGGACACCATCACCACCAAAGACACCTACAGATAACGAATGGACAGCAGAGACACCACATACAGTTAATCAATTACAGAAGCAGGCTCGTCTTGTGCAAGACCTCCTTCAGCGACAGTCACAGAGTCCAACTAGTCAAGCTATATCTCAGCTTGTTAAGGGTTGTCAGCTTGCAATGCAGTCAGCAACAATCCTAACTCAAGAGAATGCTAAGCTACGTGCCTCAAATCAACGTCAACAACATAAACGTCAAAGGCGTAGACAGTATATAACACGTGGGGGAGCTCTACAGGTTGAGGAAGCTCAATTGTTGATATTACAGGCTAATAATGTGGTTGAAGAGGAGGCCCAGGTTAACGCTGCCCCACGACGTCAGCGAGCACCACCAACGTGTAGCAAATGCCAGGTGCAAGGCCACAACAGGACTCAATGTAGAGCTATCTAATCTATCTTGCTTGCAATCCTCACTAAATTTGACTGCGTGGTTGTGGAGTAATTGCACGCCAAATGGAGCCGGTTTTGGTGGGGTGGACGGGATGGTGGTGTGGCCGGGAAGGTGGTGAAACACGTTAACGTGTTTTATCGGTAAGCTGGCCACATCACCACCCTGGCCACCCCACCAAGGCGCGTGCAGCTCTGCGCGCGATAGCTCAACAACCACAAATTCAAATTGTCTAAAATCTTAACAGAGGATAGACTAAGCCTGTCTACATTGAGTCCTATTATGGCCTTGTACATGGCATTTGCTGCACGCACGTTGGTGGTGCTCTTCTGCGCACCTGCGGGGCCTCTGCTTCATCACCTTGTTGGACACCTATTTGAGCTTGTATAACCAGCGCCTGACCTTCCTGGCTTTGTAACACCCCTCCACGTGCTATATACTGTCGTTGTACTTGACGCTTTTGTCGCTGGCGGTCGTTAGCAGCCCGTAGCTTTGAGTTCTCCTTAGCTAGGATTGTCGCTGAGTTCATTGCAAGCTGACAGCCTTTGACAAGCTGAGCAATTGCTTGACTTGTAGGACTCTGAGATTGGCGCTGCAGGAGTCGTTGTACGAGAAGGGCTTGCTGCTCAAGCTGACTAGTTGTACGTGGAGTTTCTGCAGTCCAAGGGCCTAATCTATCACCTGCTGTTCCTGGTGGAGACGGCGTTCTGACGACAGTAAGGTTGGATAGGACTCGATCTGGACAAGCTGGGATGAGCCCAGTCGCCTCAAAGCCAGCCTTGATATTGCGCTCTGACAGAACTGTCGGCCTGATCTTCTGGTATATCCATAGAAAGTCAAGCTTGTCAACGTGGAAGACGCCAAGGCGCGCAAGATCAGACACCTCATGTCCATATACTACTTTGAGAGGAGAGTAGCAGCCAACATCAAGAGGCTGGAGGATGTGTGAGGTGTGGGGAGGCATACACAGGGTGATAATCTTGTTATCCTTGCAGAATTGATCAAACTCTGGTGTAGCGTGGCTGCTATGCCCATCAAGGATGAGCAGTCTATACGCGCCTGCTGCGCGCGACTCTGTGTGCCTGTGGAAATGCTTTACCCACTCAAGGCCAATAGTGTCATCTGTCCATCCATTATGGCTGAGGGCGATAGCCCAGTCTGGTGGAAGGTCCTTATACCAGCTAGCTTGGTGGAGCTTGCCAGCCAAGATCATGAAGGGTGGAAGACACCAGCCAGACGCGTTGATACACTCGATCGCTGTTACCCACTCTCTATTGCCTGGCTGTACGACAGTCGCTCGACCAATCGTGTCAGCGCTCGTGACAACCTTTGACGTTGCAGCCACTCCCATCATGAATCCAGTCTCATCAAAGTTGTATGTATCCTCGTAGGAGACTCCCCAGGTCTGGCGCGTGTCCTCTACAAGCTTAAACCACGCGCTAATCTTAACAGGACCCTCGCATTTTGCGCGCTGTGGGTGGAATTTCCTATTCCACTTTGTCTGGAGGAGTGGCTGGCCTTTGACAAAGCGCGTCACCCAGCACTTGCCTACAGGCTTAGGAGGAGGATCTTGGCCACGCGCAGCAAGTATTGCGTCTGCCATTCGTCGTACGTCGATGATATGAGGAGGAAATCCACGGCGATCAAGGTCAAGGATCCACTCAACAAGCGACTGCTCTTCGACAGGGCGTAGCTTGCGATTGACAGGCGTTGTCGCGTTCTTAGGGAGGACACCTTGAAGGCGCGTCTCAAGTGTTGATCTTGGCACGCTATAGAGCTTTGCAAGCTTGCGATGAGACTGAAGAGGATTAGATCGATAGGAGGCAATAGCAAGGCCTATTCGGCCTTCTCTTGATGGCCTTGGAGGCCGTTGGCGTGGTGATGTGGCCAGCTTACCGATAAAACACGTTAACGTGTTCCACCACCGAGTGCACGACCCCACCGAATGCACGCAACACCGTTTTTCCCATGGTTTTCAATCAAATATATCTCAACCACTATGGCAGGTATCGAGGCTGCGCTTGCAGAATTGGAATCGCTGAGCCTTAACGATGATTTTAAATATTCAGAAATAGCTGCAAAGTATAATTGCGACCGATCTACTTTATCGCGACGCCACCGAGGGGTCACACGAGCGCGTGCAACCCAGCTCCCAAATGGCCGATTGCTCAACACCACGCAAGAATCGGAGCTTGTACGATATATACACACCCTTGTGAGCCGCGGGCTGCCTCCATCCAAGCAAATGATACGTAATTTTGCGAGCCAGATTGCTCAGAAAGATGTGGGGAAAAACTGGGCCGACCGCTTTGTGCGCCGACACGAGATCGATCTCATCTCTCACTGGGCATCCGGCCTTGATCGCAACCGCTTCAAAGCTGACTCAGCTTTGAAGTATTCGCTATACTTCGAGCTTCTCAAACGAAAAATCGAGCAATACGGCGTTGAAAACCGGCATATATACAATATGGATGAGAAGTGTTTCCTTATCGGCATGCTCTCAAAGATGAAGCGGGTGTTCTCCAAGAGCGCTTTTGAGGAAGGGAAGCTGCAGCACATCGTACAGGATGGCAATCGTGAGTGGATTACCACTATAGCTTGCATCTATGCTGATGGCACGTCGCTCACGCCTGCGCTCATCTACCAGGCTCAATCTGGAGCCATCCAGGATACCTGGTTGCAGGACTTCAACCCAGAACAACACCGCGCTTTCTTTACAAGCTCACCTTCAGGATGGACAAGTCACGATATTGGGCTTGCCTGGCTCGAGCAGGTGTTTGATCGCGAGACAAAGAAGAAGGCGCGCACGTCATGGCGGCTGCTCATCCTAGATGGCCATGGCTCACACGTTACTATGGATTTTATTAAGTATTGCCATGCCAATAAGATCTTGCTAATGATCTATCCGCCTCATAGTACTCACACGCTTCAGCCGCTCGACGTCGTCATGTTTGCCCCGCTCGCAGCTGCGTACAAAGCTGAGCTCGCTCACTTTCTCGATCAAGCCCAGGGCCTCACGAGCATCACCAAACGCGACTTTTTCCGGTTATTTAATGCCGCGTGGCACTCCTCGTTCACAGAAAAGCTTATCCTGAAGTCTTTCGAAGCAACAGGCATCTCCCCATGCAATCCGAGCGTCATCTTAGAGCGATTCAAAACAACGCAAACAGACAACTCTAGGCCAAACTCGAGCGGCTCTACAAGCTCAGTATTGAGCGCTAGCGATTGGCGAAAAATTGAGCGATTGCTGCGGCAGGCAGTGAATGATATTTACGATCACAACTCCAAGAAGCTCAGCCGAACGATCCACACGATCTCAGCCAAAAACCAGCTGCTACAACACGAGAACAACAACCTCAGAGACGCCCTGGCCAATGAGAAGAAGCGTAGGCAGTGGGGCAAAGCGGTATTACTCGAGCCGCCCACTCAATATGATAGAGGAGCAATATTGTGGTCGCCGAATAAGGTAGCAGAAGCGCGTCACCGCCAGGAGCAAAAGGACCTTAAAGAGCAGGAGCTACAACACCAAAAAAGTGAGGCAAACAAGCTTCGTGAGCAGCAGAAGCTTGCCAAAGCTCAGCTTCTTGAAGAACGTCGTCTGAAACGAGTTGCAGCGAAGGAGGAGAGAGAGCGCTTGGCTGCTGAGAAAGCCCTTCAGCGCGAGGAAGATAAGATGGCTAAGCAGCTTCACAAACAACTCCAAAGCGATATCAAACTATCCCAAAAGGGCAAGAGGCAAAGTCTCAAGCCTGCTAAAGCTACGGAGATCGTTGTAGTAGATGAGATTGCTCATGTTGTTAATGAGGCTGCTCCCCAGCTCACCCGACGCGGCCGGCCAATCAGGCCACCCACAAAGCTCCTTATGTAATATAAAGCTCCTAATATACTCCTCTATATTACAGAAACTCAAGACTACAAAATCCTGTGATAATAGCTATTGTGGGTGGCTGTACAGCCTCATATTTGTGGTGGGCGTGGGTGCCAAGTTCGTGCATTCGGTGGGGCCGTGCACTCGGTGGTGGAACACGTTATCGTCGTGAGGCTGCCCCTCCGGAGCTCCTCACGCAGTATCTCAATTAGTTACGGGAATCAACCTTGTTCGATCTACAATCAGTGCACGTGTTCGGCTCCCTTACACGGCAGTGACGAAAAATGAAAGAAAGACACAGCGAGCTTGATGTAGAGTTCAGACGCTCGAGTTAAAAAGATCAGAGATTTTGCCGTTCGGGCCTAGACGTCTCAAAGGGTCCCACCTGGTGATTAAGGAAGAAGAAGGCACGTGGTCAGGAGGAAGGAGCAACAACCAGGGAGAGATCGCGGCAACCACGATTGAAGCAATAACAGAGCCATGCTGGCCTGATTAACTTTTCCAGGCTCTGCGTATCATGCCTCAGTTTCACACGATTCTTGGTTCGTACATTTCGCACCTAAAAGTCGTTATTGTCACGCAGTGGCAGCCTTGACTAAAGAGCATTTGCGAGCGGAGGGTAAATGAATTCAGCGAGACGAGATTATGATTACATGAATTAAGACTCATCAGGACAAAAGTTTGTCAAAATGACTAGAATAACTGAAGCTCTAATCTTCTGGCGGGTAGACAACGATGCGATCAATGTCGGCGCTCTTGTAAGTCTGATTGTTAAAAAGCCCACCAATCTCAATCGTGTTGTTACTGCCCTTGTCAAGGTGCAACTGTAGCGGTGTGCTCAGAATGATACCCTTGTGTGTGTCCCTCTGGTACAAGCTTTCGATCTGCTCGGTCCTGCCATTGACAATAATACTCGCAATACGGCGCAACTGCCATGTACCTCCGATACGGTCGGGGGTACCGCCAGGCTGATCCCCGAAACCCATGTCATCGGTGTTCTGATAGTAGAATGACACCCACTGGGGCTTGCCTTGGCCTTCGATGCCAGAGAAGGTGACTTTGCTGTCATTGCTGACAATGCCGGTCAAGATGATCTCGTGGCTGCCGAAGGTGGCTTCTTGCTTGAAAGCGGCGCCGGTGACGGTGGCATCTTTGCCGTAGTAGTTCTTTCCCTCGATGGCCTTGACTTCACCGGTCTTGACGTTCAGGTCGTAGACGTCGTGCCACTTCAACTCGAGCGACTTCTTTGCCTCGTCGATCTCAACGGGAAGCCATATATATCGAGATTCCCACAAACTGATGGAGTCCCATTGATCGCCAAGGTAGAGGTACGTTGTCTTCTTTGTGCCATTAATGCAAAGAGAGAAGCCGGATTGCGAGTTGTAGGTTCTGGTGTTGAGGGGAGCGACGATGAAAGGCTGCGACCAGGGTCCCTCAAGCTTATCTGCACGGAATGCAACGACGTTGTTCGGCCTGTAACCAGTCTTATGACTCATCAAAGCAAAGTAACTTTTCTCGGTCTGGATGATAGTAGGCGCTTCGAGGTCAAATTTGTCCCATCGATGAACGACCTTGTCAAGAGCAGTAATATTGTCGTTGTAGGAGGTTAGGTAAACGTCGCGGGCCTCGCGGCGGTCTCCGTTGGAATACAGAGCATAGGCTCTGCCGTCCTTCCGGTCGACAAAGAGACCATAGTCTTGAGACCAATTTCCGAGCGGGCGGGTGGCGTCCACGAAAGAGTAAGGCCCAGTGATGTTATCAGCCTGAGCGAATCCCTGAAGAAGCCATCCGTACGTAGAGTTGTCGGCGTGCCAGAACATATGATATTTTCCAGTCTGCTCGGAGAAAGTAACCTTGGGTCTCTGTATGATGTGCTCGGTCGAGATATAAGGATGACCCTTGATCGGTGCTACCGAATGCATCAGTCGGCCGCGAACATTCAAATGCTTCGAATAAACTTACACAAAGCCATGCCTTCTGGCGTCCATGTTGCCAGATCTTCTGAGCTGTACACGCTCACACCTCCGCCCTCAACCTGACCTTCAATCTTGTACTCTCCGAACAGGAAGAACTTGCCGGTCTCCTTGTCAACTGTGACACCGCCAGCATGTGCATTGACGAGAGTTCCGTCGGTGGCCCTCCATCGCGCCCCAGGGACGATCCATTTAGCAGAAACGGATGCGGCGGCCAGCAGTAGCTGACAAGAGACTGAAATGAAACCCATGGTAGCACACAATGATCTCAAAGTGAGGTACCGAATACTTTGAACCCCGGCAACATCATTTTATATCACCTGCATCTTTTTTAGGCCATTTACCCAAAGCCAAGCCAATCCGGGGTATTGCTCGCCGAACCGCCAGGCACAGCCATGGCTGCACTGGGATGCGGGGCTCCGCACACTCATTACGGGTAAGATCAACAGATTATTCCGGGGTTTTGGCGCCGCTGCTCCCTCTTTACGGTGCACTCGCTTCGCCCTCGCGGAGAAACCAAGACTTTGGACAGTGAGGGGATGCAACGTCGCGCATATGTTTGCGCGAGTGCTACTTCATTGAGAAGGTGATCCGGATCGTGCCGAGAGCATTTGATGACGTGAAGACGGGCCAAGCATGGCTGAGGACTTGTGCAAGGACGAAAGGATGAGTCGTATTCTTTGAAGGTCGTAGGACGCTTATGCCACCGAGGTCATTACCGATACTGCAGCACGTCGTGTTCCCAACCTCCCCCAATTCACGCGTCTGGGCTTAACTTTGGCAAGATGCATCTCCCTCTTCACGAACGCCACGATGGAGAGATGTGTGTTTAGATCTCAGTGATGCTTCAGAAGAAAAATATGTTTGTTGTTCTATCTAAGCAGGTATTTAATCATCGCAAGCCGTGTTACCAGGGGAACTTACTGGTGATGTGTGCTCATCAGGGTATCATTGCCTCTCTAGAACTAATGAGATAAAAAAGCAGATCATCTCCCACCTGCTCCTGCCCCTGAACTCTCGCCTGCCGTGTCCCTCCCTTGCAGACGTCGCTGTCTATGCTCTTCCTCCATCAGACTTTGCTTTTTGATATACTCCATGACAATCTCGTCCTCGCTCTTCTCCTTACTCGCGTTCGCTTGTCGCTCCTTCTCCGCCTTCTCACTCTCCTCAAGCACCTTCCTCAGCTCCTCATCTTCAGTGCTCGCCTCTCCTGTAGCACTTACGGCTCCTAAGGTGCCAATTTCTTGCGCACCTATCGCACTTTGGTAGTCCTGTGGATGTTGTTGCTGAAGATGTGCGAGCTCTTTACTTTCAGCCATGATGCGCTGGAAGTCCGCATCGTCTTCGGTGTCACTGCTGTCCCACTCAGAGTCACTTCCGTGCTGGCGATGGCGCGAGGTGTCGAGGAGTGACTTGCGCAACGTCTCTTCCAACGCTTTCTGCTCTGCCTCCGTTGCCCCGTTGCGACCTGCTTCGTCGATGCTGGCTTGCATTGCGCGCTTGAGTACCTCCTCGTCTTGCCCACTAGCGTCTGCTGGAGCCCGCTCTAGCTCTGCAACAGAAGCGCGTATGGCGCGCGCCATAAGCTGGTCCTCTTCTGCGTTACCATGGGAGTTCTCGGCGACAGATGCGGCGATGGCGGCTTCGAGTTCGCGGCGCTCGGCTTCTTCTTCTGCGATGAGCTGGGCTTCGAGTTCTACGCCTGATTGCTGTGACTGCTGCGATTGTGCTGTGGTGACCCGTGACATACGTTCTTGTTCTTGAATTTTCCAAGCAGGTAGCGCATTTGAGTTCGACCGAGAAGCTGGTTCAGTGCTTGCTTGGCTGTAGCTGCTGTGCGGGCTCATGGCAGGTGAAAATGATGGACGTGCCTCTGGCTTCTTAAACTGCGAGTTGACCCTGTCCCACCGATCTTCTTTCCTCGTCCTCTTGTCAGCTACAAGAGAGTGTAACGAATCCATCGTTTCTCCTCCAGGATTCTTCTTTTTCTTCATGTTGACTTTTACGATCTTCCACTTGCTGACGATGTCGGCCCTCTCTCGTGCAGAGACTGTGGTAGACTCGTCGTACCCTTGTGCGATGCGTGCGGCGATGATGTAGTTCTGCACTCCGCTTCCTTTGCTCTTGATCATTTCCTGATAAAGACCCTTCATTGCGTAGCCTGGAACTGCCCATGCGCCACCCATGACACGAAATGGTACGCTGAAGATACCACGTCCCACGCCTTTCACGAAGCCAATACCGCCTTCCTTTTTGGCGCCCTTGTAGGGGTCGGTGACAATGCCGGTGATGCCATCATAAAGCCCAAAACCGAATTGCTACACACGATCAGCAAAGTTGCGTTCAGCTTGTGATGGCAGTTCTTACCTTAGCAGCGGTGCTTATTCCACTCTTGAAGTCAGTGACATTGTCGACCTTCCTCACCTCCCCGCCGTACAGCTTGGGTACGTTGTGGAAGCCCTTTGCAACATTAAGCGAAAAGTCCATTGGTGATTTGAAGCCAGCCCCAACGATGCGCGCTAGTCCTTTTCCGGTGTCAACAGCAGAGTCGACTTGCATGTTCTTCAAGTTGTCTGCGAAGTTGGATGACGAGCCAGTATTGGACCGCGCTGATGCGTCTGTACTCGATATTGAATTCTTGTACTTGGATCCACTGGAATCTGGCGACAGGATTCGACCTCGTTCACGAGACGGGGATCGTGAGCCATGAGCAGAGGCTGAAAATGCCTCAGCCATGAACTGTGATCTGTGTGAAGGCGATCCTGGACCGTCCGGACTGGCTATGTCAGGAATACCCGATTTCTCCGTAGGCGGTGTGCTTTGGCCGCTCATCATTGAGTCAGCACTCGTTGCAGTTCGTGAAGTTGTTGGGCGGCCTGGACGACTTGACTCCCCAGTGTTCGAAGCATCTCCAGAACTGTTCGCCTTTTCCTTGCCTTTCTTCGAGGCCGCTCTTGCATCTGGGTGAATGTTGAGCAACTTCAATGTTGGGATAGGCATATCCGCAACACCCATCATCATGGACGTCGCTGTACCGGTCAAGGCGCTTGCCGCTCCCGAAATCGGATCCCAAGGCCCTTCATCTGTCTGGTACTCGCGGGCGCGAGCCCTGCATGATTTGTCAGTGATGTAAATTCACCAGTCATCGTTTGACTTACAGTTTCAACTCCTCAAACTTGATTTCGCCTTCCTGAGCAAGGACAGTCGCTGCCTTGGCGCTCAACTTGACTTGCGTCCTCTTTACCCGCCAAACGGCTGGGCGATTAGAGACCACAGCGCATCGCAAATCGTCGTAGTTCAGCATTTGATGAAAAGACTGCGCTCCGCTCTGGCTTCCGTTCTCCTGCTTGATCTTGTTGCAGAGTTCCTGTGCTCGCTCGAGCGATTGTGGTTCCAGCGCCTTGTTGATCGACTCAGCCAGCTTCTCAGCTGATAAATCTTTGTACGGGACAGGATCTGGGCCGGCACCAGCTCTCGCTACCATAGCGCCCCAAAAGGCTTGATCGCCAAAGAAGGGAACAACGACCGTGGGTCTGCCAGCAGCGATACCAGCAGCAGTTGTGCCAGCACCACCGTGGTGTACCACAGCAGAGACGCGCTTGAATAACCAGTCGTGAGGACAGTTACCGAGCATGAAGACACCTTCCGGGATCCCAAGTTCGTCTGCTCCGAGGCCGCCCCAACCCTTCGACACCAAAGCTCGTCGCCCTGTAATCTTGACTGCATCCATAATCATCTTGGTCATGGCGTTCGGATCGTCAACCACGATCGAGCCAAATCCTATGTACACTGGCGGCTCTCCTGCATCAAGGAAAGCTGCGAGGGCCGGTTCAGGCGTGTAGTTCTGCGCTAAATCAAGGAAGTAGAAACCTGCAATTGAGATGTGGTGAGACCAGTCGCTAGGTTTCGGGATCAAAGCAGGGGACCAGCAGTATGTGAACGGAACCTTCATCCGCGCGAGCATAGCTGGCGCCCAGATCATGCTGATGGGGTCCAACGACAGGCTCTCCTTACGAAATCTGTTGATAATATCTCCCAATCCTTGCCATGTCAGTAGGTCAACCATGATGTACGACATGTAGTTTGTGATTGTAGGATCCGCGTTCGACGACTGGATGTTTGCGAGCGGGTGCGGGAATTGTTGCGTGGGTGACCATGGCATGCTACTCTCGCGTTAGCTGATGTTTGTTCTCTTCTAAACAAGACATACGTGAACATCATGTGCAGCGGTATCCCCAGCTTTTCTGCGCAGTGGACGTGTCCAAAAGCAGGAGGGTTGGCGATGATGGCATCCGCCACAAAAGGCTTCTTCAGCTGCTCAGGTAGATGCTCCTCAATGCCCATCCACTCTTCCACAGTCTGCTTGAGCGGGTCCACTCCCAAGCCGTTGCCAGTTTCTATGCACGATCTCCACGTCCCGCGCAGAATCTCAGCAATACCTTTCCTTCGCTTGCCCACGTCGCCGCTCCACAGTGTATCCATACCAGGCATCAAGCCAGGGTTCTTGACCATGAAGGCCATGAGCTCGGCAGGGTCACCGCCAATGCTAAAGAACTCCAGGCCATTTTCAATGACAAAGTCCTTGAACGTTGGGTGCGTAGCTAATCGTACGCGGTGACCGTACGTGTCCTTCAGCACCTTGCCCAGCGCAACAAATGGCTGCACGTCACCTCTTGATCCCACTACTTGTATAACGATGTTCAGCGGAGGAGGCGGGCTCTGCCCAGGAGCACCGCCAAGAAACTCTGGAATGTAAGGTGGAGGTGGTTCTGGGTCTTCCTTGGCCTGGGTGAGCTGGCGTTGGATTTGTGGCACGATCAGTTGTGACAATGCGCGGCTCTTCTGGTTGATGCGGATATTCACTCGACCATCCTCGGCGACTGTCGCAGTGGTGTCGAGCTCGTCGTTGTCGCTCTGGAGCGTGCCAGGGATCTCGCTATAAGCCGGTGGAGGAAGGTCGGCAGGCGTCGCGTGTTGTTCTTCAACATGGCTAAGGTCGTGATGTGAACCTGCAGTGGTCCTGGGCACCATGTTAGCAAAGCGCCCTACATTTGGTGCTGTGGCTAAACTAACATAGCTGAGAGTCGTGCAGCATCAGACGGTCGATAGGAGCCAGCATACGACGAAGCCTCACGCTTCGACTGTGGCGGAGGTGGCGCATCGCGTTGGGGTGCTGGAGCTGCCCGTGACGAGTTGTCCGGCGCGTATCCTGGGGCTCTGCTACACCTTGTTCTGAGTAATGCGGTGGTTGTGGCGGCGGTGGTGGGGCACCGTCGCGAGGCGCGTTCGCTCCATTGGAGGGGTTGTTGGAGCTCGACATCGAGACTTGGAGAACTAAAGGAAGGTATCAAACAAGCATGTCAGTAGAACGAAGAAACACTGGGAAGCTATTGAAGAGAGTGAAGGCGGGATCTGGCAGCCTGAACTTCAAGTAACGAGGAGCATGCGCTTTGGGGTCTCATTGGCTGTAACCAGCTTCCGTTGACGAAACTCGTCATCGGTAGGTAAACAGCCCTAGAGCTCCTGGTTTATCTCAGCGGGCTCAGGCGGCAGCCAGGGAGGTGTGGCGCAGCAAAAGCTGCATCTCCTAGCTGCTGTCTAAGGGACTTTGGTAATTTTTTATATAGGTAATTTACTTCAATATCTTCTCTTTTCTGTTTATCTTTTTATCTAACTATAACGTACCTCACGGGCGAGTGGGCCACCTGCGCCAAGACCCTATCAAAACCACGACTGTACACGACTATATAGCACCGTCAAAGATAGTAAATAGAAATCGTAATAGGCTATTCTACTCAGAATCTATCGCTGCTTCTTGCCTACATGTGCGCGCGTTATGTCCTGCCTCGCCGCAGCGTCGACAGCGTCGTTGGCTAGGCTCACCTGCCTTGACGCGCACCCTCTTCTTCGCCTTCTTCCCATCACTACGCGCCCCAAACTCCTTAAGAGTCGTCAGTCGCACGCCCTCATCAATCGTCAAGATACCCTGCTGCTGTATACGCTTCCTTTTATGTGATCTACGCTTAGTTGAGGCCTCGTTGGCGGCTTGGAGCTCAGCGTTGCGCTTGGTCATCAACACCATGGATCACTGTAGTCCACTCTCGATTGCCCTGCTGAACGCTCTTCGGCCGTCCTCGACGCTCAGAGCTAGTGACTACTGCTCTAGTTGATATCATGCCCATCATGAAGCCAGACTTGTCAAAGTTGTAGGTGTCGTCATCAAGGATACCGTACTTGGCCTTTGTGTTCTCTACAAGTCGGAACCAGCCTTGTATAACCTCAGGATCCTCGCAGAGGGCTCGCTTATAGTCATACTTGCGATTGAATTTGACCTTGAGCTCAGAGCGACGTTTGACGAAGTTTGCAGCCCAGTTCTGGCCAACAGGGTCGCAGTGGCGCTCAGCCAGCAAAGAATCAGCCATATCCTTAACAGCAGCAAGCCGGGGCGGAAATCCTCGCGCGTCGAGGTCAAGGATATGCTGGATAATTACATCCTCCTCTGTCTTCAGGAGATTTATTGAGTTGGGCGTGCAATCGCGTCGATAAGGTGTTCCAGCAAGGCGATTACTGAGTGTTGCTCGAGAGACGTTGTAGATAGCTGCAGCACGTCTCTGGGATAGCGTCGCGTCGCGTTTGATAGCCTCAAGAGCAAGCTGTAGTCGAGCATCTTTTGAAGGTAGTAGATTGTCTGGTTGTTGGCTCATCGCGATTATACTATGCGCAATAGTATGTTTGGTGGGGTCTTGGCGCAGGTGGCCAGCTCGCTTGTGAGGTACGTTAGAGTTCTTACTAACGTACTCCACAAGCGAGCCGGTCACCCAAGCGAGCCGGTCACTTAATTTTACACCAAAAATTGAGATTTTTGCACCTTAATAACTCCACAACCAGATAATAGAATTGTCTAAAAATCAAAATGCTATGCTTTACCTATGTCAAGATCAGTTGCCCTGGAGACCTAAGCTCTATCCTTAACGTGTGTAGAGTTATTAGAAAGTACGCTAAAATAATCCCTGTATTTTGATTTTTGTTTAATAACTCCGGTGCGACTGATACAGGATCCTAGCGCTTCTATAGAATTGATCTTTACGTAGATGCAGCATAGTATTTCAAGTTTTAGACAATTCTATTATCTGGTTGTAGAGTTATTAAGGTGCAAAAATCTTAATTTTTGGTGTAAAATTGAGTGACCGGCTCGCTTGGGTGACCGGCTCGCTTGTGGAGTACGTTATATAAAGAAGATGTTAGAAAGGTATAACGTAAAGCACCACCGAGCCGGCAACACCACCGAGCCGGCAACTTTTCCTTGGCATTGCGAACACCATGTACAAAACAAGCAATTACTTACTACCCTCTGCAGAACCCGCGTACGACGCACTTGTATTAGATGCAGAATCTTCTTCTGCATCTTTTTGGCACGTACGAGCGTTGTGCCCAGTCTTTCCACAGTTGCCACAGTGCCGTTGACCTGGCTGGGCTCTTTCTTGACCACTACCACTGCGCGCTCTCTTTGACACCGTACGAGCTGCAGCTGCGCTCTCAGCTACAGACAACGCTGCAGCACCATACTCTATTGTCCCACCATACTGAATCTGCTTTCTTTTACGCCCTTTGCGCTTAGTAACCTCTGCTAATTGCTCCTCAAGCTCTCGTACACGAGCCTTAATAAGAACATTTTCATGCAGCATCTCCTCAGCTCCTTTTACTAGCTTTGAGAACCCTTCCTGAGCAGATGTTGGTGACCGTACGAAGCGCTCGCTTACAAGCTTTGACTGCGACCCAAATTCGTACGTATTGCTTGGTGTTTGGGATTGCCATGGTGTTTCTAGTAGAGGTACTGGTGGAGGGGTATGAAATCGCACTTCAAGCCGATCAATGACTACCTGCGCGTCAGTAGGCGCTAGTCCTGATGCCTGAAAGGCCTTCTTGCAGTTATTGTACGTAAACACGTCGAAAAACGCGTCTCTAAAGGCTGGGAGGAAGCCTTCCTTGTTAATGTGGAAGACGCGTTTGGATGCCAAGGCTCGTACGCGTTGGGAGTACTTCAGTTTCAACGGTGAGAAACACACCACATCAAGTGGCTGAAGTATGTGTGATGAGTGAGGAGGCATACAGAGGGTTAAGATTCTGTTCTCCAGGCAGTAGTCCTTAAAAAAAAATTCTGGTTGAGATGGCTCTCATGGCCGTCCAAGATAAGCAGCCTGTACAACCCCTTCTGACGCGCTCTTGTATGCACGTCAAAATGCTTCAACCACTCAAGACCAAGCGCGTTGTTTGTCCATCCGTTCTCAGAGATAGAGAGCTTCCAGTCGTACGGTATATTGGTCTCCTCATACCAGGCAGAGATGTGGACACGCCCCTTGTAGATAATGAAGGGTGGGATAGCATACCCAGCAGCGCAGATGCTCTGGATAACTGTAACCCACTCCCGATCGCCTGGCTGAATAAGGTTTGGTCTTGTACGCCTCTCTGAGCCTGTAACAACCTTCATTGAGCCAATAACTCCCATCTGGAAGCCGGTCTCATCAAAGTTGTGGATGTCCTCATCTAGGACCCCATACTTGTCTTTTGTCTCCTGTACGAGCTTGAACCACGCGCTGATAACCTCTGGATCTTCCTGGAGTATTCTCTGACGGTCCTTTGCGCGATTGAAAGCCATCTTGAGTTCTTCCGTACGCGACACAAATCGCTCAGCCCAGTTCTTGCCAATAGGCGTCCCACCACGTACAGCCAACAGTTTATCTGCAATATCTGCCACCTCACACAGCCAGGGGGCAAATCCACGCGAATCAAGGTCAAGGATGTATCGTACGATCGTTTGCTCTTCTGTCGCAGAGAGCTTTCGGCCGTTGGGCGTAGCAGACAGCCGGAAGGTGATTTTGTTCTGCCGATCAGAGAGCCGTTGATGTGGGACATTGTATGCTAGAGCAGCAAGATGCACGCTCTTAAATTGACCTGATTCGTACGCCTGGAGTGCGAGGTCTATCCTGCCTTCTTGCTGGAGTAGCTTAGCTTTGCGTTGTTGAGCCATTGTTGTTTGTACGTGGCGTTCGCAATGCCAAGAAAAAGTTGCCGGCTCGGTGGTGTTGCCGGCTCGGTGGTGCTTTACGTTATGTACCAATCAACGCAGGGGCAAAGTGTGTTCAGTATTCACATTTTGTCTCAACAGAAGAGACCTTTTTATACCCCTATAGCGTTTGCTAACAACAGCGCACCAAAGTCCCTTAGACGGCAGGTGGAACTTTGCCCTTGTTGTGGCTGTGCACCCACCTGCCGCCTGAGCCCGCTGAGATAACTCCTGGTGATGATACTTGTCACCGCTAAGCCTGTTTTGTCGTACAACATACCTGCTGCTTGTGGTAATTTAACTTTGCATGCAACTACGGCGCGCCTGAGCTCACTTTTACGCCCATCTCCACGAAACCACTACAAGTCTACCACAGGCCAAGACTTGACACAGTAGCTAGGTTCAAATTCTATCATCAGACCACAGGAGTATACCCACACACACAATTTATTTACGCCCGGCGGCCGAGCCGAAAGGGCTACTAACGCTGGTCTGCTACTACTCTGCTTATGCTACATCGCGGCCTCACTAGCCCCTGTGTCTTCTTTGACTCGCTTCTCCATGCCACTTGTTGTTCGAATCAAAGCCCTTGCTCTATATCTAGGTCGCTTGTTCTCTATCTACTGTCTCTCATCAAGCGCTCGTAGGTTAGTATTGTTAGTGGCAGACTGGCTCAGAGTCGGCATCTCCAAGAGACTCTCCAAGTGTTCAGCGTCCTATCTTCGGCAGCTGAAGCGCTGTCTGCTCTATGCTGCACAAGGTTGTTGATGAGTTTGTGTTAGTAGATAAGGTTTATCCAGTCGTCAGACATCAATTTGCGTCAAGTCTTCCTGTCGCCATCGCGAATCGAATCGTCGCTCGCACTGCGTCCATGTCTGGCGCCCACTTCGCGTCGTCTGTCGCTGCTTTACCGCCCAGGTAGAGCGACATGTTTCCCCTGCCTGTCTGCGTGCACTGCAGCATCTCTGTTCGCTGTGCTGTCCACCGTCTGCATCGGAACAAAAAGTGCTCCACTGTCTCTGCCGCCTGCCCGCATCCACACTGGTCTGTGTTGCAAGCTTTAATTCGATGTAGATACGTGTTCAGCTGTGCCATGCCTGTTCTGAGCTGTGCGAGCACGCTGCTCTCTTTCCGCGATAGCTGGTCGTAGAGTTGTCGTGTGTGCTTCCCTGGCAGTGCCGCGTCAATTCGCTTAGAGTAGTTTCCTACTTTTTCTGGTACCTTCTTGGCGTTGCCTTGCTTACGCGCAATGTTGTGGGTAGTCGATCGCATCCTAGGAAGCTGTGTCTGCGGCGTGGCGTTTGGTCTTGTTGACGTCTTTGCCTCCTGCTTGGCGAGGTGTGCGAGCTCGCAGTCTTCGCTTGCAGGCAACCACAGCGCTGTCACCGTGTTACCGTCTCTTCTCAGCGTCTGCACGGTCTTGTAGAACTGGCTGATGTAGCTTTGGCCCGACTGCTGCCGAGGTCTTCTCAGCGTGAGCACAGCCGCTTTGTTCCTTGTTGTCAGTGCGATGTTGCGAAACCTGAGCTTTGGCAGCCTGCTCAGCGCCTCGGCCATTGCCGCCAGCTCTGCCGAGTATGGGTTCTGCTCCTCTCTCTTGCCTAGTGTAGTAGAGAACGACCGTGTTTCGTTGTTCTGTATCCTGATCGCACCTCCCATCCCGACTATCCCGTTGCGCGACGAACTGCTTACCGCAATGCGTACCGCCCAGTTAGCCTCGAGCCTCTGCGCCGCATCCTCAGTCACCGCCTGCACTCTCTTCTCCCATGGCGCCAAGACGCATGGCCGGATTGTCTCCATCTGCTCCATCTCTATGTCCTTGAGCGCTTCTGCCACCTGATAGAGCGGCGAGCGGTACTGTCTCCTGAACTTGCGCATGCGCGACGTGTTTCTTCGCAGTGGGTTGGTCTCAGGCAACGCGTGGATGTCGGTCCACAGCTTGACTGCTCGCTTCCAGAATCGCTCTTGCGCGCTCGAGATGTGCGCCTCTGCCTCTGCCACCCATGTCGCCACCGTGACGAACGTCCCTACGATCGCTCGTGCTCCTACTCTCTGCACTCTATTAATGGGCCTTGCGAGTTTGTCCTTGCAGGCGTGCATCCACACGTTTGACGCGTAGTCTACCGTCGGCGCGACCGTCGCCGTGAACAGCTGCCGTGCCACCGTGGGCGAGAGCCCTCTCAGCCTCCTGAGCTCCAGTGCTGCCTCCAGCCCCTTTGCGGCTGCTCTTGCGACGTGCTTGTGGTACTTGAGCCCGGCGTCCATGAGCACGCCGAGTATCTTGACGTGGTCCTTGGGCGACACGCTCTGCCCCTTGATGACAAAAGGATCTGCGGCGCTCTTGTATGCTTTGCGAGTGAAGTGGATAACGGCCGTCTTCTCTGCTTCGAACGTCGCCCCGCTTCTCCGTTCCCAGTCTAGTGCGTCTTTGATGATCGCTTCGATACCCTCCCTGTTGCTTTGCGCTGTCGGGCCCGTGATCCACGCGGTGAAGTCATCCACGAACGCGATCGCACCACCGTATGTGTCAATGCGTCGTTGCACCAGGTCCGCATTGAAAAAGAGAAACAAAATAGGAGACAGAGGCGACCCTTGTGGCAGACCTGCCTGAGGCAGCTCTCGAACCTCGGACGCCTGTCCGTTGACTTGGATCGATGCGGTTCGCCGTGAGCAGAAGGCCTCTACCCACCGCAACAGCCTCTCTGGTATGCCTCGCGCTTTCATCCTCTGCAGCAGTCTTTCCTTGCACACTCCGTTGTACGCTCCCTTGACGTCGAAGCTGATCAGGCTGACAGTTCGCCGGCCCCGCCACGCGGTGTAGATTTGTTCTTGGAGAAGCACCAGTGCTTGCTCCGCTGATCGCTGCTTGCGCGCTCCGAAGTGGTTGGTGGGCAGCAACCCGTGCGTCTCGACCATGTGCGAGATTCTCTCTGCCACCACCGACTCCAGCACTTTGCCCAGCGTGGCAAGCAGTGAGATCGGCCTCCAGGCTTTTGCAATGGTGTAGTCTTCCTTGCCCGGCTTCTTGAGCGGGATGATCTTAGCATGTCTCCATTGGCTGGGCAGCGATCCCTCTTCTAGCGACTGTCGAAACAGCGCAAGAACATGGTCTTTGACCACCGGCCAGATCTGCTTCCACACTATGACCGGCAGTCCGTCGTCTCCAGGTGCTTTCCATGACTTTGCAGCGTGCAGCTGCCGTTCCACCTCTTCGAGCGTGATAGTCAGCATTTCTACAGGCGCTCGCTGCGGCCTGTGTCCTTCGTCGTCGATATGGCTGGGAAGCGGAGGGAAGAAAGTGCTGAGCAGCTCTTCGGCTTGCTCCCCGTGGTCGGTCGTAGTCGTTCCGTCCGTTCTGCAAAGTGCTGGGACTGATCCAAACGCCTCGTTACCCGCCTTCAGGTACTTAGCCGCGTTCCAGATGTTATCGTTGTCCGCCAGGAAGTCATCCCAGTGCTTTCTCTTCTGCTGTCGAATGGCATCGTGGTACTGCTTCGCCGCTCCCTTTGCCGTCTCTTCCAGATCCGACCTAGCACCTCCTGAGCGTCTCACCGCTCTCGCTCGGTTCCTCCAATGCGTGTAGACGCGGCGTAACTGTGTCAAGTCTTGCGTCCACCATCTCTTCGCGTACGGTGACGGCCTAGCTCTGGGAGTCAGTGCGTGCACCGCCTCCAGCACCGCCGCCATCAGTTTGTCCGTTCTCTGCTGCGTCGTGCCCACTGGCTGCGTCGCACCAAGCGTCCTGGAGATCCTGTCCCTGATTGCTTTCCACGGTGCGTTTTTGAGTAGAAGCCGCTCCTGCTGCTGCTGCGACGGCGCCGGCACCGAGCTGTCGAAGACTGTCTCGATCGTCCGGTGGTCAGAGCCGTGTTCGGTTGCACAGATCGCGCATCTCGTCACTGCATCTGTCAGCTCACTCGACGCTAGCACCAAGTCGATCGTCGTCTCGTAGTCTCCGCCTTGCCACGTCTTGGTGCCGCGCGGGAGCAGACTGCTGAGTGCGTGCTCTGTCATCAGGTCGATGATCGGGTCTGCTTCGCCCTGTCTGACCATCGTCACGTCCTCCCCTCCCCACAGCTGGTCGTGTTGGTTGAAGTCGCCAGCCAGCACCACGTCCACCACTGTGCCGGCCCTTCGTCTCACCTCCGTAATCGCCTCGTCTAGCTTGTTGCATGCGTCTCGCAGCGCCTGCGGGTCTCCTCCTGGTATGTACACCGACACCACCAACACTCGCCGCTCCCGCAGCCGGATGATCGCTGCTGTCAAGTCCGGCGACTCAATCCGCACCTGCTCCGCCTCCACTTCTCTGCTCACCCACAGCATGCTCCGTATCGGCCACCTCCCCTCTCGCCAGGTCGACGGCACCATCTTAGTCCACTTGTGATGGAGCATAGGCGTTGTCAGCAGCCGGCCTTGCATTCTCCGCGCGTGCGGCTCCTGGATGGCTATTACTGTCACATCTTGCATCTCTTCGTCGTTCATCAGGCTGTCGTGTACTTCACCTTGCTTTCTGACATTGAGCTGGATCATGCGGAATGCTCTATTCATGCTGAGGTGGGTAGAGCATCCGACAGTTTCTGCTGAACGACTCGTGCGGTCCTCTGCACAGCACACACTTCATCACTGTTTCGCTGCAGCTCTTGTGGTGGTGACCGTCTTTGGCGCATCGCCCGCATCTCTGCGTCTTTCTGCACTGGTACGCTTTGTGGCCGAGCTCCTGGCAGTTGTAGCATTGCCCGGGCCGTGGCCGGTGTTCGAAAGCGCTCGTCGTGCCAGACTCTCCACCAGCGTGGAAGTAGCCTTCTGCGACGAGCCTCCTTGCATCGCTCTTCTTAGTCACGTACACTACCATAGACCCATACGCCTTTGGGACATCCCTCTTACTCAGCCACGCGATCTTGGCAACCGTCGTTCCATTCTCTCCGCCAAAAGCTTCCGCGGCTCCTGGTCTAATTTCGTCCTTCTCGTCTAGCACTGCAGTTCTCTTGACGTTGTCGACCTTGACTGGGAAGAGCTCATCGCGTAACACGCGCGAGCCTGCACCGATCTTCTCTGCTGCTTTCTTGACAAGCTCGTGCTCGTCTTCATCTCTACACGCGATCCTGATGCGGCTCTGGGTGGCGTGGTCGGCGGTGACCGCCCGGCATCGCCAGTTCCCGTCGCTGACATTCTGCCATGTTCGCCATCTGCTCTGGAGATGTCTACTGTAACGTTGGGCACGTCGCTAGGAGCGAGGTTAGGTCTGCTAGCGTGCGGCTGACTCGGTGGCGTTCCGGAAGTGGCGCTCGGCCCCCCAGGCACGCTCGCACCAGCCACCGCGGCCCAGGAACGCGCACCCGAGGCTGCCGCTGCCACGAGGTCGTCGACGCGCGCTTTGAGCTCTGCGACTTCGTCGATAAGCTTGACATTGTGGTCGATGATGGCCTGTTGGTTCTCTCTGATCTCTTTAGTTTCGCGTTCGAGGTTTCTGATGGTCTCAGTCTGTTGCCGAATGATGTCGGTCAAGGCGACGAGCAGGTCTTTGTTGGTCGTGGCGCTCCTCCTGGTTCGAGGGTCGGGCTGGCTGCTTTCAATCGGGATGATATCGGAGTCGTCGGCTGATGGGTCTGGCTGTGACAGTGGCCTGCGGTAGCGTCCGCCTTGCTCGATGGTATTTCTTGGGCGCCTCTTCCGTGGTGCTGGTAGCTCAAAGGGCAAGGACAGCGTGTCGCAGTCGCGGTCGCGTTCCCGGTCGCGTTCTCGGTCGCGTTCAGGGTCGAGAACGCCACCTCCCTCACAAGCCCAGATCGTAAGCTCATCCCCAAGATTCAAAAGTCCGATTTCGCCAGCGTACAGTCGCCTCTTCTTCCTCACCAGTTTAATCTGTAGCGTTATAGTGCGTTCGGAGTATACCCAGTGTCGTTGAAATGTGGCTGAGACGCTACTTGATGAGTTCATAGCTTTAGTGAGGCAGACTCAGACTTTTGGCATTTCCGCTACAAGCTCGTATTTCTACGTATACCGTATAACATATCAGCCCATGTTCACTTTGACAGCACAGGAAAAGATTCTTCAAGTTGAGTAGATACTAATGTAGCCACCGTGCACATTCACTCTGAACGCGTGCAACTCAATCTTGCCAAAAGGGATCGTCGTTTTGGGCGTTCAGCATAGTCGCTCAAGCCAAACGTCCAATCACCTGCTGCTCAGCTACCTGGTACACAGAGTGAGAAATTGGAAAGTCCAACGACATGAATTGTCCACGTACCTTCACCACAAGTACGGCCAGACTGTTATAATCTCTCCTTGTCGAAGACCAGCCTGTTCTGTCGTACGCAAGGTACCTTGGTGTGCCGGGCTTCTATTTGAAAAGCTCTCCACTGCCAGGTCGCTCTTTGTCGTTGCCACGGACGTCTTCCAGGAGCGTCTGGCAAGCCACACAAGCAGCTCGCTACGATTTGTAGTTCCGACCGTGACGGTGCGCGATGGGGTGGATCCAGTAGGATGCTGGAGCGAGTGTTCCTTGTTCGCCGTTCCACTGGTTGACATAGAAGCCGTGAGCGACTTGAGTGGTGCAAGAGCTGTAATGCATGGTGACAATCGAACGACTTGACGATTGAAGCGGATCATCGGGGATGCTTTCGAGCTCAGAGTGACAATGACAGATTGAACAGTAATCTTTGGATCAATTCAGTGCTTCGTTGCGGTATAATGGGCAGTCGGAAAGAAGAAGAAGAAGATAATGAGGAACTGTAGGTCACTTGTCGAACCAATCACTGCAGTTGCGTTTGATGAGTTTTATTTGCTGGCTACTCCCACGTGGGATCGTTTGGTGAGGGAAGCTGCGCCTGCTCACCGCAGGTGGCCGTACCTGGACTCGACACGATTGAGTGATTGACACATGAAAGAAGACTTACTGCACGAACCTCGGGAAATAAAACCAACTAAATTCTTCCTCAGTTTCTGCCCCTCATCTATGAGCTCGGCCATGGTTAAAGTCCACGCTGGTGATTATAGTCGCACGTGTAGATGCATTTTGCTGACAGGCAATCCATGTTGTTCGCAATTGCAATGAGATCTACCTTTGATTGAAAGAAACGACAAGTGAGTGGCATCGGTACATGAACTTTCTATTGAGACATACGGCGTTTACATCTGGTCGTTGTTTGAATACACCCGTGGACCGGTGTTGAACTGTTCGTCATTTTGGGTTAGCCTTGGACCCTGCATGCCGCGTTCGGATGAGGCGCGTTGCGTCACAGCTCACCTGTTCGATCAACAGCTTCATGCGTCGGCGCGTTCTTGTTCTAGACAACGCTGTGTTCAGCCAGAACGAATCAATCTCATATCCTACTCTCAATCTTCCGTGTGCCACGTGCTACCGCTACCGGTATTGACGCTTGCACACTTGGGCCCCGCGGCTACTCCGTCAACTGCCTGATCGATCTACAACAGCAGGGTGACCTTGTACATCAACAACTTTCCGGCTCTCAAGAGGCTATGGTCTATACGAAGACCTTGCTGGGTGTCGCGACCTGGCTAGCGGGAATTGCAGCGTGGAACACAGATGGTAGATACGCGGCACTGTCAGCCATCTCGATGCAGCTGACAACAAGCAGTACACAACCAGATTGGCTTCATGGCCGAGACCTTCTTCACACCCGAGACGACTTCAATTCTTGCTGAGATCCTCGAACCGCAATACAATGGCTCGGTAGGGCGAGCAGCAGCATGGGCAGATGGCTACGCGCACACAACGGAAGGACGCTTTTCGTACCAGTGGCATTGGATAGACACTCACGACCATCCCTCGCAATCTTGCAGTCTTAACTACACAAGCGACTGCGCTGAGGGAGGGTGTGTTGTCAGCGCCATCGCGAATCAAACCGGGATATTGAGAGGTTGCATCGACGATGTGAGAAGCGGCGTTCTGACCGGAGGCAGCAATCTGACATGCTCTTATGCTCTCAAGTGGGTGGCACACTTCCTCGGTGACATTGCGCAGCCCCTGCATGCATCTGGGCGTGCCGCAGGTGGGAACTTCTACAGAGTAAAATTTGCCAATGTCTCTACCGAGCTGCACGCTGTAAGTTGGATCGCCGTAGTTGACATTTCAGACTCTGACAGCATAGGTGTGGGACGGGTTTATTCCATACTACGCCGCCAAGGTCGACAAGCCCTTCTCGAACTCCTCGCTTGACCCATTCTTCAATGGTCTAGTCTCTCAAATCCGCAGAGATGGCTTCTTTGAGGCTCCTTATATGTGGGTCACTTGCAGCAACCCAGCGACTCCTATTGAATGTGCATCAACCTGGGCCACAGAGAGCAACAAGTGGACATGTGACTATGTCTACAGACGTCTTCGCGGCGACGAAGACCTTGGATACAATGGTTATGCAGACGGCGGTGTCCCGATTGTCGAGCTGCAAATCAGCAAGGCTGCGTACAGACTCGGCACGTGGCTGAACAAGTTGGTAGCGGCCGAGGAGCCTTCTCTTCAGCACCAGGAAGTGCTCGAACTATGAAGATGGACCACTTGCATTACGACGCGATTACCCCAAGATACCACGTAAGGATAGTTTCTCCGAGCGAATCACAAATAGTCAGACCACAGATGACTCTACTCAGCAAGTGTGAAACGCTGTCAGAGTCGAAGAAGAGGTTGAGATTGCTCGATATGCGTTCAGCAACGAACATGCACAAACGCTGGTTGCACCAAGGTTTCTCCTTGCAGATTCGCATGTTCTCTTCGCGACTTATTCGTTTGTTCTTTCCACATCAATGACTGGGCATTGCGGCTGAATCGCGACATTGGAACACGGATACCAGCACAATCAAATCTGACGATCCTCGTTCATGACTTATAATCATGCATGATGGAAACCCCTTCCGGAGGTTTTAGTTCGGCCCTCTCAAGGATGTGCGAAGCCCTGGCAGTATCGTTGATTGTCTTCCTTCTTCCACCTACAAAGCAGCATGCTCCCTCTCTGGCAATGTCCAAGGTGTTCTTAAGCTGGAACAGTGGATTCCCAGCTCGAAGGCCGATTGCTATGGCACTTGCGCGTTTGCAGCTCGAGATTGGTCAGCATTAGTGGGAAATCTCCTGGCATTCATGGACCAGTTGCGCATAATAGGTAGGGAGGAACTAAGCTGAAGGATCTATGTTGTAAGGGTAAATCTTACTCGCCGAATCAGAAGACATCTATTACGTGAGAAAGTAGCCGTTCTGGCTTTGGTGGCGCTACTGGGGCTTCGAACTTTGGTAATTGCGATCTTGAGCAAGGTCCTTGTGTGGGGTAGAGTGGAGAGTCATCAGTCCTTGCAGAAAACGGAAGGATGGTGGAAATAGGTCAGTCGCGCGGGCGGTATTGTCCAGGGCTCGCCTAGAAAACCCGCTGATTTCAACTGCTCCATCACGAACATGGAGCACTGATCAAATTTGAGCTTTTGATGGTACGCAATCTAAGTAGCTCTTTCTGCACTGCCAGTCCCTTTCACTTCAAGTGCATGCTATCAGTTGTTGTGAAGTGCATGTCTGGCCATATGCTCCTTCAACCCCAGAACGCCCCATATTACACCAACATCGAATCCAAGTAGGCATACTAGCCTCAAGAGAGCGTGGCGAAAACATAAAAAGACGTCAAGTCTCGTGGGTATCTAAATAGTCTCTGACAAGCGACCACCCAGAAGTAAACAAGGAAAGCGCGATGACAGATTCTGGAATGTGGGACAATGATGACTAACAAATGTTGTCTGACCAACAGTAGGAGCAAGGATAAGCCGCAGTAGTAGAGGCTGAGACGTGGAGAATAACAACAATAAAGACCTGCTTCCTTGAGCGTTACATCTCCGACCAGTGTGCATCCTCCAATCGGTCAAACTCCGGCTGGGGTTTGCTCTTCTTCTCTTTCTTCTTCTCGCTCGTGTTGCGGCGGAGCAGCGACTTCATCCTTTTCGCGAGCTTGCCCAACGGTGCGGTGTCGGTCTTGGGGCTGGGCTGTGGTGGCGACTTCTCGGTCGCGTCTTGTGGCTTTGCGGCTGCTTCTTCCTCTTCGACGAGCTTGCGCGCTTGCGCTTCGGCTTCGTTCCGGAGGATGTCGGCTTCGCTGAGGGTTTTGGTGGGCCTTGCTTTGGTGATGGCTCTAGCTGGCACGTCTGTGGTGGCTCTGACTGGTACTGCTGGCTTTGCTCTCTTGGTAGGTTTGGACAGCGCGATTGGCTGCGATGCCGCAATTGGAAGTTTCGGCCGTGCGGCAGTACGATTTTCAAGTGGCTGCTTCGGGGGTGACATCATTTCCCAAGCTGGCTCCGTAGGGCTCGATGGGGCTGAAGATGAAGACATGGGTCGTAATATCGTAATTTGTGAATGGCCCCATTCTTCACTCATCTGTCTTGGCGAATAGGCTGGTGTGGAAGGCGCTGAGTCGATGAAGGTGCCAAAGGACTTAGCTGACATTGGAGGAGACATTGGCCCTGGAGACAGAGGAGTCATCGGCAATGACTCTGCCGGTGAGTCGGGTAGGATGATAGCTGAGAATCTGTGAGGTCGTTCTGGTGACAATGCGCGGGGAGCCTTGGGCATGCCGTGACTGGACAGTGGCATGTGGAAGCTGCGTCTGTTGGCGAGGGTAGATTTAGGGACCGGCGTTGGTGCAGGGACACGAAGAGACGCCATGGTAATGACTGCGTTACTCAATGCACAGTAAGCGCCTGTTGTGACTTGTACCGTCTCCAGAGCAAATCGATGTATACTGCGAGTCCCTGCATGTACGTGCACTTGCGGAACAGATCGAGGGAAAAGACAGGTGAGTATCAGCCTTGAGATACAGGGTGGTAACGACTTCAATAGTGCGCAGGCAGCGAACCCAACAGGCGGGGTCACGTTAGAGGGGGGAAAGACAGTAACTGCGCCCCAAAGGAAAAGAACCGATAACAGGAAGGCAGAAAGCTGTGCCACCTGGGGCCTGCAGGCTACATGTTCGTTATACGAATGCACCACACGAGCAAATTCCACGCCGCAAAGATGCGTGCTTCGACAGGGGTGCGCTTCCATGGTCAATGGTGCCAAATGTTGTGGTGGCAACGTGGAGTTAGAGCAATGGAGTAAACGCCGCATTACAAACTCAAGAAGCCTGAGTAAATGCTTGTAGACTCGAAATGGCCCCATTTTCTGGTATAAGGCGGACAGTTGAAGGATGTGGTGAACCTGGCGAACGAGGTGATTGGCGTTTCCAACGAAAAGCAGCGCTAAGATCGCGCGCTCATTGGATGCACATGAACAGCTTGCATAACGACTACGCCGCAAAAATCAACGGCAGCGGCTGGGAGACGCAAACTGCCCGTCTTCGGATTGTTGGAGAATAGGACGTAGTGACTCTAATTGGCTAGAGGCTGTAGCCAATCAGCGCACCGGTATGCCATCTTACGATCTATGGCAGCTGGACTGTTCACACCCTTCTAGAAACGGCTCGAATGGATGGTCAATCATGGCTCTTAGTCCCATCGCAGCTTCGTGGTATGTGGTTCGGAGCGACCGAACGATTCGCTTGCTCGAACAAGCGTCGAGCTTTGGTCATGAGTTCACGAAGTCTGATAAGTGGCCGGCTGATACCTTGAGTAGAAGTCCCGTCGCACAAATTGAGTTAGAGGTCATGCTCCAGATGAGACGAGCCTCCAGCTGGCTTCGGTAAAGTCCTTGTCATGCAATGTCGTGCGACGTGCGTTCCACGCTTTGCACAGGTGGAGAACGGATAAATGCAATCGGTCCGCGGCAACTTCCAGGTCGATTTTATGAAGACAGAGCAACATGGGTCATTACGAGTATCTCTTCGCGAAGCAAATCGTCCTTATCCGTTCAGGACCTGTCCGAGATGCCAGGGTGCCTGAAGAAGCTGACAGCTGAGACTGTGAGCTGCCTGGACTCACAAAAGAGAGCAGAACAATTCGCGTCAATGCGCTGAGGAAGCGCGCGGCGCTCTGCATAAAGGATGCCGTCTGCATGTGGAGGACGAAGAAGGCGAAGCTTCATGATACACCTCGGTCATCCGCGCTAGTAGCTCGGCGAAACGCCTTCCGAATCTGGCGCCAACTCTCAGAAAAGAAAGGCGTTCTTTAGGAGTCGTGACGCGTCTGCGTGAACATGCTGCCAACCCAGCCTTTATCGTCTTATATTCATGACCTCGATATTGCTCAGCCTCGGTGGGGTGGCCCGCTCGCTGGTGAACCACGTTAAGCTGACCTATTTCTTGGAAACTGGGCTCTTACATTAACCAAAGGAACAATGATGCTGTGCTTACAATCAAGCAGAAGCCCCGCAGTGCAGGACGCCTGACGAGTCACAACACCATTTCAACTACGATGGACTTCCAAACCAGCGAATGGGTTTCGACTGCCCAATCGTTATTTCATTACGGCCGTACATATTCCAAGGCTCTTTTTGGATTCGCCAGAGAAGCAAGATCGTCAGGATTACTGTGCATGGCTGAGGCGGGCCTCATAAATCAGGAGACTCGTTTGGATGTAAGCCGCACGTACAGATGTTCTGATTCTCATCAGAGACTTGGTGTTGCAGAGTAACCTTTGATACAACCGAGGTAATAGCTGTAGACTTTAATGGGACGCCAAGGCCTCATCCGTCGTAACACTTGCCTTATCCGTCAAGGTCCGACTCTACTATGGTATCATGCGTAAGTTTTGTGAGTGGGGCGGCACGGTGGAGATGTTCGGCTGTATTATTCGGGGTGGCCAAATCTTGGCTTTGTCATACTTTACATACAATCTTGGTACCTTGTCAACAGTACAGGTAGGATCTAACTCCTCTCCAGTCTTCCTTGTTACCCATACTCGACGGTGCCGCCCTCCAGTTACCCACGTCTCGTCACTCCAGAGGATCCTCCACCACTGCCAAGGCTCCCAGTTGACATGCTCACGAGCCCAGGCAAGGCGCAAGTCCTTATGGAGTTGGGTGAGAGGTGGCTTGGCTCGGGCAATGCGGCGTGTGTATCCTCTAGCAGTCAAGGCACGGCGTATCACGTACTCTGACACCCCCCATGCGTCAAAGGGACCGTACGCAAGTTGATGCCAGCTCATCTGACGTGTACGTCGTGATGATCGGACGTACGCCTCAAGCTCGTCTACTTGGGCATCTGTAAGGATACGTGGGCGACCACTACGTCGTTTTGGAGTGACAGAAACACTAGTAGCTGCCCACTCAACTTGTCGCTCGGTGACGTGGAGGAGGTTGGCGATATATCTGTACGTATGACCAGCTAGCCG
This sequence comes from Lizonia empirigonia, assembly GCA_009982855.1. NCBI lineage: Eukaryota > Fungi > Ascomycota > Dothideomycetes > Pseudoperisporiaceae > Lizonia > Lizonia empirigonia. Next base: position 276,284 of record JAADKA010000035.1, on the reverse strand, counting down.
TAGAGTCTGTACCTGCAGGCGCTGGTCCCGTGATAAATGCTGACTATGGGGTGGTGTTGATGGACAAGGAGTAGCCATTTTAGGACGGTTGATCGATGGGATACATGAGATGGATAGGATAGATGAGATGGATGAAATGGACGAGTAGTAGACATTCTGGGGGGCACACAGAGATGCTTCTCGAAACAGGTTAACATTGTATTGTATACAGAATTAGGTAGGATTTGATGTAATTTGGACGATAGAGAGGTTCCGCATCATCCGCCAAGCACCCCCACCGTGCATCTCCACTCACAAAACTTACGCATGATACCATAGTAGTGTTTGGAGCTCCACCGGCTGAAGCTCCGGTCCGATTCTCACGTACCCAATTACTTCCACCATGACAAAACTCACGCGGGGAGCTAAGGTCTTGGAACCAGCACCGACCCCGCATCATCTGAAGTAGATGGCTGTAAGAAGCAGCTGCGCCGTTGCTTTCTTTCACACCGCTCATACTTCGCAACTGGGCCCACATTCTGAAAACAGCACATCTGATCGGACCGTGATTAAAACTGCTCAAGGACAGGTATATTAGCTTACGGCTTTCCAGCTGAAGGAGGCACGGTATCGACAAACTATAGAACAAGCAAGATGGACGGATTTGAGAAGAAGACACTGAAGACCTCGCGAGGCTACACATACACTTATTATGTGGCCGATGGCGACAAGTCATTACCAACACTCGTGTTCCACCACGGCTGGCCTGACCACGCTGCAATGTGGAAAGACGTTGCGACAGGACTCCGCTCCACGAACCACCCCATGATCATTCCGGACATGCTTGGGTACGATGGCACCGACAAGCCAACCGATCCCGCTGAATATCGTTTTGACAAGATGGCCAAGGATATCACCGAAATTCTTGACGCTGAAGGCTCACCAAAGGTGGTGTCCATCGGTCATGACTGGGGTTCTAGCGCCGCCTCCCGTCTCTACAACTATTATCCTGATCGGGTCGTTGGTCTCATCAACCTTAACATACCTTACATGCCTCCCTCGGGTGACGAGTTCGATCTGGATGCGTTCAATACCTTGACGAAAGAGACATTAGGCGCGCCACTGTTCGCCTACTGGAGTGTCTTCGCCGCCTCTGACGGCCCCAAACTTCTGTACGACAATCTCGAGCGCACGTTCAAAGCGCAACACAGCGATGGCAAGGAAATGGCCAAGCTATTCACTGTCCCTGACGGAATGAGAAACTATCTGACCAACGGCGGGCCAGAATTTGGATTACGCAAATATGCTCAAGACCCGGTCTTCAAGAAGACATTTATTGACCGGATGAGAAGAGATGGCTTCGAGGGACCGCAATGCTGGTATGTCGCTACGAAAGACAATCATCAGTCTGCAATCGAGAAGACACTTCCCAAAGACAGAATGGTAGTAAATGTACCGGCGCTGTACCTCGGGGCTACAGATGATGCGGTTGGTCGCCCGGAGATCATGGCACCGTACAAGGCACAGCTGTTGCCAAAGTTAGAAGAGGCAGAGATGATCGATGCAGCGCATTGGGTCCCATATGAGGCGCCAGACGAGGTTGTGAAGAGAATTGCGCCGTGGCTGAAGAAGACATTCGGAAAGCAGTAGGGAGTGGACGTAATTGATGATAGAGCAGGTCATGCGCGCGGGTCAAGGTGGTAGCTGACAACAAAGAGTGTATCTTATTTAAGGAAAATAAATTGCTACGGTCGAGCATCGTGAAATGTTTTGCATATCCGCACACGAAGTTCGGGTTGATGCACGTCTCCGATCCGGTACCCGAGTCTGATGTGCAACACAGCTGCACACAAGAGCTTGACAACAACAAGCAGACTGAGAGACAAGGTCAAAGGATAGGTTCGTGAATGGACCTCCTAAACGGACCACAATGATGGTGCTGGAGAAGCTATAAGTGCATTACATCCACTACATCAACAAAACACAAATGCAGCTACATATTCCCACTTCGAGTCGTAGCAACTATGCTCTATCGCCTTTCGCATTGTATTCTTCTCTGCCATTTGGAAGTTCGGTACTTTTGGATAAAGGTTATGACATAACGTGGTTTATCATCGAGCCGCCAGGTATCACCGAACCGCCACCCCTCGCCAACTTTGCGACTATTACGACAACTATTACAATGCCATCACAACGCAACGCGCAATCGTCCTATAACGAAGGTACACTATACCTTGCTATCCAAGCTACAAAAGCTACTGTGCCTGACAGTATAAATCACGCGTCTAAGGCCTTTGGTGTTCCCCGATCAACGTTAAGAGACCGACGCGCTGGAGGGCTTGCACGACGCGATCGCGAGGCCAATTTAAAGAAGCTGACAAAGGTAGAAGAGGAGGCGATAGTTGACCGTATACTTGAGCTGGACACGCAAGGAATAGGCGCGACAAAGACTATGGTGCAAGATATGGCTAATGATCTACTTGCCGCACGCGGTGAAGGACCTGTTGGCAAGCTCTGGATAAACAGGTTCAACACGCGTACCCAACAGATCAAGCTTCGACGTAGCCGACCGTACGATTGTCAACGAGCCCTGAACGAAGATACACGCGTTATAACGCCCTGGTTCGAGCTGGTTAGGAACACAAAGGAGAAGTACGGAATCCTAGATGGAGATACCTACAACTTCGACGAGACTGGGTTCATGATGGGCATAATTGGGTCTAAGATGGTGTTCACAGGCTCAGAGAAGCGATCTGACCCTAAGAATATCCAGCCAGGCAATCGGGAGTGGGTCACAATCATCACCGGCGTCTGCGCTGCTGGCTGGGCTATCCCACCCTTCATCATCTTCCAAGGCAAGGTCCTGATCACAACCTGGTACCCTGATCTGCCTCGTGATTGGGTAATTGCAACCAGCGAGAACGGCTGGACAACAAACAAGCTTGGTCTGGAGTGGTTGAAGCACTTTGACGCGTCTACAAAGGAGCGTACTGTTGGCGCCTACCGTCTGCTTATTATTGATGGCCACGAGAGCCACAACTCTGCAGAGTTCAAGGAATACTGCGCAGAACACAAGATTATCACCTTGTGTATGCCCCCGCACTCGTCGCACCTGTTGCAGCCGCTTGACGTGGCCTGTTTTGGCCCCTCGAAGAGGGCGTACTCGACTGAGGTTGACGCCTGGTCACGATACTCAAAGACACAAATTAAGAAAGAGTTCTTCCTCACTGGCTTCCAGACAGCCTATTACAAGGCTATTACAAAAGATAATATCCACGGAGGCTTCAGAGGCGCGGGACTAGTTCCTTTTGACCCAGAGCGAGTGCTATCGAAGCTTGATGTGGTCCTTCGCACGCCAACACCACCACCACCACCAGAGACTACCCCATGGGAATCCAAAACACCAACCAGCGCAAAGGAGGTTGAGTCGCAAACGTTGTATATCCGCGAGCGCATGCGATTGCACAGAGATTCGCCCCTGTCTCCTATTATGAAATCACTTGACTCGCTTGCTAGAGGGGTTGCGCGGATAGACCATGCCAACGTGTTGCAGAGAAGGGAAATGGATGGCATAAAGAAGGCTATTAAGGCTCTGACAGCGCAGCGTGGTCGCAAAAGAAAGTATATCCAGACAGAGGAGGCTCTTACGGTTGGTAAGGTACAGGATATGATAGCTAAGAAGGATGGTGGTGGCGGTGAGGCATCTGAACAGTCTGGGAAGATGGTGCGCAAAGAGAGGCACTGCAGACGTTGCGGCAAGACTGGCCACAATTTGCGCACCTGCACTGCAGAAATATTAGATGCAGATGATAGCGCTGCTTCTAAAGAGTAATTGTAACGATTGTAATTATTAGTGCAGCGTTGTGGTTAAGCGTAATAGTCCTGTAATAGTTGGTAAGTCTTAAAAAGTTGGCAAGGGGTGGCGGTTCGGTGATACCTGGCGGCTCGATGATAAACCACGTTACCCTCTAATCGAAATGCTAGAGCAGTGCCTTTGCGTCTGACATTCACTGTAGTCTCTGTTCACCCTCTCTGATAGCCTGCCCATAGTCACCCGCATTCGGTGTTCTTAGAATTGTGTGCGTATGGAATTTCGCCGGCTCCTTGTTTGCAAGGAACACTCCAGAGTGGTGATCAAATTCAACCAGAATTACAGGACTCTGCACACGGAAGTAATATGCGTCATCGTCACCATAGCCACCAATCCAGCAGAAATAGGTCTCGCCGAAGTATTTCTTGACTTGCTCAAGTTTGAGCTGCCTTGACCTGGTTGGGTGATACAAGAGAAACTCGTTACAGATGTCCAGGATTAGTTGTTGCTGCTCGGATGTAAAGTCTGAGACCAGCACACCTTCGTAGGGCACAATGCGGTTGTCACGGAATGCACCGCAGCGGTGGCGCTGGTCGTCGGGACCCCACGTGTCGGTGATGAGCTCGTCGGCTTTTGACGCGTCGTTGTTGGAGTTGCCGTAGACCTGCTTCATACCCTCATCTCGCAGCTTCTTGAATATCTGAGCAGTGTTCTGTTGTTCGGGCTTTAAGCTTTGCATGAGTTTCAGTCCGAGATTGCCTTCTTTGTGCAGGACCTCTGTGCCTTTCCATTCGCCGTCATCGATGATGTTGGGCTCTGCGCCGGTGAACGACGGACTGAGGATGATTTGGTTGCCTTTGAAGAAGCATGCAATGTCGAGATGGTGACCATAGAGTAACCATCCCCATGGTGATGATGGGGATGATGAAGGTGTGCCGAAGACGAGGAAGTTGTAAGAGTACTTGTTCATGATGTTGGGCAGCTTGACGACCTCGCCTAAGAAGTGGTTAACGCGCATTGCAGAAAGTGCTTTGTTGTAACCTTCTGCCGATAGCGAGGCCTCCACTACCATTAGTATCGATTGTGCGTTCGACTCAGGGACTTATCATCGTCAGTACATATATCGAGAAGAACTTTGAGGGGAGACAGGTGTACTTACTCTCCTCGAGTCTCAGCCCGAAAGGCCTGAGTAAGAACTCGGTGTTACTCCATGCGCGCCATTCCCTTGCGTTGATTGAGTAAGACAACTTCTTCCTCAGGTCTTCACTTAATCCACTATTTAATTCCTCCACCTTCTTAATAACTCTTTCTGTATCAAATCCCTCATCTCTCGCCTCGAACAAGCCTTCTCTTATCTTGCCGTCGATTGTTATGCCTTTGTAAGGCTCTGCCAGTAACTTTTCCCAGGTTTTAGTTAAATCATATAACCATGGTGGTGCGCGGTTGTCTTGCATGTCCTTCGCATACTCGTAGACGGTTTGCTTGGCAGCTGTTGTGAAACGGGGTGTGCTTAGGTCATGGAGATGCTGTCGAAAGGCAACAGATGCTTCATCAAACGAATTCCTTCGCGCCATATTTGATAATATGTGGTGTCATACAAAGGTGATGGACAGTTGCTTTGGCCTACAGGGAGAAAAGGTTGGCGGAAAGTGCAATCAATATTGTGTGACTGTCCAGTCTCCACACTTTGCAAGCTGGTATCCTCCTTTACGTCCCGATACAAGAAACACGGCGTCGAATCTGAGTCCGACTCTCCTGATCGTGGTGTTCTCCAATGCTCTCTGCGATCGCGTGGTCGTTGATGCGGCTGAGCACAGCCGGGTAAATATTTTTCCTGTTAACGTGCCCGTGCGCAGTGTGCCCGGATTCACAGTGTGCCCCGCAGAACACAACGCGCGTCTCGAAACACGACAAACAGCGAGAACTCAATTTCTGGAATTATCGTCACAAAGGACTGCAAATACACCCGCCAAAGGCCGCAACGGTCTCTACAGGCCATCGCGCGGCCCCCCGCGTCAGTTTGGTACCTGTAGAGCTGCTGTTGCGGCCCTGGCTGGCACAGATAGCAAATTCTGCGAGCAAGCTACTTAAAATGACACGTCTACCAAATGCACCGGCAGCCATCTAGCCACGACACAGCAACGCAAGGCGCGACGACGGAGCCCAGACACCCTATCCAGCATCATGGTTACGATACACACACACACAGTCATTGATGGGCTTTCTGGCTAGCCTATCACCATCCGACAAAGTCTGCGACGTCCCGCATCGACGAGCCGTCGAGCTGAACGGCATCACCTCTCGCACGAATCTCTTCACAGACATCCTGGCATGCTACTATTGGTGCCACAACACACTTACAGATCACCAGACAGCCTTGTCCACTGTCGCCCCACGTGTTGAAGGAGTGGTCTCCCTTCGACACACCTGACAAGGTCTGAGGAGATTCGCGCAAGAGCTCTCATGCTCAGTAGGCTCGACGGCACGCACGAGCGGAGCATCGCTTCTGTGAAGCTGCGTTACGACGAAATGCTGCTGCCGCTGCGCCCGGTGGCAGGTCACACCACAAAACACGGCCACATAGGAACCTAGTGGACGGCATCATAACACTTGAAGAACACCAGAGATCGGGGGACATATTGTAGGCCCTGGTGGTATCGGGGCAAGCTAGCACACACGACAGCTGAACGCTAGGGGAGACTGAAGGTATTACGGACGCAAAGCATGAGGCAACCATGCCTCTACGAGCCTTGAACAACGCTGCACATACGAGGCTTCGAGTACGGCATACATACGGAAACATAGTTCGCAGAACACAAACACAGGCAAAAGACGTCACTTCTGGAGACGAAATATACATAGTCGTAGATAGAAGCCAGACAACGCCAGGCCTCTGGGGACAGATGGCTCTTTCGAGAGTGAAGTGGGGCGGTGCAGACTCACGTCTGGCATCCGGGCATAGCTGCATTTAGCGGCTGAAACCGTGTAGGAATCAACCAACCAACCAACCAAGTGACGCCAACTTCAACACGCGACAACTCAACTAATATGGACCCAATTGACCTGGCAGTTAAAGCGATGGAAACGCAGGGTGAAGGAGAACAACTCTCATATACAAAAGTTGCTGAAAAATACAATGTGAGCAGACACACACTAGCCAGAAGATGCAAAGGCACCCAAGCTCCAATGCAAGCCAAGGCAATCAACCAACAACGCCTCAACCCACAACAAGAACAAGAGCTCATACAGCATATTGAGAGGCTCACAGAGAGAGGCCTTGCGCCCACAAGAGAGATGATAAGAAGATTTGCATCAGGGATAGCTCAGGGGCATGTGGGAAAGGGGTGGGTGACGCGCTTTATCAACAAACACCATGACAAACTTGTCTCACGCTGGACATCTGGGATGGACTACACACGCCACCAGGCTGATTCAGAAGCAAGATACAAGCTATACTTTGATCTGGTCCACAGCAAGATTGAAGAGTACGGAGTTCTGCCTGGAAATACATACAATATGGATGAGAAAGGCTTCATGATTGGACAGGTGGAAAGGACTAAGAGAGTCTTTAGCAGAGAGACTTGGGAGAAGAAAAGGAAGACTGAAGTCCTTCAAGATGGCTCACGTGAATGGATTACTGTCCTGGCTTGTGTGGGAGCTGGTGGAGATGCTCTTCCTCCTGGCCTCATTTTCCAGGGTTTAAATGGCATTATTCAGTCAGATTGGGTGCAAGATATTGACCTAGATAAACACCAAGTCTTCTACAATTCAGCTCCATCAGGCTGGTCTAACAATGACGTTGGATTAGCCTGGCTTGAACAGGTATTTGACCGCTATACCAAGGTTAAAGCAAGAAGATCTTGGCGCCTTCTTATTATTGATGGCCATGGATCTCATGTCACGCTGGATTTCATCGAGTATTGCTATCAGAACAAGATCCTCTTGTTGATCTTACCTCCCCATTCAACCCACACGCTTCAGCCACTTGATGTGGTTATGTTCAAGTCTCTTTCATCTGGATACACAAGAGAACTCACAGACCTTACCCAAAGGAGCCAAGGCTATGCCCGCATTAAGAAAGGAGACTTCTTCTTGTTATTCTGGAAGGCCTGGAAGGCCTCCTTCATCAAGGATCGCATTTTGAAGTCCTTTTCAACCACTGGGATCTGGCCAAAGAACAGTGAAGCAGTTCTCAAAAGATTCCACCATACAACCACTAATAAAGCTGGGGTTACAAACAACCCTGCAGCTCCTCTTGAGACTGATTGGAGAAAGATAAGTAAGCTCATTAATGAGTCTGTGAAGGATGGGGCTAAGAAAGAGGCCAAAACTCTCACCCAAGTCTTCCACCATCTTCAAGCCAACAATGAGCTTATTTCTCAAGAGAATGAAGGCCTAAGAGAGGCAGTTCGGAGCAAGAAGAAAAACAAGAAGAAGGGCGTACCTCTTGACCTTCAACAGCGTCAAGAGTATCATGGTGGAGCTGTGATGTGGTCCCCAAGGAAGGGCAGAGAAGCAAGAGTGAGAAGGACAGTCATGGAGCAGCAAGCAGCGCAGGAGAAACTGGACAAGGCTAAGAGGAAACAAGACCAGGAGGATGCGAGGATTCAGAAGCAACTTGAGCTTGAACAGAGGCGTGATAAGAGAGAGAGACTCAAGAAGGAGAGGGAGAAGGAGAAGGCTAAGAAGCAGGCTGAACAACAACGCAAAAAAGCAGAGAAAGAGGCTGCCAAAGCGACTCAAAACACCCAACAAGGGAAGAGAAAAGCTCCCCAAGTACCCTATGTAAAGAACAAGCGTCAGAAACAATCTAGGGGCGGTGCATCAAAGGATGCTGCCCCAGAGGCTGCCCTATCACCCCTAACCAAAATTACTTTACGCGATCGCAACGTCACGCTTCCTAGCAAATTTAGATAGAACAGATTTATTGCATTGCCTTTCTTAATTACCTCCTTTATTTTTACAAGAGTGCAGCGACTAAATGTGGCGATTCAATTCAGTGATGTGGGTGGGCAAATTCTGGTGTTTCGAGCGTTACGCCGAGCCGAGCGCCACACCGATCTGCATGTTAACGGGTGAAGGGACAAAATTAAATTCAGGAATCTCTACACTAAACATCACCCCCATGTAGCACTAACAACACCTTATATTTCTGTATAGGATATAGCACTCTAGCTAAATCAAGTGCAGCAAGCATTTTGGGCAGAAGAAGTATTTAAATTTAGTATTATAGGGGGTGCTACAGAGGGGGTAGAGCTTAGTGTTGCTATAGATTTTAATGTTTAATAAGCTCTAGGTAATCCTTGGGTAACCACCTATGTTGTAAGTTGGCTTGTCCACCAGGCCGGAGCGCCGGCGACAATGCCGTCGAAGTCCTCGGGGTAGTCCTCCGCCTCTTTCAGACCTTGACATCCACCAGTGGAGCATCCGGAATAGTAGCTGTACGTGGCATTCTGTTTGTAATACGAGGCAGTGATCTCCTTTCCAACGACCACAGACCCGTGCATGGCAAGACGACCCCAGTTCTCAACACGGCCAGGCTGATTGTATGCCCAAGTCCCGTTGCTGGAAGAAGAGTTATGGCCCGTGTCATTTGAAATGGCAGCGAAGCCGTAACGTACACCAGCAGCCTTGATCTATGTTAGCACCCGGTCAAATTTACATGATCTGGCCGTAGACCTACCATGTCGACATAGTTGATGCCTCCCGCGAATCCACCGTTTCCAACAGCTAGGAACCTGCCATTCCAATCTTCAGGCAGGAAAATACCGAAGCCAAAGGTAGTGTTGTCGACCGATTTGACCTGAATTGAAGCAGCACACAACGCTGGTAGGTTGGGAGGACTGTCCGGATATCCAGTATCGCTCTTTGGCACCTCGAAAGTTGAGTTTGCAGCCACAGGGTAGGCGAAGTTCACGCTGGCGCCCTGGGGAAGTGCAGCTTGGATTGCGCTCGGAGTGCAAGTGTACTTCAACGCATGTGTAGCTCCAACGAGCGCAGCGCTACTGATCAAATGTTGCCTCATGTCGGTGAACTTTCCAGAAACAGCGGATGCGACAATGGATCTGGAAGGGGAGGTGAAGGAAAACAGAAGTGCCTGAGCTGGAGACCTCTACTCGCGCATGCTTTAACATCGTTAGGCCTGAAGACCTCTGATGCAGCTAATTTCACCAGTGTGGAAGATCGACAGCTTCACGATTACCTTACCCCTGCGGCTGGCTAGTGTTCATTCGCGGCACAGTTTTGCGGCAGGGTATTTGGCCCCGTGGAGCGAGGTCATCAATATCCAGCAACACGTAACGTGCACGGTCACCGTACCGTGTCTGTGCACTGATCGGGCCGGTTCAGTGATCGTGCCACCCCCACCAACTCGGTCACCTACTTTGACCCCCCACCACCACACCACCACGATGACCTTAGAAGACGCGCTTCTAGAGATAGATTCCTTGGGTTCTGGAGATACTTTTTCATACCGGAGTCTTGCCACAAAACACTGTTGTTCCTGCGAGACGCTGTGGAAACACCACCGTGGGGAAGCAGTGAGCCGTAAGGAGGCATCTGAACGTCGCAAACTTCTTAACCCCCACGATGAGGCAGAGCTTATACAATATATCAGAGATCTTACAAAGAGGCACTGCCTACCTACAAGGCAAATGATTATTAATTTCGCGACGCCCTTGTGCCAATGGGAGCCTTCTAATACCTGGGTTACAAGGCTCTTGCATCGCAATGACGACACACTTCTCACTGCCTGGACTACCCCCATGGAAAGCAATCGTCATAAGGCTGATAACTCTGAAAGATACCATCTATACTTTGGTCTTCTGCGCAAGAAAGTGGAGGAGTTTGATGTGGAACCCGAGAACACGTACAATATGGATGAGAAGGGCTTTATGATTGGGGTAATTAGTACAACAAAGAGAGTCTTTGATAAGGAGCTCTATAAGCAGAGAAGGTATAAGCAACCTTCTCACGATGCCAATCGGGAGTGGATTACCGTTATTGGTTGTATAGGAGCTGACGGTACTACCCTCCCCCCTGCAGTGATCTTTGCCGCAGCCGGAGACAGTGTGCAAGCCAACTGGGTACACGATATTGACCCAGAGAAGCACTCTATATACTTCTCGGTATCACGAACAGGCTGGACGAACGACGATCTAGGCCTCGCCTGGCTTGAGCAGGTGTTTGAGCCCGCCACCAAAGGGAAAGCTCGGAGAAAGTTCAGATTACTTATCCTTGACGGCCACGGCAGCCACGTGACGCGGAGATTCTTGGATTACTGTGATGACCACCGGATTCTGGTACTGGTATACCCACCGCACGCTACCCATACGCTGCAGCCCTTGGATGTGGCGTGCTTCAAGCCCTTGAGTCAAAATTACTCAACCCAGCTTGTTGAGCACAACTATATAACTGAGGGAGACATGCCAGTGAGCAAGGCAGACTTTATAAGCCTATTCTGGCCTGCCTGGGTTGATACATTCACAGAAAAGTTGGTATTGAGTGGCTTTGAATCCACAGGAATCCACCCCCTTGAACCCGACGTTATACTCGATAAGTTCAAAAAGTCAACTTCACCACCACCTGTGACGCCCACACCGCAGACTGGGCCTCAACCGGCTTCCTCTGGGCCCAATTGGCTAAGGTTCAAGTCAAACTTTGACCGTGCAATTAAGGATGGGGACCCCGGGGCTGCAAGTGAGGCAAGGCAGCAGATGCATCAGATGCACGTGCTCCTTGAGCTCAAAGATCATGAACTTCAGGGCCTCAAAATGGCTATGGAGAGTAAGAAGAAGCGGAGTAAGAAGAAGAAGGTATTACCACTGTCACCGCGGGACCCTAATGTACAAGGGGGGGCCATATTCTGGGATCCTGCATCCAAGGCACGTGCCGATCGACGTATGAAGGATGCAGAGAAGGCAGAGTTAGCAGCAGCTGCTGTAAAAGTCGATAAGAAGCGAATTCAGTACAATAACAGGCTTCTTAGAGAGAAGACTAAGGCAGATAACGCGGAGAAGGCGGCAAGGAAGCGTGAGGAGACTGCTCAAAAGAAGGCCCAAGAGCAGCGTGAAAAGGACGATCGCGCGGCTGAAAAAGCACGCATCAAGGCACTCAAGGACGCTCAAAAAGTATCCAAATCGCCTAAACAGGCAAGGAAGAAGACCTCAAAGAAGCCGCAGTCAAGAATATCAAAAGGTGGTAGTGGTGCAACGAGGCGTCGTCCACAGGTGGTTCATGAGGCTGGCTTGGCGCCCCAAGGCGTCACAACCCGCGCTGGTCGCATGACAAGGCCTACAAATAAATTGAGATAGCCAAAAGATGCGCAAGAGTCAATATTATAAACCACTAGCTTCTTGTATATCAATAGCTACTCTACGTATTTGTATAGCCTCACTTTTGTGGAGGTGAGAAAGTTGGTGGGGTGGCACGAACAGTGAACCGGCCCGATCAGTGCACAGACATGCGCGCCCGCGCTGTGTGCGCGAACATCAAAATAACGCCAGTTTTCAACGCGCCACCACTCCACCAATATGGACCCTGTTCAAGCTGCGATCGAAGATTATGAATCGCAAGAACCTGGAGAACAATCAGTACAAGCGGTGGCAGATAATCATGGCGTGTGGCGGTCTACCATGCAGAGGAGAATGGATGGCCGAACAGTCCCACGAACAGAGCACACAGCCAACACTCGAAAGCTCAGCCTACAGCAGGAGGATGAGCTTGTCCTGTATATTGAGAGTCTTACTGCTCGTCGTCTTCCACCCACAAGAGCTATGATCCAAAATTTTGCCTCTGAGATAGCGCGCGAGCGAGTCTCAGAGCGCTGGGTTTCACGCTTCTTGATCCGACACAACAACAGCCTTACACCTCAATGGACCGACGCCATGGACAGGGATCGCCACCAGGCTGATTCAGGACACAGATACAAGGCTTTCTTTGAAGAGATATATAATCAGATAGCCAGGCATGAGATTGAGCCCCGACAATCATACAATATGGATGAGAAAGGCTTCCTTCTTGGAAGGATTGGGAAGTCAAAGAGGATCTTCAGCAAGGCCTTGTGGGAGCAAGGGGGGATACAGAAAAACATGCAAGATGGAAGCAGAGAGTGGATAACTACTGTAACTTGCATATGTGCTGATGGAACTGCTATCCCTCCAGTCCTCATCTTTGCCTCAAGAAACTCTAATCTTCAATCTACCTGGGTGAAGGATATCAAGGCCACAAAGCACTCAGCTCATATTGGATCATCACCTACTGGATGGAGTAATGATGAGATGGGCTTAGATTGGCTCAAGAATGTATTTGATCGATATACAAGGGAGAAAGCTCGAGGTTCCTGGAGGATGCTTATCCTTGATGGCCATAGCAGTCACCTTACCTCTACTTTTATCGCATACTGCTTCGAGAACAAGATCCTCTTGATCATATATCCACCTCACGCTACCCATACCCTCCAGCCACTTGATGTGGTCATGTTTCGGTCCCTTTCCTTCAACTATAAGGAAGTTCTCTCTACCCAGGTTCAGGACAGCCAAGGACTCCTGCCAGTAAAGAAAATGGATTTCTTTTTGATGTTTTGGACTGCCTGGACTGTCTCATTCACCAAAGAAAATATATTACAGGCATTCAAGTCAACTGGGGTGTGGCCAATGGACCCAGAGCCAGTACTCAAAAAGTTCCCTCCACCAACAACAGATAACAAAGAAGATACAGAATTTGAACAGCTTGAGAAAGTACTCTGTTGGAAAGACGTCCAAAGGTTGTTTAACAAAGTTGTGCCGGATAAGTCTACTAAAGAAGCAAAGACTCTGTCTTCATCTCTCCACTATATCTCTACCTAGTTTGCACTCATATTAGCTGAGAACACAGGACTAAGAGCCTCTCTTCAAGGCAAAAAGAAACACAAGGTCAAAGGCCAAGTCCTCTCCCATTTGACAAACAACAGCGGGTCTTTGACTCTGTCTCCAGCAACAGTAGAAAAGGCTCTTGAGGCTTTGGCACAGAAAGACCGAGAAGCAGAGGAAGAACTAGCTAGAAAAGCCAGATTAAAGGCTGCAAGGCAGGCAGCCAAAGAGAACAAGCTTGCCCTGCAAGCAGTAGCAGCTGATAAGAGGAAGGCAGACAAAGAGAAGAGGGAGAAGGAGAAGGAAGAGCGGGCCCAAAAGATAGCTCAAAGGAAGAGAGAGAGAGAAGAAGCTAGGTCTATCCCAGCACCCCCAAAGAAGAGGAAACAGGCCTCAAAGCCAGCATCAAACAGGCCATCCAAGAAGCAGGCAATCAGACAACCAGGTGGCGGTGCATTGGGTGTGGGAGGTGGAGGTGTGGGCTCAGAAGCAACACTGGTATCCCCACCCAAAGTCACCAAAAGTGGGCACAACATCAGCCTTCCAAGTAAATTTAGATAATATAACTTTGTCGCATTGATCCTGTGAGCCACCTCTGAGAGTTGCATGTAATTTGGCCCAGTGGTGGTGGAGAAACAATTCACTGGAGTTGGGTCATGGATTTGGTGTTCCCGCGCACACGGCGCGGGCGCGCATACGGTGACCGTGCACGTTACAGGTACCAGATCGTACGAAGCTTGACTCGCGCCGCGCTCCACTGACCACTGTTGAATTGGACGGCGGCTCTATCCATCCGTATTCACGAAGTACTGCACATCTACATCGCTCTTGAAGTCTATATTGTACTGATAATGCTTGTCTGGACGGAGAAGACGCGTCCACCATTGATAAATTGACATTGCGTGAAGTAATGCAGGAACGGTACCTAGGCAAGGCGCATTGCCGGCAGCCCCGCTACCGAGACCACCGGGTCAATGCACGCGTCGGGTCAATGCACGATTTCCCCACTTTCTCAATACCACAAAATGAAGCTGTACAGCCACGCATAAAAGCGATCATCGCGAGAAAAGTTCGTGGGGTAATGTATTGATGTATGCAAAAGTCCTCTGTGAAGGACTAATAATTGCGAGTTGCGGTGCGGCCGCTGCGGGTGGTGACTGTGCGGGAGGGTGGAGGAGGCTCCTCCACAAGAACACCACGCCGCGCACACGCAGAACGGCTCTTTTTTGTACAGACTTTTGCAGGTGCTTTCTGTGATGCCTTGCGCTTGCCCGATTGGGATAATTGTATAGATTTAGCAGCGTCGCGCTCTTGCTTTTTGCGCTCGCGATCGGCAGCTTCTTCTGCTCTCCTCTGCCTCGAGGCCTCAAGGCGCGCAGCGTACGCAGCAGAGCGTCTCTCTCTCTCTAAGTTGTTGCGTAGCGTTTCAGCAGCTCGCTCCTCGCGTCGATGGTGTTTTGCCACTTCTTCTTCGAGTCTCTTCGCCTCATTGAGCCTGTTGCGATGACGTGCGTCGCGTACTTTGCTGGGGGAGTAGAGGAGGGCTTCGCTGCGTCCCTTCTTCCGTTGGCGTAAGTCAAGAGTCTCCCGCTTCTTCTTTAAGGGGTTTTGTGCAGCAACTGCTGCAGAGAGTCCTTTGTTTTCAGCTGTAAGTATCCCACAAGAAGCAGAGAGGTGGTGGATAGTACGGCGGAGCTGCCTTGCGTCACCTAAGGTGTTTTCACCCACAACAGCTTTGTATAATCGATCAATTGAGCGCCAATCGTGGGCCTTAATGGGCGGAGGGGTCTCATACTCACTGTCGCTAACATCGTCCCATCGGCTGAGTACTACGTTAGGGTTGAGCGGCCATATACCCGTGTTCTCGAAGGCGCTGAGTATGAGCTCTTTGGTGAACGTTTGCTGCCAGGATCGCCAGAAGAGCATAAAGAAGTCGCTCTTGGGCACGCCTGAGATGCCTTGGCTATCGTGAAGGTGCTGGGTGACGGCACCGCTGTAGTTTTGAGCCAACGGAGCGAAGCACACAACGTCGAGCGGCTGCAGCGACTGAGTACTGTGTGGAGGGAAGATCGCTAGCAGAATCTTGTGCCGATTGCAGAAATCGATAAAGGCCATCGTTATATGAGAGCCGTGGCCATCGACGATAAGCAATCGCCAGCTTCTGCGCGCTTTCTTCTTGGTGTAGCGGTTGAACAACTGCTCCAGCCAGGCAAGCCCCACCTCGTCATTCGTCCAACCTGAAGGCGTTGCAGTAACAAATACTGAGTGTTTTCCTGGCTCAATATCCTCCACCCAGGAGCTTTGTATGGTGTTGTCCTTGCCTGTGAAAATGAGACCCGGAGGCAGAGCGCTGCCATCGGCGCAGACGCTCGCCAACAGCGTCACCCACTCTCTGTTGCCGTCCTGTAGCGACTGCTTGTTCTTCTGCTTCTCGTACAAGCGCTTGCTGAAGATCCTCTTGCTCCTAGCGACAAGACCGATAGCGAAGCCTTTCTCATCCATGTTGTACGTGTCGGCCACCCTGACGTTGTATTCTTTGATTTTGCTGTGCAGGAGGCTAAAATAGGCCTTGTACTTTTCGCTATTATCGGCGGCGTGGCGTACTTTGTCCATTGCGGTGGTCCATTTGTAGAGGAGCGTCTCGGTGTGACGGTTGAGGAAGTCAGTAACCCAGGTCTCGCCAACGTGATCTTTGGCGATTTCCGCTGCGAAATTCTTGATCATCTGCCTTGTAGGTGGTAAGTGACGCTCAGTAAACTCCTCTATGTAATCGCAGAGGTCACGCTCTTGTTGTGGTGACAGTTTGCGTCGTTGAAGGTCTGCCTCCGCACGCGGGACAGTAACGCGTCGGTCATTGCGCGACAACGTCGACCTCGAGAACCCCGTCTGATCAGCAACTTCTTGGTAGCAAATTTGTCCGTCTAAGCTTGCTGCACGTGCATTTTCAAGCGCATCAAAAACAGTTGACATTTCGTGGAGTTATGGTGTTGAGGAGAAAAGTGTATTTTGGTGCTCACGTGCATTGACCCGACGCGTGCATTGACCCGGTAGTGGCAAGAACGGTCCACTGACGCCAGCTGGCATCATCCCCCGCTTCGGTGGAGTTCAGCGGCAATTGTAAACAACAGCATCCTCGTCCGGAACACCTTACAATATTTGGAGCATCTTCAATATTCACGTGCCGTCGGTGCCCTCCGAGTTCGGGTCGAAAGTCACGTTTCTAGTCAAGTCTTTGGTCCAATCACAAGCTGCTGACGTGCCTCGACGGCGGTACTGGAGTCGGCTAAGCGTTTACCCGTGCCTCGGTGGTAGATTGAGCACCGGAGAGGAAAAGAGCTTCACGCAACCTGGAGCAATTGTGGATGTGTTTGAAGTCATCGTAAAGATATACCGTAGAAATGAGTTCGTTTGGCCGAACGCTAGCAGGCTGCGGCCGGGAACGTTGGGGTTTAACGCTTAACGATCAAATAAGAGCCCCTGAAGAGCAAAGACCACAGCATACGTAATTTCAGGCCTGTCAAATCAGAGAGCTGGAACGTAATCTAAAGTTATCCGGGCTCTGCCGTGCCCTGAAGCTATTTACGAATCGTTCCCCGCATATCAATACCACATCCGATACTCGTCGACCGACCAGCATAAGGGAGGCCTGATTCAGCCCTACATGTGAAGGGACATACAGTTCAACAACCACGTAAGATCTTAACGTCAAAATTTGATAATAATTTCCTGGCGAGCCTCTTCTGCCTACTGCTATTGTATCTTGTAAATTTATGGGTTATTTGCAAAGTAGTAGGTGCTGTGCCCCCTGCAACGGGTATGCGCCCCACAGACGCTGGTCGGTCGACGATTATCGGATGTAGTAACCTGCAATTGCTCTACCAAGTGCAGTAACTCCCCGCTGAGCTTGAACTTCCCCACCAAAGCTTGGGCACGCTTCGAACTTCAACTCGACATCAACCAACATCACAGCAGATACAACATGGCGGAGAATCTCAGGATAGCAATCATCGGTGCAGGCATGGGCGGACTTGCCACGGCCCTATCCCTTGCAAAAGCTGGCCACAAAAACATTACAGTTTACGAACATGCCTCAAATCTAGGATTCGTAGGTGCCGGCATCCAACTGGCACCGAATATGGCCAGAATTCTCGACAAGATGGGCGTATGGAGCCAGATCGCTGCAGAAGCCGTTCAATGTGCAAACACATCCATCCGCGAAGGCGCTTCGGACAAGGAGCTCGGTTACGTTGACTTGGGCTACGTCAAGGAGAAGTACGGATACCCACACATGGTCGGCCACCGCGCATCACTGGCAGCTGGACTGTACGAAGGCTGCCAAAAGGAGTCAGGCATCACATTCAAGTTCAGCAGCACGATTACAGACGCGCGCTTCGGCGCAAAGCCCACATTCAAAGTCACACCCACCAAAGGTGGCGAGACCGAGTCTGTCGAGTGCGACGTCCTGCTCGGCTGCGATGGTGTCAAGAGCAACACCCGCGTCGCCATGCTCACGGAGCTGGGTGAGACAGCAACCGTCAAGGACTCCGGCCAGGCCGCATACCGCATCATGCTGACTCGAGAGCAAACGTCGCCGTACCCAGAACTCCTCAAGCTTATCGACAGCGACACAGTGACGCGCTGGATCGGAGAGAAGAAGCACATCATCGCCTACAGTATCCACAACAAGCAAATCTACAATATCTCTACTACACAGCCTGATGTCAACTTCGCTGGTGCACCAGACGCGCAGTACACCACCAAGGGCAGTAAAACCGCTATGCTGGACGTGTACAAGGAGTTCTGCCCGATGATCCAGACAATGCTCAACCTAGTGCCGGAAGGCGAGGTCGTGGAGTGGAAGTTGAGAGTGCATGATCCGCTGCCGACATGGGTCAGTGATAGTATGGCGCTGGTCGGCGATGCTTGTCACCCCACACTGCCGCACATGGCGCAGGGTGCAGCGCAAGCGATTGAGGACGGAGCTGTGCTCGGTGTTGTCCTCGCGCCGTCACGACTCGGCGATGCAAGTCCAGCCATCATCAACAAGGCGCTAAAGCTGTACGAGAAACTGAGGAAACCTAGGGCCGAGGCGCTCGTGGAACTTGCGGCGGAGAGCGGGCGGAACATGCAACTTGGTGCTGGCAAGGCGAAGGAGGAACGGGACAAGCAATTCGCGGCACTGAAGTTGGGGGGTGGCAAGGTCCCGGATAAGTGGGCCGATGCTGACGTCCAGGCTATAGTTTATGGCACGGATGTAGTGAAGCAAGCTGAAGACCTCTGCCAGGAAGAGGGTCTGATGGCGAAGCTGTAAGCAGTCTGAACAAGCGGATCTTTTGCATAAATTACGTTTTGCAGATTATGAAGCGAATCAAATATTGCAAAATGTGACATTGAATAATCGTCACTGAGCATAGGTCAGGCCAGTCTCTCGTACATGGTAAGCGCTATGGAACTTGCTCCTTGTCGGTCATTGCGTGTTTTCTACAGCCGATTGTTCATGTTGCCGACAAGTGATCTGCCTTTCCAGTGGCAAAAGGCTACGGGGATCAAGGATCCCACGATCAGCATTGCAGTCACGATACCAGCGCTGGGAGCAAGTTCAACGTTGGTGAACATATCCGGAAACCTGTATGACGTTAGCGACAGATCGCCATCACAATTGTGCACATGAACACTTACCAGAAGGGACCAATGAAACCCCAAGTCTGCCTCACGAGTGTAATGAACACGCCAATGCTGCCCGCCTCTTCAGGGTAGCAATCGATAGCATATGTAATCAGCACCGTTGTCACAATCTGGTTACCTGCTGCTGCGATACCAGCCCCAATGATGGGTGTGACGTTCCAGTGACCGTCGGGCGCCTGCTCGATGCGGATCAGGAAAACCACGAGACCGCAGATCGCTAGCAAGATGCCGAAGTAGCTCAACCACAGTCTGTACTCGGGCGCCGGCTTCTTCGGTGCAGTCCTCTTTGCATGCGCACGCATCCATAGATCACTGGAATGACCACCGATCTGCTCACCGACGATAGAACCGATGATGAGGCCCAAGAACTGAAGACCCAGTTGCTTGGAATTGAAGTGGAACTTCTCACCGAACAGCTGGGGGATCTCAACAGTGGTGAGAACCGAGGCGAACAAGAACACCATCGCGTACGCGCACGCTGGGATCATGACGCAAGGGTACTTGGCTAGTCGAAGAGGGGAGATGAACTCCATCGCGGTGATGGGTGTAGGATCGATGCGGCGGAACTTGAGGTAAGACTCCTTGAAAGCAGCAAAGCCAGAAACAGCATGCTCGGCGTTGTTGTGGCGGATGTAGCGTGTCTCAGGACCGAACAGTGAGTAAAGCACCAGCTGAACACCATTTATCTACATTCTATTGTTAGCCAGATGGTCCAAAACAAGGTGATTGGAGTACTCACAATGGCCAAGATCAAGTAGATCCATCGATAACCCTCGTAGTATGTGACGAACCCGAAGATGAGCGGCGCAAGGGGTATACCGAGCGTGATCATCACGGTCCACGCACCCATGTATCTCGCTCGCTCATTTTCGAAGAAAGTTTCGACAACAACAGCACTACCAATAGCGTTCGGTGGTGAAATGAAGAACGACTGAAGGGCTCGGCATGTAGCCATCGACGCATATGTGGTACTCTTCGCGCAGCCAATGTTGAACGCCAGACTGCCAATCAGAGAAATGATGAATATGGGCCTGCGACCGTAGCGTGTGGAAAGCGGTCTCCAGAACAGTGGTGCACCTCCAAGAATTGCGATTTGCAACGAAGTCAAGTACGATGTTCGCTGTAGGCTGACGCCGAGATCTTCTGCAATGTTCTCGTAGGCTGGGATAATGGCCGAGGCGGCAAATGCACACATGCAAGCGTGGAAGGCCACAAAAACGAGATTTAGAACTTTCTATATGATTTCTTAAGTATTGATCCTGAGCTTGTTGATTTGAAGAAACCTGCCTTCCACGTTGGCCAGTTATATGGGTCCGCATCACCCATGCTAGGGAGCGGATCAAGCTCAAGTGTGCCATGTCTCCGTAGAAGATACTGGCGATGCTCTTCCGAGAGATGAGAAGCTTCAATGGGATCGAGATACGTTCCATGAGTGTTGGCGTGTTCGAGATCCTCGCTGTATTGAGGTACGTTGGGAACGAACTCTTTGTCGTTTGAGATGCCTTCAGTGGCGGTAGCCATGATCGTCCAATGCCTAGCACAATGTGCAGTAATCTGGGGAGGTTGGTTCGATGAAGATAAAAAAAGATAGCGGTGCCGCCTCTTGTACCGATTTCTGGAACCCACGGGGTAAAAGGGTGGCCGTGGAGTCCCCAAGTGGAGTCTCCAGACGGTAAGAGTGCGGCCCATGGGGTGTGGGACAGGGATAATTGTGGGCTTTCGTCACAATGCCATGCTAGGCTTTGCAATCTCGCCAACCAACCCAGACAAAGATAACGGCAGCCACGCACGGGAGACGTGCATTGAGCCATGCTCGTTTGTTGAGTCCACTTTAGCTCATAAGAGAACTCCTGAGTGGGTCGCTGCTGTCTGGCAACGAAGGTCGGCACTTACCCGCTGACATTGTGGCTGTCGATTCCGTTTCAATTGATCAGCAGAGCTCGCAAATTCCACTCGTCGCTAAAGTGCACAAAGGATGCTAATGCACGTTGTGGCGCTGTGAACGCCTTCCGCACACACAAGCTTTTCGGTGGTGAAGCTTATGTGCGGATGAGGTCACAGCCAGGAACGCCACGCTCGGGTTGCTCGGCGTAACTGCCGACACGACGTTTCCAACACTTCAGTCCTCCGGAACCAGTTTGATGCCGTTATTTATCTGTACAAGTACCTAGGTAAGGCTGATGTTTCGCGTTGGCCATAATGCTTACGCCACACGTTGCACGCGCGTCGAGTCCGCGGCGCTTGCCGACGGGGACGATGGTCATGCGCGTGGGTGGCTTGCTCAATATGTAATGGCTCGCAATTCTTTCATAGAGAAACTGAAAGTGCCGACTCCGAGACCTCAGCTGCGTGTAGAACTGTCACGAGTCGCGCTGGGCATGCCTGGGTGAATGTCGTGCATAACAACGCAATGTTTGAAGTACATCTAGAACACAATAAAATTGACAGATGTAGATGTTGCGAAGGCGAACTCGAGCTCCATTGTTGTCGACCATTTCGGTGGATCAAGAGGCTGCCGAGGTGGACAGCGCGTACGGAGGTGCAATTCAAAAGTCTTTTCCCCCCCTGGTCAACGCACAGAGCAATACAGGGGTAAATCGGCCCGAATATAACTCAAGTTAGGTGAATTGCCACACTATAGTAACTATACAACGTGCTCTTGACTAACGTGTTGGATAAGCGAGTGACGCAAGCAAGCGAGCGACGCACCCTACCAATTTTGCGCACCTCTACACGCGTATATCTCAACCACCTTATAAGATAATGTATAGATATTGATAGAGTAGATTAAGCAGTATCTAAAGTATCTTTCTTGCACGTACGAGAGTTATGCCCAGTCTTTCTGCACCTCTTACAGCGCGCAAGAGCCTAGCGGCTAACACCTGATTGCTTTCCTCCTTGACGCTCTTCAAGAGCAATCTGCTGGTCAGCCTCACGTTGAGCGAGTAGATCCTCTCCAGCTCCCATTATTAATACTCCTTGCTTCTGTATGCGCTTTTTCTTACGCCGTTTACGCGCACACGCTGCCTTGTTGGCTCTCTCAAGACTAGTAATCCGATCGCGCATTAGCTCCGCTGAGAGCATCATCACCTCAGCACCCTTCTTGAGCTGGTCAATCGCCTCAATGATCGAAGCTGGTGAGGAGCTCTTATGCCGTCGCACGCGATCACGTATCAATGTGGATTGAGCCTCAAGCTCACGTACGTTGCTCGGCGTACGAGCCTCCCAGAGAGCCTCTGGTAGAGCAGGTGGAGTAGGTGTACGCAGCTGCACGTCAAGCTTTGACAGAACAACATCTGGCTGGAGAGGCACAAGGCCTGCGCCTCGAAAGGCTGAGCAGATATTGGCTGAGGTGAACGACCGACTAAACGCTGCCTTGAAGGCTGGCAGGAACTCGAGCTTGGTGATATGGTTGATGTGGTGGCGGATCAGGCTCTCAACCTCACGGCTGTAGGCGCGCTTCAACGGCGAGAAGCAGCCAACGTCAAGCGGCTGCAGCAAGTGGGATGAGTGAGGCGGCATGCAGAGCGTATAGATATTGTTCTCCTTGCAAAGCTCTTGGAACTTAAGAGAGTGGTGGCTCTCGTGGCCGTCAAGGACGAGCAGGCGACGCGCACCGACGACGCGAGTCTTCGTGTGAGCGTTGAAGTGCTTCAGCCACTCCACTCCTAGCTCGTTGTTCGTCCAGCCATTGTCGCTAACTGCAATCACCCAGTCGCGTGGGATCTCTGCTTCCTCGTACCAGGCAGACAGATGATACTGGCCAGCGAAGATGAGGAACGGCGGGACTGACCAGCCAGCAGCGTTGATGGCAGCGATCGCCGTCACCCATTCACCGTCGCCAGGCTGGACAGTCTTTGGCCTGCCTCTTCTCTCTGACCCTGTCACGACAAGCTGAGTCGTAATCTTCCCCATCATGAAGCCAGCCTCGTCAAAGTTGTAGACGTCATCATCGCAGATGCCGTACTTGGCCTTTGTCTCCTCTACAAGCTCAAACCAGCTTCTGATCAGGGCTGGATCCTCGCATAGAGCTCTCTGCCTATCGGACGCTCGATTGAAACGCGTCGTGAGACTGTCTGTACGCTTGACAAAGTTGGCTGGCCACTTCTGCCCAACCTGCCCAGCGCCTCGCGCAGCCAGCAGTTTATCAGCCATATCACGTACAGCATCGTACGTAGGCGCGAACCCACGTGTATCCAAGTCGAGTATATGACTGACAATTACCTCCTCCTCACGCAGAGAGAGCTTCTTTGAGTTGGGCTGGCAATCGCGTCGGGCAGGTACTCCAGCGCGTCGGCGGCGGAGCGTGGCTTCAGCTACGTTGTAGATCGCTGCAGCAGGACGATTGCCCTGGATCTGTTTAGCATTAATAGATGAGATAGCAAGCTGAATATCTGCTTCATTTGAGAGTAATTGAGTAACGTTGCGTGGAGCCATTGTAAATTGAGATAGGAGCAGTGCGCAAAGTTGGTGGGGTGCGTCGCTCGCTTGCCTGCGTCACTCGCTTATCCAACACGTTATACACATAGCGTTGTACGTGATGGCTATGAGCAGGTGCTTTGTTCTCTTAAACTAGAGTACTAGGCCGCTCCTTTATACACTCCTTTGCAAAAGGAATCAACTTTGGCCGCATGATAATTAACTAGTAACGCCATTAGTCTATGCCTGAGCCTTTGCCTCGTGCTAATCTGCTATTCTTTTGATTATATCTCTACTTAGGCTTCTTGCCAGGCTTCGTATGTAGACTAAGGTAACATACTAAAGATTCAGGTCATGAAATTAGAAGAGAGAAAGGACATGTATAAGAATATTCGGGCCGATTCACCCCTGTATTGCTCTGTGCGTTGACCAGGTGGTGGGAAAAGACTTTTGAATTGCACCTCCGTACAATAGTACGTACCAAGGTAACGTGTTTTATCGGTAAGCTGGCCACATCACCACCCTGGCCACCCCACCAAGGCGCGTGCAGCTCAGCGCGCGATAGCTCAACAACCACAAATTCAAATTGTCTAAAATCTTAACAGAGGATAGACTAAGTCTGTCTACATTGAGTCCTATTATGGCCTTGTACATGGCATTTGCTGCACGTTGGTGGTGCTCTTCTGCACACCTGCGGGGCCTCTGCTTCATCACCTTGTTGGACACCTATTTGAGCTTGTATAACCAGCGCCTGACCTTCCTGGCTTTGTAACACCCCTCCACGTGCTATATACTGTCGTTGTACTTGACGCTTTTGTCGCTGGCGGTCGTTAGCAGCCCGTAGCTTTGAGTTCTCCTTAGCTAGGATTGTCGCTGAGTTCATTGCAAGCTGACAGCCTTTGACAAGCTGAGCAATTGCTTGACTTGTAGGACTCTGAGATTGGCGCTGCAGGAGTCGTTGTACGAGAAGGGCTTGCTGCTCAAGCTGACTAGTTGTACGTGGAGTTTCTGCAGTCCAAGGGCCTAATCTATCACCTGCTGTTCCTGGTGGAGACGGCGTTCTGACGACAGTAAGGTTGGATAGGACTCGATCTGGACAAGCTGGGATGAGCCCAGTCGCCTCAAAGCCAGCCTTGATATTGCGCTCTGACAGAACTGTCGGCCTGATCTTCTGGTATATCCATAGAAAGTCAAGCTTGTCAACGTGGAAGACGCCAAGGCGCGCAAGATCAGACACCTCATGTCCATATACTACTTTGAGAGGAGAGTAGCAGCCAACACCAAGAGGCTGGAGGATGTGTGAGGTGTGGGGAGGCATGCACAGGGTGATAATCTTGTTATCCTTGCAGAATTGATCAAACTCTGGTGTAGCGTGGCTGCTATGCCCATCAAGGATGAGCAGTCTATACGCGCCTGCTGCGCGCGACTCTGTGTGCCTGTGGAAGTGCTTTACCCACTCAAGGCCAATAGTGTCATCTGTCCATCCATTATGGCTGAGGGCGATAGCCCAGTCTGGTGGAAGGTCCTTATACCAGCTAGCTTGGTGGAGCTTGCCAGCCAAGATTATGAAGGGTGGAAGACACCAGCCAGACGCGTTGATACACTCGATCGCTGTTACCCACTCTCTATTGCCTGGCTGTACGACAGTCGCTCGACCAATCGTGTCAGCGCTCGTGACAACCTTTGACGTTGCAGCCACTCCCATCATGAATCCAGTCTCATCAAAGTTGTATGTATCCTCGTAGGAGACTCCCCAGGTCTGGCGCGTGTCCTCTACAAGCTTAAACCACGCGCTAATCTTAACAGGATCCTCGCATTTTGCGCGCTGTGAGTGGAATTTCCTATTCCACTTTGTCTGGAGGAGTGGCTGGCCTTTGACAAAGCGCGTCACCCAGCACTTGCCTACAGGCTTAGGAGGAGGATCTTGACCACGCGCAGCAAGTATTGCGTCTGCCATTCGTCGTACGTCGATGATATGAGGAGGAAATCCACGGCGATCAAGGTCAAGGATCCACTCAACAAGCGACTGCTCTTCGACAGGACGTAGCTTGCGGTTGACAGGCGTTGTCGCGTTCTTAGGGAGGACACCTTGAAGGCGCGTCTCAAGTGTTGATCTTGGCACGCTATAGAGCTTTGCAAGCTTGCGATGAGACTGAAGAGGATTAGATCGATAGGAGGCAATAGCAAGGCCTATTCGGCCTTCTCTTGATGGCCCTGGAGGCCGTTGGCGTGGTGTCATGGTGGATGGTATGAGGCGCGCTGCACGCGCCTTGGTGGGGTGGCCAGGATGGTGATGTGGCCAGTTTACCGATAAAACACGTTAAAGAAAGAATGCTGACGTAACAAGCGCGTTGCGCTCACGACGCGCATGGCTTGTACGGCTATGCACAAACACCACCTGACTTAAAACACCTTTACTCTCAACCTGCACGAGACGACTCTTGCCTGCGTAGGTGCCAAATTGACAATCAAGAAGTTGTTCCCAGCTGACGTCATTGCAATTGAGTTTCACTACGTGTAGTATTATCTCGGCGGGGCGTTGCCGCGAGTGACCTATCCAGATACCAGTAAGGGACACACGAAAGGAGAATGGTGCTATCAGAGATAATCTAGTGAAATATCTGGCTGATGGCAAAGTAACAGAGAAGTAAAGGCAGAAGTTGAAGTTGTTCTTTGCTAGCTAACTCCTAACGTGTCGACGCAGAAAGCACCGAGGGTGGTCTCTTCCTGTCAAAAGGATGTGTAACCCCCAAAAATATCCAAACAAATCAAACAAACCAAACGCCTGACCTGGGATATCATATGCATCTCATCCAGACTCTGTATGCAAGGAAATCAGAAAGCAGTCCTATATCCACCCTGAAGCCTGACTGCCACCGCCGTGCGGCCTCTGAGCAGGTTTGGTCGCACCTGCGAACATGTCCCACTCTACGCTTGGTTTTGCAGCGTTCTCCTCCTGGTAATATCTTGGCCTCCCGTAGTAGCTGCTCTCAGCCCCACCTCCATGATATGTTGTATCCTGCTGCTCGAAGTTCTGAAACCTGCCATCAGCAACGCCATCTGGGTGCGACACTACGCCGTATTCCTGTCCTGGGGTCGGCGCTTGCGGAAGGCGGTCTGGATTTGGGGGACTTCCATAAGCACTTGATCCGGGTCCGTACGCGCTGTCGTACGAGCTTGAATCCTGATGCAAATACGGGTTAGCTTGTGCGTCACTCAGAAGTCCCGTAGTGTCTGACTCGCCAGACCCTTCATTCTTCTTTGCAAATGCAGGCGCATTGACAGGCTCGCCGTTGCCTGCAAAGGTAGGGCCTGTATAGCTGGTGTGTGTAGTGACGGGCTCAAGCTTAGTCTGGTACGAGGGATCGTTCTCGCGATGTCGTGCGCCATAGAAGAGCCAACGGAAGCCGCGACCGCAGGCCTTGATGATGTCCCATGGGTTTAGAGCATCTAAGATGGCGCGAGCCGGTCCGTTGGCATATGTCTTTGGTTGCGCCGAGTAGCCGTCGATGCCTGTATCCAGTGGACTCTGGCGCTTGAGATCGTACGGCTTCCAAGGGAAAGCGAAAAGGTGCAAAACTGCAAATATTGCCATCTCGACGCAAGTAAGCATAGACGGTATACCAATTCGAAGATCAGGGCCGGCAATCTGGTCCGATGGTTTGAGGGGCCCCCCATCCGCTGTCAGCAGCGAGATGATCCAGCTCTGCCAGAAACAGAAGAAGATGACAAGCTTGATGCACAGCACCTTGAGGAACGGCCGATGAGGCGCCAGATCATCTTTCAATTGGATGTAGAATTGGATGACACAGTACATGGCGATGGTGACGGATATGGCTTCGAAGCCTGCGACCCAGATGTAGGCATAGCGGGGGTCTTTCGAGCTCGAGCAGTATCGGCCTTGCGTCTGCGCGACGACGGCCACGACGGTGAAGAAAGGGCGAATGAAGCAGTACTGGAAGATGCTAATCCAAACAACCTGATGACTGTCAGTCAGCCAGCCCACGAGTCAGGGCCATGTGTACGTACGTTGAACCACGTCAGCCCACTCCTTGGCTTCCTTAACCAGCCCTTGTCCTGACCACCAGAGCATTTCTGCATCCAGGTAATTGGCCAAACCCAGTTCTTCGGCTCGACGCTCCGGAAGTACTCCTTTTGGTCGTGGAGGTTCGGCGCGATGTAGTGGCACATGAGCGTGAAGAAGCTGGCAATGGCAAAGGCTTCGTAGCAGTCTCGCAGCACCTCGAAATAGATGGCTTTCTTGTAGTATAGGTAGCTGAGGAAGGAAACGACAGCGTAGATGGGGATCATGACCAGTATCCGTATGACACTGATGATGTCAGCTCTGGAGACAGCCGTAAAGATGGGTAAACATACTGCTTCTGCTCATACGGCTTCAGGTAATGTGTGGCATGCCGTATGATGAGGAAGAAGGCAATGACCACTGCGATTGCGCCAAATGTTGCTGAAATGATGAGGCCAAAGTGGTGGAATGTGAGCGCCTTCCACAGCGGCTTCTCGCTGACTGCCCGTGGTCAATACCTGCTGTGCCAATGCTGTGCTTGTTTGCTCACTCGTCTCATGCTCCAGTGCATCGCTCTCGCATTCTGCCCGTCTACTGAGGTGCGGCAGAGGGTCGAACTGCGCGGCACGTGTCCAAAAGTGTGCGTCCATGGCGCGTCGAGTGAGGATTGAGCATCGGTCGTGGGCGGAGATTGGCGGGACGGAGATGCGGGCTGCGCGCGTGAGTGCAGTCGAGTGCGTGCGGCGTGGGCCAGGGTGCGCTTGCTATGTTCGTTCGTATGTGTGAGGGGTCAGAGACGCCATGGGAGCAGCATCAGAAGAAAGAAATTGTTGCGCCGGGCGATGTAATTCTTTTGGGTCCTGCGCGTCGGTCAGGAATGAACGTTTCAGCGACCCGCAGGGTGACGACGATAGCGCGCCCTGTGTCCCTGCATTACGGGTCAGCCCTGCGTAGTGGCGTCTCAACGCCGCTCATGCAACCTGCAATTAGCATCAGGTCACGCATTACGGCCATGTTCGCATTCTAACTGGATGCCGTTCACGGCGCTTGCGGACTCGTTGACAGGCGGTGCTGCAAGATCGACGGTGCATCGTATTGCGCCCCGTCGTTGCACTCAAGTCTGTTGGCGGCTTGGGCACCGCACTTGGGAAGCTTAGCGGCCGTTGACGCCACCTGAAAGCATGTGGCGTCACAACCTGCCATCTCATCTTTCCACACGCGCGTTAGGACCTCTTGGAACCTCCAGGCCTTTGCGAAACCTGACAAGGGACCCCCTCGCCGACTTCGACGTTGTTTCGAGTATCTGGAAAGCTAATGCTCCATGCACAGCCACCATTAGCCCCACCTTCGATCCAAGTCAGGTACCACCTCTGCCTCGCACTTCTTGACTCGCTAGAGCGACGAGGCGGACCAACTAAGAGTTGTGAGAGTGCAACCTGAGAAACGCTGACCGCGCATAGTCTATGTGAAATGGCACCATCAATTTCGAACAACATTAGTCGGCATGAACCCTCGTTCCTCACCATCGTCAACACCGCACCAGCAGGCACGATCACTTTACGACAAGACCTCCACTGATACTTCTTTGAGCTCTGTGTAAACGTCATATCATCACGGCATGAAGGGCCTGTATGATCACTCGCAAATCTTCTCGCTACTCATCATGGTACACTGGTTTTTCACTGCACTCAGTTCCCAACACATTAAACCATGAAGCACAAACGCTCTTCTTCGATGCTATCCCGGCCTTTGAAGTCGCCTGTGGCATCTTCATACAACTCGAGAACAAAGTCAGCAAACTAGCCAAGACTTGAGTCGGCTGGATCACGTAGTTGAATATTCACCTCAAGCTGGAGTCAATTGAGGACCGGCTGTGATATGAAGCTCGTCAAAACCGGCAGTCTTGGAGCGTCACTCCATTTTGGCGCAGATGAGGTTGAGAGCCAAGCTTGCTTGGAAAACCAACGGTTATTTTCGTCCTTGGGCAAATTTTTTGGGGCTCGATTGTTGTCTCGAGTGAAAGTACTGCTTCAAAAGGAAGAGCTTTTTGGGTTTGTAATGAACGTCAACTGGACTGAGCTTCAACCTCACCTCACCCTTGTCTCTGATAGGAACGTAGCAAAATGACCATCGGCGCCAAACTTTGATGCATTTAAAAAGATTTAGTGGGGCGAAGGGATTCTCGCAGTTGACTTTTGGCTCACTGTGAAGTACTATTTGATTTAGAAGCCTTCGTATCTTGCCATCTCAGATCACGTGTGTGCTGGCGTCACCAAACACGGTCTAGCCTTCTAGAAAAGAGTGAAGGAAATCGCACTAGTGACGTGCCAGCGCCCAAGTATAAATCCCGCCCCAACGCACTTTTTCGCAGAGCCACGTCAACCTAAACGGCAACGCGCAAGAATGGACTCTCCCACTATCAAACTAGCTACGCCGGCCCATCATTCTCGTTTGCTAACAATCCCTGGAGGTACAACATGGTTTCAGTTGTCCAAGGTTTCGACTACTTACTGATTCCCGCCTAGAGATTCGTAACCGCATCTATGAGATTGCTCTAGATGGTAGCACAGATAATGACCCACCACGCTCTTTTTCCGCGCGACATCGTACCGACAAATGGTCTGAGATTGATGGAGCTTTCATGGGCTTGACTCAGGTCTGTCATCAGCTCCGGGCCGAGTTCCTACCCATACACCGAGCACGGGTCAAGATCTTCATATACATCAACTCCTTGGCTGGATACCTGCAAGACTCTGTCTTCAAGGTGTATGGCGACATTTCATTGGCCAGGGGCAATATCGTGATTGATATGGCCTACCGAAGGTATTCAGGATCTCCAGACTTCCGAGACCTAATGCTATTGTGCGCTCAAGCCCCTCAATTCCAAGTTGTATTTGCAGAGAGTATCGGAGTCTCTCCACTCATTTCCAAGACAATATTCCATGCCAACAAGTGGCCAGCTTGGCATGAATATATCGCTAGGAAGTCGATATCGATTCGTTCAAATATGGATTGGTTTCCCCACAACGACTGGGAAAGGGCTTGCATCTACTACAACAGGAAAGATGTTCGCATCGACAACCTGATATTGGCTGTCAAACCAGAGTTCGCCAAGGAGTGGATGTACACTTATCGCCCGAACAAGCCAACTCAAGCCGATCTGGAGGAGTGTCATGAGTGGCGTCGAGGCTTGGGGTTGGATCCGGCCACACCTCTCCACCCTATCGCTGAGAAATTAGTGCGCCAGAATGAGCATATCCCTTATCCTGATTTTGAGCGGAAAGCTGGAGTCTAGCTCTCACAAAGCATGTCAGAAATCAGATGGAAATGGTGATGCATTAACTCAGCACTGAACACGAGCAAGGAGATGGTCGCTCTGTTGACGTGGTCCCAGCGAAGTATCAGGCATTCGTATCAGAGGTCTTCCGAACTGAAATCTGCTCAACACGGTATGATCGGAGACTTTAAGGTAGCTATGGCTGGTCAGTGGTTTCAAGCCGGGGAGAGGTAGAGGAAGGGCTTGGACATCACCCTTCGAAGTCACATGTTCGACCGAGAGCGTCATTTCTTGCATTTTCCCAGCACCATGAAACCTCTGGCTCACTAGTTTCCAATTCATAAAATTCTCCAACATTCAAGAATGAGAAAAGATAGCTATCCAAACATCCATCCCGAAGCGGTTAGAGGGTTTTGCCTTACCTAGGTCCGCCAGCGCAGCCTGCATCATCGCAGTTCCACTTGATCATTCTCTCGTACCGCCCTTCACAATGACAAACTCAGCATCATTGGTCACCGACGGGGAAATAGTTACACCCGTGTCAAGACTTCTCACGATACCCAGAGGTGCGACAACGAAGTACATTTGAGCCCTACAGTGACAACTAAATCTCCCGACAGAACTTCGCAACCACATATACGAGGTCGCTCTTGCCGATGGACTTGCTCTTGAAGGAGACGATTTACCTCGCCTTGTCCGCCAAAGAGATGCCAAAAACACCCATGTTCTTGGCGAGAACTGGAACGGGCTCCAGAGGCAGGCATATGGTTTAACCCAAGTCTGCCGCCAGATTCGCAGAGAATTCCTTGCACTGTACAGGAAGGAAGTCAGAGTCCGCGTCGATTTGTGCGACCTAGAAGCTTACATTTCTGGAGTTATTCGGCCTACTGAGATCGACTCAACAGCAATTCACGGCAACATCAGCATAGACGTAACCTCCCCTTGCAGGGTGAACCTCCGGGACGTAATCCTTATGCACAACTATGCACCTAACCTGACCCTCTGCTTCACGCACCCTGAGCCACACAGCGACATGATGTCTATTCTCCTCGACGCCTATCGATGGCCTGAATTCCATGCCTACATCTCTGAGGAGACGACCAAAGTAGAACTTATCGTAGACCACAACGATTTCTTAGAGCTTTGTCCGGGCCCTGAAGGTGAATCAGACTCTGAAGAAGACGGAGAGTCCTACGTTCTTGGAACAGGATGGCCGTTTCCTTACACTCAGGGTTGTGTACTTCATGTGAAAGAGGACTTTGTCGAGTCGTGGATGTACTGGTACAACGTTTCCCAGTGGCCTGACGGGATTTCTACATGGGAGGGAAGGCTTGGGTTGAAAGATCGGAAGAAGGTCAGATGCCCAATTACACCAAAAGTCCAGGCTATATGAATGCTTCCGAATTAGCTTTTTGGACGTGAAAGTTCAGATTTATGGTGTAGGGCGTTGGTGCCTTCCTCGAAAGTGAAGGTGACGTCTTGTTTGTCAACAAAGAACGCGCCACGTGGTTTGGGATGTGTCTCTCCCAAAGCACTCCATTCACCCCCGTACTCATCAAACAGCAGCAATGCAGTGCTGATCTAACAAAAGGAATCAACGATGGTTGCAACGATAATTGAAGTTGCCGATATTCAGACCTCGCGTCTTCTCACCATACCCGGAGGTAGACCAGCAGTTGAACTCCTAAGTAGCTCAGCTGACATGCTTAAAGAGATTCGAAATCGCATATACGACATTGCAGTCAATGACGTACTCGACCAGGCTACAATGCCTGGTCTCGCTCATCCACAGCGCAAAGCACACAGCCTACGCGAAACACAAAGTTTGACTCGGAATTGGCGCCTTTTCAGACGATCTTGTTTGGGGCTGACCCAGACATGTCGCCAGCTACGCGACGAGTTTCTCCCCATACACCAGGCGAGCATACCCGTCACTGTTCGCTTAACCGAACTCGAGGACTACACTGCCACGTTCATCGGCCCTTTCAGAATTGGCAACATCGTAGTCGAGGCTCCAGAGGAGATCCAGAATGTCAATATCCGCGACGTTATATTGCTGTGTCATGGGTCGCCGTCTATGCTTAGCGAAGTCCACTGGAAGATGCCGATGAGGCTACAGAAGCTGCAATGTAGCTTGCACAGATACCCGAGTCTGCAAAGCTACATTGCCGGACAGGTAGATCGAGTCACAGCCGTTCCTGGAATCCGGTGGAATGTTAAGGCAGGCCTTCATGTACCGATGGTCAGGATGCACTTGCACGTCAAGAACGACTTTGGGAAGGCGTGGATGAAGGCGCCCTTCAAGATAGAGAACCAGGAGGAGTTGAAGGAATGGTGGATTGCACTTGGACTACCGGTCGGAATCAACGTGCTGCCCGTCTGGAACTGATCGTGTCGATCACAACCGGAGGGAACAAGCTCGGGAGTTTCCTGCTACAATGAATTGCTGTAATTCAAGAGTGCCTACTCAGTAGTACTTTCTTGGTGTCGAGATGTGTAAGTGAAGGTAATACTCAACAGTACGGCCCCATCGCAACACGCACGTTCCATAACCTTTCATCATTCCTGCACTGCCAAGCAAAAGCCGCCACACTCATAACTTATAATATTCAACTCGATGTCTCCTAAACATAACACTCACATCAACAACAGACAATGAGCGCAACGACTCCAACAATATCGTCCCCGATTATGGCCCAAACATGTCGTTTTCTGGCACTACCAGCAGGTACGCACATGTTCATGTCGTCGAAGGACTGCGACTAACAACTGATCTAGAAATTCATAACCGCATCTATGATCTCGCGATCGAGGATGTGCTCAACACAACCCCGCTACCTGGGCTCGCTCACCCTCATCACTGGTCCCTCCTGCCAGCACCATCCCGAACCGAAGACTGGTCTCATTTCAGAAGATCATACCTTGGCCTATCTCAAACCTGCCGTCAACTACGCAGTGAATTTCTACCCGCCCATCATGGTCGCATCCCTATCACTATTCGCCTGCTTCATCTTCCCGAATACACCACCACATTCATCAATGACCTGAAGGTTGCGAACATCAAGATCGAATTCAGCCGAACCTACTATACTGATATCCGGAACTTTCTCTTGCTCTGCGCTGGCACGTCAAATATTACCGTCAACTTTGGCACAGGCATAGATACTGGGCTAAGCAAGCTTCTCAGCAACTTGAACGCCTACCCAGACTTTTGTACCTACGTTCGCGAGCGGTCGGTCAGGGTGATTGTCGATTGGGGGAATCACGAGTACTTCAGACTTGTTTCGTTCGTCCATAGGCTGGAGGTCCATGTCAAGCGCGAGTTCGAGCAAGAGTGGATGAGAAATCCGACTACGCCAGAGAACAAAGACAAATTGGAGTGCTGATTGCGTGGCCTTGGACTACAAAGCGCCATTGTTGTGCCTGCCGTACAATGCTCCGAGGATTCTTTGAATCTGCACGAGTAGCAAGAGGCCCAAGGTTGCTGGTTGCACGTGTGAGAGCAAGTTCGAGCATCGTACCGCCCATGAGTAATAATCCTGTCGAGCTGGATTCTTCGTCATTGATCTATGTACTCTTAGAGTCAGATTCTTCAAGGCCACAATGACACAACCGCACTTGCCAAGTCACTTTTGCTCTCACGTCTTCCCACTGCACGTGAAACCAGCCCCACGAGTCCTTTACCAGCGCCGTAGTGTCCAGAATATCACTACGCATCTACGCTCCTTCTGCTTTCACGGCCGAAATGCCATTTCATCAGACCGTAATACTCTTCTGCTGAAGCATGCTGGCAGCGCACGTCGTCTCTAATAGCAGTATCAGACAACGAACGCTATGAGTTTAGCAACGTCTTTCCTGTGAGAGGCCTAGCTTCTTCGTTGCGGAGGCTGTATGAAGGTCTGTAACTGGTTCGGTGATCACGTAGCAGGAGTCAAGACGAGGTAGAAACACGCAGCCGCTTCTTCTACTTCGTGCTTAAAGAACCTTGCAGCGTGTGCGAAAGATATGTTTGGAAGGACTCCTTCTGGTGGTCTCGTAACTCATCGATGGCGCTTGAGAAGAGGTGTGTTTTCCAGGGACACGGTGCTGGTTGGCTGCAGGCGAGCAGCTGCAAGGTCAGAGAGAGATATACGTAGGCATAGACGCACCGACGCTTCCAGTAGACAGTTATACATGTAGCTCAAAGCAGTCGGATCCTTCGCATCGATTTCCCCTTACTCTCGATGACTTTACTTATCAACCCCTCCAACCCCCGCCACCCCTCCCACCCCTCCACCCCCTCTCCCCCTAAACCCGCCCCTCCCACCTCTCAGATCCTCCGCCCACGGCCCGCGATCCTCACCAGCCTCAACAATCCGATCATCCTCATCAAACGT
Organism: Lizonia empirigonia; assembly: GCA_009982855.1. Taxonomy (NCBI): domain Eukaryota; kingdom Fungi; phylum Ascomycota; class Dothideomycetes; family Pseudoperisporiaceae; genus Lizonia; species Lizonia empirigonia. Next base: position 240,865 of record JAADKA010000035.1, on the reverse strand, counting down.
ATACCGGAACTTGGCTTCCTTCTGCATGCCCCGCCCCTTGCGCACAGCCTCCGGATTCCAGTCCCGACTCGTCTCGACATCCAACTCCTTCAGCCGTGTCTCGGATACCGCGTCGCTGACAGGGAGGTAGAAGAGCTGTGGTTTCGCAGCCGTGGAGTCGAACAGGTCGTGCAGTGTCTTGAAACTCGCCTCGGCGTCTTTCTTCAGCTCTTCGGTGGGCGCGGTGGGGAGCGGGGCGGCGGCGTTGGATGTGCGGCGGTCGTCGGTGCTTGCGCGAGGGCCGCGCGGCGCGTTGGATGGTGCGCCGGAGCCGAGTTCCTGGTGGATCGCGATGGTGCCGTCTGGGCTGTCGGCGTATATGACTTCGAATCGTTTCGCGGCGATAGGCCGCCCGGAGGCACGCGCGTCCTTCTCTGCGGCGAGGGCGTCTTCTTCGATCTGGATCCATTCTTCGACTTTGTCGTCGGGGACGAAGTCGACCCATAGCTCTTTGCGATTGCCTTCGGGTGGCCAGATGGAGCCGTGTAAGCTTGCACGCACGCGACTTGCGGCGGTTGTGGAGGTGAAGAGAACGAGGGCGTGGGTCTTCATGTTGTCTAGGAACAACGATTTAATGATCGAGGGATCGGGTGATGATGACGGCGGCGATGCGAGAGATGTGAGATGCGTGCGGAGTGGTTCAGGGCGTAGTGGACGCATGAAGTTGCGGATGCAGAGGGCTGACGTTACTGGGTGAATGGCTGGAATGGTGGGTCTGTCGTCGTTTAAGGCATCTGCTGGCAAGCTGGATGTGGGTTGTACAAGGTCTTTGTAGCGGCTCGTGTTTTCTTTCTTCTCTCGTTTGTTGTCTGGCGTTAAGTCCTCTGGTCTCCGCTGCTCCATGAATGTATCATTGTCTTCCTTCAGGTGAACCTCTGGGGCCGGCTCTTGACTTGGCCTTGGCTTCTTCGCAAGAACCTCCTTCGCTGTGAGATCTGGCGAATCGCTCCTCCTCTTCCTTTTCCGTGTGTCAGCCTCTAGTTCTTCTGTGTTGAGCCTCGATGTCTCGGCGGTTGACCCCTCTGGAATTGGTAGAAGTTCTGGCTTTTCGACAGTCGCTCGTTCGTTTGGAGCTGGCGAAGGTGTCTGGACCTCCATAGCTGTATCTCGTGACGCTTTTGGCGTTTGTGGCTCCGGCTGCGCCAGCCTCAAAGCCTCAGCGGCCGGCCCAGGAGCTTCAGGAAGCTCGTCTTGTGCAACGCTGCCGCCTGTTTCCTTCAATTCCACCTCTGCTTCTGCATCTGTAGGTTCGGTGATGTGCGGTCCAACTTGATCATCTTCGGGGCCCGCAGGCGCAGCTCTGAAGATCTGTATAGGTTGAGGTCCACCTACTTCCTCATACATTGTATTGTCCTCGGCAGTATGCTCGATCGTTTTTGTCTCATTTGGTGGAGGCACATCACTTTCAATGTGTGATATAGTCTCCGGTGAGCGATCTGCTGTCGGTGCGGGGACAGGAGTTGGCTCTGCTTCTGTCTGAGCTTCGGTCGCGGTCGCGGCCGGATTGGGTTCTAAGCCGGCGTCAGCACCTCCACTAGCTTCTGTGAAAGTATTCAACAGACCTCCAGCTTCTGCAAGTGGGACTTCAGGCACAGTCTCTTCTTGCGCGCTTGTTGTCTTCACCTGGTCTGACTCTCCAGTACCGGGCACTGCATCTTCGTGCGCATTGCTTGCCTCAAGAGCTTCCATGCTAGCGCTGTCCACTTCTTCCAGCTTCGCGACAATCTCCGCTTTCTTTGTGAGGCCAGTGCTCGGTATGCCTCGCTCCTTCAACAGCTGTCGAAGCTGCGCGACAGTCTGTTTGTTGTAATCGGCCATTGCGATTGGTACGCAGAGTTGATGCGATCGTGTGTGGCTTTCAAAGCTCCACAGTGTGTAAAATGATCAAGTTCAAAGTACTGAAATCAAGAGAAGAAACTCGAAGTGAGGACGGATGGGCGAAACTTGACGTTTGCAGCTTCGAGAACGCGCGACGGGGACACGCTAAGCCGACTTGGCGTGCATCGGCGTGCGCCACGTGCGTGGAGATCGTCAACCGTTGTGGGGCCTCAGCCTTGTCGGCATCTCCCTCGGGCGCGCTTTGTTGCGGGCGCGGCGACGTTGGTCAACTTTGATATGAACAGCAATAGTATTCCGTATGATGCCGCTAACCCAAACACCTTGCTTTTGGCAAGACAATACGCTTACACTGACCACCCACGCTATCATCACACATCAACCACCCTCCCTTATTCTACATCTGCTGTCAGCAACACTTCAGACGTCGCCTGGTCTGTGATATCTTTGCTTTGCAATTGCTCATGGATCTCAGCGATCTCATCCCTCACGTACACTAGTTCTTGCCCAGATGGTGTCAGCAAGGACGCGCATGAGAAACTAGTCTCAAGTCAATCAAGACCTGGCCTCTTCAAGCTCAAGCTCCAACTGCCTGATGCGCTCATCCTTCTCGCGAGCTGACGGTTCTTGTGCTTGAGCACCAGCCTTGGCCTTCAGTTGAGTGACCTCGCGCAGAAGCAGCGCAATTTGATCTGACTGATCAGCCATGATCTTGTTCTGATGCTCAAGTTGAGACTTGATGTCACCAAGCGCGTCGCGGAGAGCCGAAGCGGGCCCGCCAGCGCTAGGTGTTGACGAGGATGCAGGTGCGGCCGCTGGGGCAGGGGTAGACTGAGCTGGTGGTGTGGTGGGCTTAGACTGCGCAGGAGGAGATGCTGGTGCGGGCGTGAATTTCGCCTGCTCAGGTTCCTTAGTGATGATCGGACCTCTTGTCTTCTCCTCTTGCTTCGCAGCAGTGACAGATGGGCGCTGGACTGGCTTGGCTACCTCCTCAAAGCTAGACTCGCTCTCCTTGTCCGAGTCTACTTCTTTCTCGGCAAACTTGTCAGCCTGGGAAGACAGAGAAGCGTTGTCCTTCAGCTGCGGTGGTGGCCCGCGGGGTTGCACAGGTGCTGGTGTTGGTTCCGGCGCAGCCTTGGGGGCTTCAGCCTTGACAGGTGATGGCTGCGCAGATACAGGCTGAGGTAGCTTGTAGTCGGACGGAACCTCCTTGGGTGCCTCGCCGTCGTAGATGCTCTCAAGCGAGATCTTAGGTGGCATTGCGGTCTTACCGCCGAACCACTCATCAGCAGTGACACCAGCCTTGAGTCCATTCGTGGGTGGGTAGATGTCGCTCTGGAACATCTCGGCGCGACGAGGCACGATGAAGGATACGGGCTCGATGAAGCTGTCATTAACAGTCTTGAAGCAGCGCAAGACCTCGTTCTCGTGAAGGTTGATGCCGCGCTTGGGCATGAAAGCGACACCGCGCTGCGGGTTGGGAGAAGAGTACTCGGACAGGTACTCGAATTTGTCGTTCTCGTATTCGTAGTAGCGGATGTTTCCGTCACTGTAGATTTTAGTAAGGCCATTCAAATGGAACAATGCATTGTGCGCGCTTACCCCTTGCCTGCAAGATACAAGCATTGTGTGCCGTCGTCCCAGAAAGGCATGCAAACACCGGAGATAGAGTCGAGAATCTGGAAACCGCCAATGGGCTCCTTAGGGTTGCGGGGGTCCCATAGACCCAATTGACGGTCGCTCATGCGGGAGAAACCAGTGGTCGCAATGCGGTCGGTCTCACCCATCCAGACAGCGCGGCTGTTCTTTGCGCCGGGATGGCCAGGAACCTCCTGGGCGGGGTTCTCTTGACGAACATCCCATACGCGCAGCTTCTTGTCTCGACACGTTGTGACCAGCTGAGAGCCGTCGGCGCTCCAGGACAGCGATTGCACAATGTCGTTGTGCTTGAGGGTGAGCTTGGCCTGGCCAGCTTCGACGTCCCAAAGCTTTACAGTGTAGTCGCCAGAGGAGCTGGCAAGGACGCTCTCGGCAGCCGGATTGAAGAGGACGTGGCCGACTTTCCTACGTAGGTGTTAGATCTCCTCCAAAAAGCAGTTCAGCACTAATGCGCACCTCATGTGTCCGCTAAGCCTGGCCACAGGTGAAACGTCGGCAGGCTCCTCGCCATCAGATTGAAGCGTAAAGTTCTCTGGAACTTGCCAAATGAAGACCTGCGCGTGGTAAGCCCTGCTCTGAATGTAACGAAGGGTCCAGCCGCACCTTGCCGTCGTCTGAGGCGGACGAGATCAGTCGGTCGTTGAACGGACTCCTATAGGTTTATGAGCGCCCGTCCCAATCCCCTATTGCAAACGTGTGTGCGTACCAGTCGGTGTCGAGGACGGCAGCCGTATGTCCGCGGAAGAGGGGCATCAGCTCGGGGGCGCGGCCACGCTCATCGATAGGGATAACGGCGAAGGCGCCGCCACCGCTTGCCTCCCAATTGACGGAGATGTACTCAGGGTTGGCCTGCGAGGGTATGAGCGGTTATAGTTTGTGGTCGCGTGCAAGGCTGTGCTGACCTTGATCAAGTTGGTGTCCCATGCATTTTTGGAGATGCGAAGGTTGTCGTAGCATGTTTCCTGGCGACGCGTCAGTTTGCATGCAGTGTACGATTATGGTAATCGCATACCTTCTTCGTGCCCTTGCCAAAGACGTGGCCTGCGTGCACATGTCAGTCTTATAAGCAACACGGAGGCGGTCGCGGGAGCACTCACGGTATTTGGAGGCTCTCACAAAGCGGCCAGCCATCGTAGCGGTATGTGCCTAGGCTGTTCAGTGTAGGTGTGGTATTAGATATGTGCAGCCCCTGAAGTGACAGTCCAGTAGGCGCCGGTGGTGATGAGAGGGCTGTCTGCGACCTCCGAGACGTTTCAATGCGCTGCTGCATCGCCGCGGAGAGCTTGGCGGACCCACCAACAACCTTAGAACCCATTATCTCAGCGGGCTCAGGCGGCAGGTGGGTGCACAGCCACAAGGGCAAAGTTCTACCTGCTGTCTAAGGGACTTTGGTGCGCGCCACACCTCCCTGGCTGCCGCCTGAGCCCGCTGAGATAAAGAACTCATGTCATTTTGCGGGCCGCTAGAGTCGACATCGTTAACGGTATATGGCTCAGCCATCCTCCTGCTCTCCACCACCCCTCAACGCTACAGCTTGCCAGCAAATTAGCTCACAAGCATCTGCATGTTCTTAGTGCTGTCGTTCTGGTGGAGCTAGTTGACAAAACCAGCCAGGGAACATGATAGCCATAGTCACGCGTTGTACGATTTAAGTGGGCAAAAGCAGGATTGTGCAATTTCCAATCATCGAGTAACGTACGTCACGGACGAGTTGCCCACACGGGCGAGTTGCCCACCTTGCCAAGCCCCCACCAAAATCTACTGTTGCGAATAGTAGAAAACGCACCTTAATGTCTTATACAGTACTGCAAAGTAGAGTATATTAATCGGAGACTATTTCTTCTACTTTTTTACATGTGCGCGAGTTGTGCCCAGCCTTGCCGTAGCGTCCACAGCGCCTTGAGTCAGCTCGCTGCCTTCAGCGCGCGCGCTCTTCTTCGCCTTCTTCCTATCGCTACGCGCTGCAAACTCCTTTAAGGTAGTCAAGCGCACGCCCTCTTCAGCTGTAAGGGTCCCCTCAGCCTGTATATGCTTTCTCTTACGCGCTTTACGGCGTGAGGCGGCCTCGTTAGCTGCCTGAAGCTCCTTGACTTGGTTGCTCATCAACACCAAGGAATGCGCCATCATCTCTGCGCCTTTAGCGAGCTTTTCAACCGCTTCAACCATATGGGTAGGCGAGCTATTAACGTGCCTCTGAATCCTCTCTCGAATCAGCGTTGATTGCGACCCAGAAAAGAACACCATTCTATCGAAATCCAAGATATTGGTTAAATCAACCTAAAAACACTGCTATAGAGATTAGCAGAACTAGCTGTACCTATCGACACCGCAGGCAGCGCGATGCCGGGACCACAGCGCGAGGGAGAAGGGGGCTGCCAACCAGACGCGGTGCCAGCGCGTCCAGCCGGGGATGCCCCCAACGCCACGCAGGGAGCAACAGGGGAACCTGAACAGCAGAACAGGATACAGGGGAACACAGAGAGGGAGATCTTACAATGGCTGAAAGAAACACAGAGGACGGGAGTAGAAGGGCTCCGCAAGGCCACCACTGTCCAGGACGCGACGCGGGTTGCCCACGACCTCCTGGCGGCGGTTCGCCGAGTGGAAAAAATTTTCACCGACAAGTCGAAGAGCACCACCACGGCGACAGGAGGAAGGAACGACGAGACTTGGGCACTGCAGGCAGTGCTGAGGAGGCTCGACGCCATGGAAAAGAGAATGGGAGGGGCCCCGGCCCGAGAACAAGGGGAACAGAAAGGGCCGCGCACCTGGAGCCAGGTGGCGGCCAAGGGCACAAACCAGCCGGCGAAGATTGAGCTGAGGATGGAGGGAATGGAGGGGGCAGAAAGAGAGTCCCCACAGGCCCAATTGGAGCGTATCCGGGTGGCGATACCGGACGCTCGCGCGATCATCACCCACCCAAGGTCCGTGCACAAGGTGTCGGTGGTGGTCAGGGACGCGGCCCGCCGCGACCAGATCATCCAAACGGGCCTACAGGGCGCCGAGGGCATGAAGCTCATCCGGAAACCACACCTGGTCATGGTGTCAGGCATCTCGCTAAACACACCAGTCAGAAATAGCAAGTGCACAGAAAACGACGAATGGATCAACCAGGCCCATACGAGGAACCCGAACATCAGGATTGAAAGAGTCGCATGGCTCTACTCAGACAAAAACCTCACTTCCAGGAGGGAAGGAGGCAAGCAAAAGAAGGGGTCCCTCCTGATGAACGTAGGAACGGAAGAGAACCAGAAAAAACTGGTCAAATCAGGCTTCCTGATGGGAGCCGAGTGGCATCCAGTCCAGCTCTGGGACGTGTCGCTGACAGACGGCCAGTGTTTCAAATGCTGGAAGTGGGGACACACCCAATCCGTATGCAACGCCCCCAAGGAATGAAGGTAGTGTTCCTAGTGTATGACCAGATCCCGCAGACAGAGATCGAAGGCACTGTCGCCACAGACCTCACAGAGGGGATCCGTATAAGAACGCAGGGAACATGGACCCACCTGATCAACGTGTACAGCCCACCCATAGGAGCGGGTAGGGAAACAGCGGAGGACATCGAAGCATGGCCAGACATCGAGAACCTCCTCCACGGAACCCACCCAACAACTGCAACACTAGTGATCGGGGACTTCAACGCGCACCACCCAGAGTGGACGGGAAAGGCTGCGCCCGGGGAACCGCAGGCGGAACGCCTAAGGGCAAATATGGTCAAATGGGGGCTCCGCCTCCTTAACGAACCAGGAGTACCAACGTGGAGGAGTGGACCCCTCCACACAGTCATCGACCTGGGATTCGCCAGCAGGGCGACAGCAGACAGAATCATAATGTACCGGCCAAGGGAAGACTGGGCTATTACCCGCGACCACATCCCCATCGAAATCCGCATAGGCACAGGACCGATAGCCAGGAAGACGAACAAACGTTTCGCCCTGAAAAAAGCTGACTGGGACAAGATCAAGGTTGCGGTGGGCCACGGGGAGTGGGCCCAGGCCACAGGCAGGTGGGCACTCGAGGGACTGATCAAACAGGTCGGAACTGCCCTGGAGAACCACTGCCCAAGGAAAAGGATTAGTGACAAGGCCAGACCAGACTGGTCCCCAGAAGCCACAGAAATCCTGGGAGAGATCAAAAGGGCAAGAAGGGCCTTCCAACGGGACCACACCGAGGACAGCGAAAGGAACTGGAAGTCACTCCGCAACCAGCTCAAGCGCACCCTGCGGTCGAACGCAAGGACGCGGTGGAGGAAAGTCGTGGCAGACCTGACAAATGACGACAACGAGGCCAACGCCCACAACAAGGGTCTGTGGAACCTGTCGAAATGGAGTAGAAAGGTTGAAGGCGGACAGGGGCAGTCAGTGAACGTACCCCCACTCCGAAGGCACGAACAAGACGAAGCGGAGACCTCAAACGGCGCAAAGGCCCAAATCCTGGGAGAACGGTTCTTCCCGGCGAGCGGGGCGGCGGACCTATCAGACATCGACCCGAACCAGACGCACCCACGCTTCGACTTATCACCAGAGATATCCCCAGACGAGCTCACGGAGGTTATAGCCATGCTTCCCAACAACAAGGCCCCAGGCCCTGACCAGATCCAAAACGAGGTGTGGAAGGTCCTTAAAGAAGACATAGCAGACAGCGCCGCTGCCGCGATTACTCAAATGCTCAGGGACGGAGACGTCCCCATGTGCCTAAAGGAGTCAACCACAGTGGTACTTAGGAAGGAGAAGAAAAAGGACTACTCTCTCCCAGGCAGCTACCGGCCTATCGCTCTCGAAAACACGATGGCAAAAATCGTCGAAAAAATTGTCGCAAACAAGATCACAGCCGCGATGGAAGACAGGGAGCTCACACCCTGGAACCAAATGGGAGCCCGCAAGAACAGGTCCACACTCACGGCGATGGAACTACTCACAGGCACAGTAACCACGGCGTGGGGTGCGGGGCAACCAGTGGTCTCGGTACTGGCGCTAGACCTAGCAGGAGCCTTCGACAACGTAGCCCACGACCGACTCACGTGGGTCCTCCGACGGAAGGGATTCCCAGAGTGGATAGTAGTATATGTGGAGGCGTTCCTCAAGAACAGACGGACGAAGATAAGCTTTAACGACTTCGACAGCCCATGGATAGAGACCAATACTGGCATTCCCCAGGGATCGACTCTCTCACCAATACTCTTCCTCCTCTTCATATCCGACCTCCTCCAGGACCTGGGTACAGTCCAAGACAAATGTCTGGGATTCGGGTTTGTAGACGACACCAACATCATGGCGTGGGGACCGTCCGCCGCGGACAACTGCCGGAGGCTCGCCACTGCCCACACGCGGTGCGAGCAGTGGGCATCGCGCTTCGGAGCTAGGTTTGCGCCGGAGAAATACCAACTAATGCACCTCACGAGGAGACGGAACAGGGGGGGAGACCTCCTCTCCACGGTCACGGTAGGAGACCAGCCAGCGGAGTTGGTCACATCTATGAGAGTGTTAGGAGTGTGGGTGGACCCTAAACTCTCATGGAAGACCCACATCCAGAAGGCAGCGGCGAAGGGGGAGGCAGCATTCCAAGCCATGTCCAGAATCACGGCGTCGTCATGGGGACCGTCAGTACGCAAATCGAGACTGATCTACACAGCGGTCACGAGGCCAATCATGGTGTACGGCTCCCAGATATGGTCCGCTGGCAAGGGAGGTACCGGAATCCGTGAGACAGCGCTTCGAAAACTCCTCATCGTCCAGAACAAATGCCTACGGAAGACACTTGGGGCTTATAAGAGGACGCCAATAGCAGCAATCGAGAAGGAAAGTGGCACACCACCACTGGCCATGTACATCAGGACAGTGGCACTACAGTGGGCAGTCACAACAGCGAACCACTCAGTCACTAGGCAAATCAAGACAGCACTAGAGGAGGTGTGGCAGTCCGCCAGGACAGGAGGACGAGCAGCGAGAAGGGGCAGACCAGCCAGACACATCGCCCAGCCAGCGACGGACATAGAAGGTGTGCGCCGGGCCGGCGCCACGATCGTGGAGGAAAGAGAGACCCAACGCCAGGCCTCGCTGGCCAGCATGGGAAAAGAGGGCAGGACCCGCGGCCGGCAGATCCAATCCAGGAGCAAAGTCAAGGAGATAGCCCGTGACCTCACAGAGAAATGGAAGGAGAGGTGGGAACGCGCGGCAGCGAAGCAACGCAGATCGGCACCTACATGGAAAGAGGGCTGGGAGTTCCAACCCCTCCACCTGTACGACGACGTCCCTAAACACGTGGCTACAGCGATCGTGCTACTCCGCACGGAAGTACTGGGACTTAAGGCATGGTTAGCGGGCATAGGGGTGCCAGGTGCCGACCCAGCCTGCACATGCGGTCACTCGAGGCAGACCCTCACACACATCCTCTCGTTTTGCCCGGACCAGAAGGAGGCGAGGCTCAAACTGATGGAGAGGGCAGGCACGACAGACCTTCCCCGACTACTCCGTGACTGGGAGAAAGTCGCGGCGGCAGGGAGATGGCTACTGGACACGGGGCTACTAGAGCAGTTCAGAGTAGCCCTTGAGGTAGAACAGACTAATACCGGGGGTGGTCCCCGTTTGCAGCTATAGGCTAAGAACCACACAAGCCCTTCTGCTCCCCTACAACAGGGCAGCACCGACGAGGAAGGAGCGGAACTTGCACGGAGAAACGCAGCGAGGGAAGAGGCAGGGGTGTTTAGCTCGACTAGAGCATGTTGGCCCTGTACACGGAGACGAGTACATAGTGTTTATAGACCCGAAAGGGAACCAGGTAGCACTCTAAATTAAATTATTAATTATTGATTGCGACCCAAATTCCAGGGTATTACTTGGGGTTTTAGACACCCAAGGCGTGTCGTTGATAGTAGGTGGTGTGGGTGTACGCAGGCGGACGTCAAGCTTCGATATCACCGCCTCTGCGTCAAGTGGGACTAAGCCAGCACCTCGAAAGCCTCCCTGGATATTGCTTTCAGTGATAGCGTCCTTAAAAGTACCAATAAAGCAGGGCAGGAACTCGAGTTTAGTGATGTGGTTGATCTTGTTGCGCATCAGGTTCTCGGCTTGGCGCCCGTACGCCTTCTTTAGTGGCGAGAAACAACCCACGTCAAGAGGCTGCAGGAGGTGCGACGAGTGAGGAGGCATGCAGAGAGTGATAATCTTGTTCTCCTTGCAGTACTGCTGGAATTTGAGCGAGTCATGGCTCTCGTGGCCGTCGATAACGAGCAGACGATAGCTTCCTACAGTCCTCTTCTTTGTGTGCGCGTCAAAGTGCTTTAACCACTCAAGACCAAGCTCATTTATTGTCCAGCCGTTCTTAGAGACTGCAATAATCCAATCGTGAGGTAGATTGTCTTCCTTATACTAGGTAGAGAGGTGGTTCTTGCCTTGGAAGATGATGAAGGGTGGGATTGCCCACCCTGTCGCGTTGATCCCTTGGATCACTGTAGTCCACTCGCGATTGCCCTGCTGAACGCTCTTCGGCCGTCCTCGGCACTCAGAGCCTGTGACTACTGCTCCAGTTGATATCATGCCCATCATGAAGCCAGACTCGTCAAAGTTATGGGTGTCCTCATCAAGGATACCGTGCTTAGCCTTTGTGTTCTCTACAAGTCGGAACCAGCCTTGTATAACCTCAGGATCCTCACAGAGGGCTCGCTTATAGTCGTACTTGCGATTGAACTTGACTTTGAGCTCAGGGCGACGTTTGACGAAGGTTGAAGCCCAGTTGACGCCTACTGGCGGCTGGCCACGCTCCTTGCGCAGTAGATCAGCCATATCCTTAACAGCAGCAAGCCGTGGCGGGAATCCTCGCGCGTCAAGATCGAGTATATGTTGAACAATCACCTCCACCTCTGTTGGCCAAAGATTTGCTGAGTTGGGCGCGCAATCGCGTCTAGGCTGCTTTCCAGCGCGTCTGTTAGCAAGCGTTCTTCGAGGAACGCTGTAGATCCGAGCAGCGGGTCGTTCAGAGAGATTCGCGTCTTGTTTAATAGCCTGAAGCGCAATCTGTATTCGAGCCTCCTTTGAAGTAGATAGGCTGTTGTGTAGTTGAGTTATCGCGTTCATAGTGTGTAGGATAGTAGATTTTGGTGGGGGCTTGGCAAGGTGGGCAACTCGCCCGTGAGGTACGTTATAGATTTCTCTACTTTGCTCAACGTAGATACTAAGCGAGTGAGCATTCTAAGCGAGTGAGCACCCCACCAACTTTCTATAAAGTAGGAGACGGGCGAGTCGGACACTGTGCCAAGCCCCCACCAAAACCATCTTAACTACTACTATACACGCGATGTCTCAACAACGCCACGATTTACCAGCTTCAAAGGAGGCTCGAATATAGCTCGCAATTCAGGCTATTGAACGCGACGCGACACTATCTCAGAGATGAGCTGCATCAATCTACAACGTCTCACATACAACACTAAGCGACCGACGCGCTGGAAAGCTGTTTCGACCTAATTGCACGCCCAATTCAATGAAGCTACTTAAAACAGAAGAGGATGTGATTGTCCAGCATATACTCGACCTTGATGCGCGAGGATTTCCGCCTAGGCGCGCAGCCGTTAAAGATATGGCTGATTCCTTACTTGCTGAGCGTCACCGCGACCCAGTTGGCCAAAACTGGGCTAAGACCTTTGTTAAGCGTCGGCTAGAGCTCAAAGTCAAATTCAATCGAAAATATGACTATAAGAGAGCCTTATGTGAGAGTCCTCAGCTTGTAAGAGACTGGTTCCGGCTGGTAGAGAATACGAAAGCCAAGTACGGCATCCAGGATGAAGACACCTATAACTTCGACGAGGCTGGCTTCATGATGGGCGTTATATCAACTGGCGCAGTAGTTACAGGTTCTGAGCGTCGAGGGCGGCCAAGGAGCGTTCAGCAGGGCAACCGGGAGTGGACTACGGTAATCCAGGGCGTCAACGCAACGGGGTGGGCAATTCCACCCTTTATCGTCTTCCAGGGCAAGAACGACCTCTCTGCCTGGTACAAGGAGGAGAATCTACCCCACGACTGGGTTATCGCGGTCTCTGAGAACGGCTGGACGACGAACGAGCTTGGTCTCCAGTGGTTGAAGCACTTTGACAAGCATACGAAGGGGCGCACTGTTGGCTCACACCGACTGCTTATAGTTGATGGCCATGAAAGCCACGACTCGCTCGAATTCCAGCAATACTGCAAGGAGAATAAGATTATCACTCTCTGCATGCCTCCTCACTCATCGCATATCCTGCAGCCACTTGATGTGGGTTGTTTCTCGCCGTTAAAGAAGGCGTATGGGCGCCAAGCCGAGATCCTGATTTGCAACCGGATTAACCACATCACTAAACTTGAGTTCCTACCATGCTTTATTGCTGCTTTCAACGCTGCGATTACAAAGAGCAATATCCTAGGAGGCTTTCGAGGCGCTGGCTTGGTTCCGATCGACCCAGAGGTGGTGATATCGCAGCTTGACATACGGCTGCGCACCCCTACGCCACCTACCGTCGAGGACGGTCCCTGGCAGTCGCAAACACCAAGCAATACCCTAGAATTTGGGTCGCAATCAAAGCTAATTCAAGAGAGGATTCAACAACATGTAGATAGCTCGCCAACCTCAATGGTTGATGCCCTTGCAAAGTTTACTAAAGGCGCGGAGATAATGGCGCATTCTTTGGTGTTAATCACTAAGCGCAACGCTGAGCTTCAAGCCGCTAACGAGGCCGCCTCACGCCGTAAATCGTACAAAAGAAAGCGAGTACAGCAGGAGGGAACCTTAACAGTTGAAGAGGGCATACAATTAACAGCGCTCAAGGAGTTTGGGGCGCGCAGTGATGGGAAGAAGACGAGGAAGAGGGCGCGCGCTGATGAGGGCGGCCAGCCTTTAAGGCGCTGTGGACGCTGCGGCGAGGCTAGGCACAACGCGCGCACGTGTAAGCTAGATGTAGAAATAGTTTCTAAATAATATCCTATACTATACATCACTATACAGCACTGTCAAGGACCGTAGTGTTGAAAAATTAAGATGGTTTTGGTAGGGGCTTGGCACAGTGTCCGACTCGCTCGTCTGTCCGACTCGCCCGTCTCCTACGTTACCCTACAACTGTAAATCGACTATGGCTCCACCAAACGTAGCCCAACACGCTTCTTATGAGGCTGATATATACCTTGCAATCTCAGTTCTTAATGCAAATCAAATTTAGACCGAAAAGCGCGCTGCAGAGACGTTTGAAGTCTCTCGCGCTACCCTCCACCGCCGACGCGCTGGCAAACCTGCTAGACGCGATTGCCAGCCCAACTCAAAGAAGCTTACCCAGCAAGAGGAGAAAGTGATAGTAAAGCATATACTAGATCTAGATCAACGTGGATTTGCGCCTACGTACGCAGCTGTACGTGATATGGCTGATAAGCTGCTCTCGGCGCGTGGTGGCTCTCCTGTAGGCGGAGACTGGCCGCGCAACTTTGTCAAGCGTACGGACAGTCTCACGACGCGTTTCAATCGAGCGTACGACAGGCAGAGAGCTCTATGCGAGGATCCAACCCTGATCAGGAGCTGGTTTGAGCTTGTGGAGGAGACAAAGGCCAAGTACGGCATCTGCGATGACGACGTCTACAACTTTGACGAGGCTGGCTTTACAATCGGGTGCCAAAAGTCTGTTCGCGTTGACGCATGGACCACCACAACCACATTTGATTACCAACTTCAAAGCAGTATAACTCTCTACTACATAGACCAAATAAGACAATTAGGGTTGCAAATTAATCGCATTACGCTTAGTATCTAGTCTGGTAGCCCTTTGCACGTCGCACAGCGTCTAGGCGTCGTGGCATAGACCTAATAAGGCGTTTGATCAGTGCGTCAGGTATAGCAGCCCATGCCTCAATCAACCCCAATTCGAACGCCTCCCACTCAGCTAGAGAGTCTCCCATATAGTCAAATTCAGGATGCAGCTCATGGAGCTTCTTTTTAAGTGCCCACCACATGTGTTCAATAGGGTTAAGGTCAGGTGAGTATGGTGGCCATTTGATCGTAGCAACACCATGAACCTCTAGCCACTCCTTCGAGACCTGGGAAGTGTGGATAGGTGCGTTATCCTGCATAAACCACTCGCCTGGCCTGTAGCTGTCCTGGAGACCTTCCTCAAGTGCTCGTATGTAGCTCTGAGCTGTGTATCCATTGCGTTTGGCTGATGTGTCGCGATTCATAATTACTAGACGACTACGCCTTGCTCGGCCACCTGGAGTCATCCATATTGAGCCCCATACCATACGAGCAGGTTGGCGAGCAGTGGTGACCTCCTCAACCATCTCGTGCGACCATTTATCCTCAGGTAGTCGCCATACCCAGGGCGTGTTGTGGCCAGATCCACGAGCAACGCTGCACTCGTCACTGAACCTGATAGTACGCCTCCCAAAATCAAACCCCAGCCATTCATTAGTAAGATTGAGGCGTTCCGCAGCTGTGTTCTTGTTGATTTTTGGCCTACGTCTCGCTCTGAACTTGCGGTATCCCTCGTCAGCCATTGCGCGCTGCACAGTACGCTTAGAAACGCTGGGGTAGGTAGTATTGGCGTCCCACAGTCCAGCCTCCTCCATAAGCTTGTGGTACTCAATACCTGGGTTTTTCCGAGCAATCCGTAGCAGCCGGCGATGGTCTCTACTAGTCAATGTAGGTGGCCGGCCTGTCCGAGGCTGCGTTGTGGTGCTGCAGCTGGTTGTCCATCGGAGTACTGTTTTCTGTACGCACCGCTGCGAGCAGTCCAGCGCGTCAGCAACTTCGCTTGTCGACACACCAGCCTCAACCTGGGCTAAGCAGTATATCCGTTGGGCTTCTGATAATTCACCTCCGCGCACTCGATTTGATGAAATTTTAGTGCTAAAAGCTCTCATATTGATGTAGTCGTGTGTAGTTGAAGAAGATACCCCTCTTTAGAGTTCGCGTTGTTGAAATGGTCTGTGCACACGCGCGAACAGACTAAAGTCCTAGTACAGTATGATGGGCAAGATCACGACTCAGCTCGTCGTAACAGGGTCAGAGAGGAGAGGCCGGCCAAAGACTATCCAGCCTGGCGACCGTGAATGGGTGACGGCGATCGCTGCCATCAACGCTGCTGGCTGGTCAGTCCCGCCATTCCTCATCTTCGCTGGCCAGTATCATCTATCTGCCTGGTACGAGGAAGCAGAGATCCCACGCGACTGGGTGATCGCAGTCAGCGACAATGGCTGGACGAACAACGAGCTAGGAGTAGAGTGGCTGAAGCACTTCAACGCTCACACGAAGACTCGCGTCGTCGGTGCGCGTCGCCTGCTTGTCCTTGACGGCCATGAGAGCCACCACTCTCTTGAGTTTCAAGAGCTCTGCAAGGAGAACAATATCTACACGCTCTGCATGCCGCCTCACTCATCCCACTTGCTGCAGCCGCTTGACGTTGGCTGCTTCTCGCCATTGAAGCGCGCGTACAGCCGTGAGGTTGAGAGCCTGATCCGTCACCACATCAATCACATCACCAAGCTCGAGTTCCTGCCAGCCTTTAAGGCCGCCTTTGTACAAGCCTTTACGCCAGCTAATATCTGCTCAGCCTTTCGAGGTGCAGGCCTTGTGCCTCTCCAACCAGACGTTGTACTGTCAAAGCTTGACGTGCAGCTGCGTACACCTACTCCAGTTGCTCTACCAGAGGCTCTCTGGGAGGCTCGTACGCCGAGCAACGTACGTGAGCTGGAGGCTCAATCAACGTTAATACGTGATCGCGTGCGCCGGCATAAAAGTTCATCGCCTGCCTCTATCATTGAAGCGATCGATCAGCTTAAGAAGGGCGCTGCGGTGATGATGCTCTCAGCTGAGCTGATGCGCGATCGGATCACCAGCCTCGAGAAGGCTAACGAGGCAGCGTCAGCACGTACACAACGTAAGAAAAAGCGTGTACAGAAGCGAGGAGTGTTAACAAAGGGAGCTGGAGAGGATATACTCGCTCAACGTGAGGCTGATCAGCAGATTTCTCGTGAAGAGCGTCAGAGAGGAGAGCGATCAGGCCTCAACCGCCAGGCTTTGGCGCGCTGCAAGAGGTGCAGAGAGACTGGGCATAACTCACGTACGTGTAAAAAAAGATACTTTACATACTGCTTAATGTCTAATATTAATATCTATGTATTTTATCCTGACTTGGTTGAGGTGCGCAGCTTTAGAGGTGCTGAAAGTTGGTAGGGTGGAGGGAACACCAAAATCGTGATTTGCCCTATACTGTCGAGTAGGGGTTCCTTCCCGTATCGAATTGTTCGCAAGAGCAGGACGATGGCGAAAATCACGTCCACCGGCCGGTGCACGACGTTGTGTCGCCTTGAGGAGGTTCTTTGTGCGAGCTCTACCCCTCAAGGGCCACGGTGGCAGAGTTTTCACACCGCAAAGCAGAAACAACAACAAAACAGAGGAACTTTCTTAAAAACCACCCGACATGCGCCCTAAAGGGTAGCCATACTTGCTGCCCTAGTTTGGGCGTACGACAGGACACCTCTGTGCTTGCGCCGCTCTGAGAGCGCAGCAAACACTGCGACGAGGGCAGGAACAGTCCCAACTTCCAGTCCCTTCTCAGCGGAGACTTGTTAAGACTAGCAATTCTGGGCAAAGCGTACACACAAACACTGCTAGGAGGCACGACTAAAGTTGGCGGTCAAGAGGAGGGCCTTAAACAGCGTGGTGCTCGCAACCGCTTTAAGCTGGCCACAAACCTACGGTACGCGCCGAGGCTGGGGTAGCTAGGGTCACAGGAACACCAAGGGAGGAGAGCTGACAAGAGGGAGGAATACAAGCTTGGTTAGTAGAGGGCGGAGAGGCAGGCAGTCGCGCGGCGTCGGATTGCCTAAGGACTCCCCTCTGCAAGACACGGACGGCCTGTCATTTCGAGAGGAGTACAGGTAACGCGAAGCAGTCTGCTGGGTCTGAAAGAGACTGTGGGGCGTGGTATGTAATGACAGCGATGGACGGCTCCAGGGCACTCGCTCTGCGCTATTAGCGCACGCGTGGAGAGGACCTCTGGCGAACTCGCCAATCCTTGCAGGAGGGAAGCCCTGTGTCGGCGCAACACAGGGCTGCTGAGACGCTCCTGTGGTAGGGGAGGCACTAGGAGAAGGATCACACCCTTACCGACAACACTGTCTACATAGCCCGAAAGGACGGATGCGCGTGTCGGTCTGTTGAGAGGGTGGAAGGCAGTGCCACTGAGACAGGCTTATGGAGCAAATCAGGTGCACACAGGTAGCGAGGCTGCCGGTCCCAGCCGAGCTACGGAACCTAAGAGCCTTTGAAACAAGATTTCAGAGTGAGGGGGAAAACTGTGGTGGGAGGTCTGGGTATGCAGACATGGTCGACTCCTACGATGTATTGTATCTCAATATAAATGTATCCTGGAAGAGATAGTGGACCCGAAAGCCAAAGCGGACGTGTTCCGTGACGCCTTCTTCCCAGCACCACCAGAGGCAGATCTGGAGGACATACGGGACGCTCAGTACGACAACCAAATAGACATGCCACAGATAACAGAGAAGGAGGTCCGTGACGCCATACGGGCAGCGTCGCCACTCAAGGCACCTGGCCCGGATGGTATTGCCAACAAGGCCCTACAAGCGGGAGCAACCCAGCTCGCAGCCCATCTGACGAGGATCTTCAACCAGAGCCTAAACCTAGGATACTGCCCAGCCCACTTTCGCGAGTCGACCACGATCGTCTTACGCAAGCCCGGCAAAGACAACTACACAGTACCGAAGTCGTACAGACCTATCGCGTTGATGAACACTACAGGCAAAATCATGGATGCAGTCATAGCGCGGCGACTTAGCTACCTAGCCGAAACTCATCATGTCCTACCGCCGACACACATAGGCGGCAGGAAGATGCGCTCGACTGAACACGCTCTTCATGCCGTCACCCATAAGATATACAAAACATGGAGCCAAACCAATGGTCAGGTGGCGAGCCTGTTGCTGCTAGATGTCTCTGGCGCCTTTGATAACGTCTCACACGCACGCCTGCTTCACGATCTGCGGAAGAGACGAGTAAACGAGAAAACAGTAAAGTGGATCGCAAGCTTTCTCAGCAACAGGCACACGAGCATCGCAATCGACGGCTTCCGGTCGACAGCGTATCAGATCAACACAGGCATTCCCCAAGGATCGCCACTGTCACCCATCCTCTACCTCTTCTACAACGCGGACCTGATAGATGAATGTAACAACACACCGGAAGCCATGTCCACGGGCTACATAGACGATGTCGGCATCCTTGCGTGGGGCAAGACAACAGAGCAGACATGCGAGACACTGGCACAAATCCTTGAGAAGGCACAGCGCTGGGCTAGCACACACGCATCCGTCTTTGCCCCAAACAAGTTCCAGCTTACTCACTTCACAAGATCACGCAAACGTATCAACATCGAGACACCAATTCAAACTGAATGGGGCGAGATACGACCCAAAGCAACGTGCAAATACCTTGGGCTGACAATGGATGCGAAGCTGCACTGGAAGGAACATACAGAGGAGATCAGACGGAAAGCCACGAAGACAGTAAATGCGCTCAGCTGCCTCGGAGGGTCCAACTGGGGCGCCAGCCTACTTGATCTGCGGCGAATCTACGAAGGCACAGTGCTCCCGCAGATGATGTACGCATGCTCGATATGGTCAAACGCCAGCATGAAAGGGAAGCTGTACACTAGGAGGATGCTCAATACGCTGCAGAGCATACAGGCAAGGGCAGCAAGAGTCATTAGCGGCGCTTACAGAGCAACATCGAGAGCGGCGCTAGACGTAGAGTCGTTCCTCCTCCCCATCGAGCAGCAGGTATGGAAGCACAACGCAAACACTGTTATCCGGCTACTTTCGAGCAGGGACATCGCGGGCACCTCAGGGTTCCAGACAAGCACAGCACAGCCGACAGCCGCGGACAAGGCCCGCATCAGACACACAAGCTCTTGGGAAAAAGTACACAAGGATATGAAGAGCAAGCAAATCCAAGGCGTCGAGACACAAGAACAGATCCCGTGCTTCCTCACTCCACCTTGGAGACACGGCCCAACCACCTATATTAACGCGACTGCCGAGAGCGCGCGGGCACGGCACGATAGAGAGCACGCAAAAGACGACAGCCTTAGCATCTATACAGACGGCAGCGGCATCGAAGGCGAGATAGGCTCTGCAGCACTGTGTCCACTCACACAACAGGTACGATCCGTACACATGGGTCCAGACACGGCGTCGACGGTATACGCAGCAGAGCTACAAGGCATCAGCTTAGCAATGCAGATCGCTCAAGAATATGCAAGCCGAAACGGCGCGCGACGAGACATCGCCATATACACAGACAACCAGGCCGCCATCTGGTCCATAGCTAAGGCTGAGGGACGATCAGGCGCCTACATCCTCGCGGACATCGCACGACAGGTCCAGGAGCTCCAGGACAAAGGACGGACAGTAACCGTCCGATGGATACCAGCCCACGTGGGCATCCCGGGAAACGAGGCCGTCGACAAAGCAGCCAAGGAGGCCACTGGATGGAGGGAACACGGGCGCAGAAGCCCACCGGCAGACGCGCCTCCCAACCTATATACCATAAGGTCGACAGTGAAAAGATGGTGCAAGACACAAGCAGAGCGGGCATGGATAGCGAAGTGGCGCACAGACACAAAGGGCCGCGCAACCTACAGACACACACCAACGCCCACCAAAAAGGTACTCCGGCTCCACGAGGGGCTTACCAAGCGAGAGAGCGCGCTGCTGGTGCAGCTACGGACCGAGAAGATTGGCTTTAACGACTTTCTCTTCGCCCGAAGAGTGCCAGATGTTACCAGCCCCCGCTGCGACTGCGGAGCAAGACGACAGACCGTCGCCCACATCCTTCTCCACTGCAGCAAGCGCAGGAACCTCCGGAACCGCATCTTCGCCAACCTGTCCGGACGAGACAACATCCGGACCATCCTAAGCACGCCACAGCTAGCCACGAAAGCCATCCAGTATGTAGAGCAGACGCAGATCCTTGGGCAAAATGGGGATCGCAGGCGCGAAGACGACAGCCGAGCGCTGGGGGAAGACTGAAGGTATTGCAGACGCAAAACACGAGGCACACGTGCCTCTACGAGCCTAGAAGTACAGTGTTCAGTTAGTAGAGTCATTATCTAGATGAGGCTGGCAGCCACGTGTAGATAGTGATGAGAGGGAAACGGCAGGCCTCTGGGGACAGATGGTTCTTAGGAGTGAAGTGGGGCGGCGCGGATCAACGTCCGCACCGCGTCGGCTGTCTGCTAAGCCTGCCAGCCGGGCATAGCTGCATTTCGCGGCTGCAACCGTGTAGGACCCAATCAAATCAATCAAATCAATCAGTTGGTAGGGTGCTCACTCGCTTAGAATGCTCACTCGCTTAACGTGTCTGTGCGCAACTCGCCCAGAATCGCAACGCGCCCGAGGAACTTCACATTGGCTACCCACAAACATGAGATTATTGAGCCACATACAATAGATATTATCGCGAGATTTTCTTGTAAATTAATCTATAGAGGTAACTCTACAGCTTTGCCTATCTAAATCTCCCCGGAGTATTTATAGTCCGGCCGCGGCGGGTGAATGTTGGTAGAGGTGCTGGTGCAGCCACCTCCTTAGCAGCACCCCCAGCGGCACCACCCACACGTCGTTTTTTTGCCTGAGGCTTACGCGTCTGAGACTTGGAGTCCTCACGATCACGTTTCTGGCGTTGTTGCTGCGATTTTTTTGGCGTCGCGGTCGCGTTTCTGAGCCTCGCGTTCGGCAGCTTTCTCAGCCTTCTGCTTCTCCCGCACCTTCTTGAGTCTTTCACGCTCAACCTTCCTCTCCTCAGCCTCCTTAGCCCGTAATAGTTTAGCAGACTCCCTTAACTGCTTCATCTCAACTCTGTCTAGCTTTTTCTACTTCTCATCCCGCTCCTTCACCATGTATCGAAACTCAGCCTCGCGGATCTTTCGAGGGGAGTAGTACATAGCCTCAGCCTCGTACTCCTTCCTCTGTTGAAGGTCAAGGGGGCCATTATGCTTATGACGCTTCGAATGAGGCTTAGCGCTTTCCCGTAGTCCCTCATTCTCATGCCGTAGTAACTCCTTTGAGGCATGGAGGTGAAGGATCATAGACTTGATCACCTCTGCCCCAGGAGCTTGAGGATCGATTGGAGCGTCTACGAGGTGCCTTATCGAAGTCCTGTTGACGTCACTGAGCGGCGACATTGCACCTGTTGGCTCTAGAGTTGAGGTACGGAACTTTTCGAGTACTGTGTCAGCAGAGTTGGCAACAAACAAATCAAGTCCAAATCAAGTCTCTCCACGCAGCACCATCTGGTCCGTGTTAGCGGGCACATACCAACAGTAGGGCCGTTCGCGGGACTTGATTTGATTTGATTTGTTTGTTGCCAACTCTGTGTGTCAGGGTTGAGAGGATTCACCCCAGTTGCCTCAAAGGCCTTCAAAATATGCTCCTTGGTGAAGGAGGCTTCCCAGGCAGGCTTGAAAAGGGACCAGAAGTCACCCTTCTTCACAGCTGCTTGCCCTTGGCTGCGTTGAAGGTGAAGTTGTAGCCTATCAGAATAGGCAGATGAGAGGGACTTAAACATTACCACATCAAGCGGCTGCGTTGTATGGGTACTGTGGGGAGGTAGTACTAGTAAGTGTATGTTGCTACGCTTACAGTACCTAAGAAACTCCATAGTAACGTGAGATCCATGGCCATCAAAGATGAGTAGTCGACTCCGGAGGCGTGCTTTCTTCTGGGTGAATCGATTGAACACCTGTTCGAGCCATGCAAAGCCTAGCGTATGGGTAGTCCAGCCAGAGGGACTTGAGGTGATGAGGACTGAGTCCTCACCTGCTTTGATATCGCGTACCTAGCGATCGTAGATGGCTGAGCGAGTCGATTGATATATGATCGCAGGCGGCAACGCACTCCCATCCGCACATATAGCTGCTACAACTGTGATCCACTCACGATTGCCATCTTGAATAACTCCCTTACGTCCTCCGCGATCGTACATGTCCTTGCTGAAGATTCTCTTACTTCTACCTGGTACTCCTATAAAAAAGCCCTTCTCATCCATGTTGTAGATGTCCGTTGGTAGGATGTGACAACGCTCCATTTTTGTTGACAGAAGCTTGAAGTATGACTCGTATTTTGGTACTGAATCGGCCTTGTGACGATTGCGATCTAGTCCAGTCGTCCAGTGCGATGCAATCTCAGACGAGTGACGCCTCATAAACCTCGTCACCCACGACTGTGAGGCCGGCTTTCCAGCTATTTCACCAGCGAAATTTTGTACCATGGTCCTTGTAGGTGCTAGGCCATCCTCGGTGAGTTGATTGATGTACTGTATAAGCTCTAACTCTTCGTAGGGGTTGAGCAATTGCTTGTTGCGATAATAGGTGTCATTGCTGCGCTGCACACCCCGGTGCCTCCGCGACAACGTACTGCGACTCACATTGAACTGATCAGCAATTTCTGTATACGTAAAATTTTCTTCTGGTTCTCGCAATTCAATTGCTTCAATCGCGACATCAATTGGATCCATGATCGTTGAGTTATGACGCGTCGCAATAGTCGTGTTGAGTTTGTTATAATGTTGCGCACGGGCGGGTTGCGACTCTGGGCGAGTTGCGCACAGACACGTTAGCGCACAGGCCCCAAACGTCAAAAAAGCAAAGTAATGGTACGGAGGTTCAAACTAGCAAAACTGTTAGAAAGGTATATGTACCAATCAACGCAGGGGCAAAGTGTGTTCAGTGTTCACATTTTGTCTCAACAGTTTTGATATTTTATAACGTGGTCCACCATCGAGCTGGCCACCCCATCGAGCTGGCCACCTCTGCCAAGACCACACCACTTTTGACTACCTATTACAATGTCTCAACAACCTGATCTTGAATTGCTTCCCCGTGAAGATAGGGTTATTCTTGCTATACAAGCTATAAAATCTGATGCGTCACTAAGCCAGCAACGCGCTGCTGCTATCTATAACGTCTCTCGAAGTACTCTTGGTCAGAGTTGGCAACAAACAAATCAAATCAAATCAAGTCCCGCGAACGGCCCTACTGTTGGGATGTGCCCGCTAACACGGACCGGATGGTGCTGCGTGGAGAGACTTGATTTGGACTTGATTTGTTTGTTGCCAACTCTGCTCTTGGTAACCGACGCGCCAGAGTAGCTGCCCGACGCGATATCCATCCCAACTTATCAAGGCTTCAAATGCACGAAGAGGAGGCAATTATACAGTATATAAGGAAGCTTGATGCGCAAGGATTTGCCCCTACGCTTAGCTACGTACGTGAAATGGCCAACCAGCTACTAGCTAAGCGTAGTGGTAGCTAGGTTGGGGAGAACTGGGCCTATAGGCTGATCCAACGCCGGCCTGAGGTCAAATCTCAAGTAACTCGACTTCGTTATCACCAGCGAGTCTTGTGCAGTGATCCAGCTATTATCAGCCCCTGGTTCAACCTTGTACGCAACGTTAAAGCCAAGTATGGCATCCTGGATCAAGACACGTACAACTTTGATAAGACTGGCTTCCAGATAGGCGTCGGGGGGTCTGTAAAGGTGGTAACAGCCTCTGAGAGGCGCCTTAAACCACTTGGAGTTCAGCCTGGTAATAGGGAGTGGGTGACGTTGATTGCCGCTATCAACGCCATGGGGTGGGTGATCCCACCTTTCATCATCTTCAAAGCCAAGAACCATGACTAGGCCTGGTACCACAACCCTCAGGATTGGAGGATAGGGGTGAGCAATAATGGATGGACAACAAATGAGCTTAGGCTTGCCTGGCTACAGCACTTTATCCAGCATACAGAGGCCAGGACAGTAGGTAGTCACCGGCTGCTGATTCTTGATGGCCACGAGAGCCACAAGTCACTTGCCTTCCAGGATCTGTGTGAGGAGAACAAGATTATCACCCTCTGTATGCCCCCTCACACCTCACATATCCTTCAGCCGCTTGATGTAGGTTGCTTTGCCCCGTTGAAGCGTGCGTACAAGGAGGAGATCAGAGTCTTGGCAAACTGCCACATCAACCACATCAACCACATTGACAAGAAAGCCTTTATAGCTGCCTTTACCCAGGTTTTTGAGCAGACCTTCTTAAAGAACAACATCCTATCAAGCTTCAGAGCAACTGGCTTGGTTCCAGACAACCTAGGGGTGGTGCTATTAAGGCTTGAAGTGAAGCCTCGTACGCTAACGCCACTGTTACGATCTTTGAACGGACGAGTACTGATAGGAAGCGGGGCAGCGCCTCGGATGACGTGTCACAAGTCACGTGACCTCGAAACCCTCACGCCAAGCACGAACCCTCTCAACCCTTCCAGGAGGGCTCAACCCTCACTGATGACACGAAGGGCTTAACCCTTATGGGAGGGCTCAACCCTCAGTAATAACACGGAGGGCCTAACCCCTAGTGAGGGCAGCACGTATTTCTTATGTATATAAGCAGTAGGAACACAACTCTTATAGTTCGTGTTCAACCTCGTCAATCAAGTTTGTCTTTGGAATCTCAACCTGCCCTCGAGCTAGATAGTACCCTCTATACTACTCAGTGCAACCCCTATCATCACGAGCTTTGCTTAGGTGATAACCCTACCGATCCAGATACCTTACTCATCCCCGAGAACCAATAGAATTAGTGCTTACGGTCTTTGACTAAAGTACGACTTCAACACTACCCTTTGGCACCCTAAAACACCAAGCAACGCTAGGGAAATAGATAATTAAACAACGCTTATTATTAAGAGGATAAGAGCAGACATGTCAACAATCCGTTCAGTCAGTTTGCAACCCTTGGCTTGAATTGAACTGCAAGAAGCAGGCCGAAAAATCTTAACAAACTGATTGAACTGTCTTCCAGCAAGGCTCGAACTGAACTGATCAGGTAACTTATTTAAACTGATTACTTTTTTACATACAAATTAGACTTCGCTATTGTGCCAATCCCCTAAGTTATACATGCTATCAATTGCCTCGTCGCTAAGTAGAGACTCTGCAGTCTCTCCTTCAACACCAAAGCCAGCCCGCAACCAAGCGCGTACTGACTGTATTGCTACTAGCAATTGTGATGAGATCTTCCTCCTTTTTGGCCGCAAAAGATCGCCAAGCTCACTAAACATACGCTCACAGTCGCAGCTGGAGGCGGGTATAGAGAGGACGTCGAGCGCGAGGCGCGTAAGGTTGGGGTAGTCGCGGCGGCGTGAGAGCCAATAAGTGATTGGATTGTCGACAGAGGGGACCCAGGGCTCAAGTTTCCAGCGCGTGTACTCATCCAAATCGTTGGAAACTCTAACGCCTTGATGAGGCTCCATCATAGACGCGATAGCGTCGTTGAGGTCGTTGTTTACACGCGCCCGTGGTGCTGCTGGCGCTGGCGGCGGTGCTGGGTTGTCCTTGTACGTGCCCCAAAGCGTCTGAAACGCCGACTGCGCTGCTACCAACCACTCTGGTTTATCCCTCCACGCGTTGTCGCAGTAGTGTTTGTACGCTGGATGGAGAGAGGTGGCAGCATAGTAGGCGGGGGAGTCATCAAGCTTAATGAAGTACTCGTTCGCCTTCGCCCAAGCAGCGCGGAGGTTGATGGCAATGTGGTCCTCTGGCGCGCCAGGTTCGTCGTAATTGACGCCGCTGTAGGACTCTACGCGCTCCTCGTAGCTAGATAAGATGGTCTCGAAGACAGGGATCACCTCAGCAAGTGAGCCAAATCGCTTGTAGGTACCGCGACCTTCAAGGCGCTTTGTTGCCAACTTCAGCGGTCGTAGCATCGCGAGATACTCGTTGACAGTCTGCCAATCAGCCGCAGTAAGACCACCTGAGCGCATCCAACGCTGCGCGTCAGGCTCTTTGTTGCCGCTCGCAGCAGCGTAGGCGTCCGCGTTGGCGGTGTTGGTAACATGGAGTTGACAGTAAGCGTTGACTGCAGACTGCAGCGTAACTGCGCGCTTAAAGCAGCTAAAGTATGAGTTCCAGCGCGTAACAACAGGCTTAATAACCTCAAGAATCTTGCGATCTTTGGCGGACAAGTCAGCGTTTGCGCGGTGTTGAAAATTGATAAAAAGCTCATGCTGCTGTGGTGTTTTGATGTAGTTAATAACGTCAAGCAGCACGCCAAGGGGACCATCTTTACGCCACTCTCTCATAAACCTCACCTCGTCACTAAGCTCCTCGGGCGCATTGTCATACGCCTGCTGATTGTTACCCCAAAGGAGCGTCTGCCCGATAAGGTTGAGTGTATGGGGACCGCAGCGGAGGCGGCGGTGGACTGGCAAGAAGTCGTAAATCTCTGCAACCACAGCAATAGCGGTGTCGTTGTTAGCCGCGTTGTCAAGTACAAAGTAACCCAACTTGGCGCTATCAACACCAAACTGCCGCAACGTTTGGTCAACAACCTCAGCTATCCTTACGCCTGTATGGGCACCTGTAAGCTGAGGAAGCGCAATAGGCAGATCTGTAAGCTCGCCTGATGAGCTCACAAAGTGCGCAACAATGCCTAAGAAGCCTCGCTTGCCTCCTTGCATTGTCCATCCGTCAAAGCTTATGTGTATCTTACTCAGCGCGTTGGACAGCTCAACAGCAACACGGGGTTGCAGGTAGTTGTAGAGACGCATAACGTACCTCGAGACACTGTTGTGGCTTGTCCATAGCGCAGTTACCGCCTCTGGGTTGGCTGCCTCCAACATAGCTCGAAACTCCGGGCGCTCAAACTCAGATAGTGAGTGGTTGCCTTCGACAAGCCAAGTGACCGCCTTAAAGCGAAACAGCTGTACGTCAAAGCCAGTAAGGGCGTTGTGTACATCCTGAGGCACCTTGCCGCCTGCCTTGTAGTATGAGCGTAGGGTGTGTTCCGTTGTAATTGCTGCTAGAGCCGCGGGTTTTTCAGGGTTGTAGATCTGGTGGGTGGTGTTAAGGTGACGCGCTGCCGTCGACGGCGAGGTAGTAGTGTCGTAGATGCCGCTGCAGGCTTTGTGATACCTAAGATGGCAGATTTTGCACACAAAATAGACCTTGCTGCTGAACTGAGGGGCAGTAGAGTTGATGCGATAACCATAGGCATAGATCCAGCTTTTCTTATGCTTCTGCGGCACAAGCGGTGCCCTGTAACCAGGCAGCCTTAGCCAGATAATATCATCGAAGTTGTCAGCAAATCGCGTGTCAAACCCTGCCGCCAGCGCCTGCCCTACTGTGCTGTTGTCATTAGCTGAAGCAACTGTAGGAGCGCGCGAGGCGGCGGTAGGTGCAACAATAGCCCCCTCTAGCTGCGATTCACGCAGCTCAAGCTCGAACGCGTCATCCTTAGATAGCGGTTGACTCCCTTGCTGGCTAGCAGCAAGCAGCGCGCGTGGGGAGGACAGACGCGTTAGCGCAGGCGTTGATAATGCAGGTGGTGTTTGACGCGCTGGCGTTGCAGCTACCCGCGCGCGCTTTGTTGGGCGAATTTCCGGCGTTGCAAAGTCAAGCTGGGCTTGCCTGACCTTTTCGGTAGGTTTAATCGTACGCTTAGGGTGCGTCATGGCGGCGTTAGGGAGTAAATAGAGGGAAAATTGTGGGTTGCTCGCATCTACAGACGCGCTAGTTAGCGTTCCCACGGTACAAAAAGACGCTTATAAATTAAATTACAACACAAAAAGTTTTTAGCTTTAAAAGATCCTAAAGCAAATGTTAAGCCTAATTAGGCACCCTAAAACTTTAATACTATTAGGCCTTTCAGGCCGTTCAATCAGGCCTTTACCCTTAGCTTGAACGGACTGCAAAATTTGAGTGGTCTGGCTTGAATTGAACGGACTGATCACGTGTCAGGCCGAACAATCCGTTAACGGGAAACTGACGGATTGTTGACATGTCTGGATAAGAGACCATAAGAGCTCCTCACCTAACTCTATTATTGAGATAGTGCTGCAATTTAAAAAGGAGTCAACTATAAAGGTACACTCACACACGTTGCTGTTACGATCACAGAAAAGAGCGAGCCTGTAAGAAGTGGAAGATGGAGCTCGGCGCTGTGAGGCACAGCGGGGCAACGCACGAACGTCACACAAGTCACGTGACCTGGTATCCCGCCAAGTTGTGGTATCCCGGAGACCTGTGGTATCCCGGAGACCTAGAAAGGCATAGGATACGCTATGATACACTCACTATATATATTCGTAGGAACACGACTCTTAAAGTTGTGTTCAACCTCGTCAATCAAGTTTGTCTTTGGAATCTCAACCTGCCCTCGAGCCAGATAGTACCCTCTATACTACTCAGTGCAACCCCCATCATCACGAGCTTTGCTTAGGTGATAACCCTACCGATCCAGATACCTTACTCATCCCCGAGAACCAATAGAATCAGTGCTTACGGTCTTTGACTAAAGTACGACTTCAACAGTTGCTTGAAGCTAGGATAGCTAAGCTTGAGGAGGCAAATAGAGCTGCTTCAGAGCGTAAAAAGTGCAAAAAGAAGCGGATTCAGAAGGGAAGGACCCTATCACAGGCAGAGGCAGAGGCAATAGTCACCCAGAGGGAGGCTGAGGTTCAACTTGAGGCGGAGAAGCGTGAGGAGGGGGTGCAGGCAGGTGCTAGCAGCAGGGGTATTCGACGCTGCAAGAGTTGTGGCAAGGCAGGTCACAATAAGCGTACGTGCAAGAAAGATGCAGTAGAGATAGGCGATTAATTTAAGCTATCGTGCACTATTATATCTTGTTGTGGCGTTGAGTTATTTACGTGTAAAGGTAGATAGCTGTATTTAGTGGTGTTATGGATCTCCGATATCCATCCCACATACCTGCCCGTTCCCCGGTCACGTGCTCTGTCACGTGATTAGCTTAGTCATCAGGGTCTTGGCAACACCTCGCGACATATTCGCGAGGTTACCAAACCCCCCTAGCTCTTTGTACTTACTTTCTGGTTACCGATCAATCAATCCAATCTCTCTCAATTTGACGTCCCTAACATAAAGTAAGTACCACACATCTACGGACCGTCCAGCGCGACGATCACAGCCCGACAGCGACAGCGACAGCGAGCGCCGCAGCATCGGTACCCCGCAGTAGTGTGGTGCGACAGTCTGCCCACCAACCCAACTAGGTTGCGAAACCCGGCGCTTATGCCACACGAGCGCAATCCATCCATTCACAACCGCTCTACCTCCGACGCTACTATGGCGGGCGCGGGTGGACGGATTGGTACCTTCGGGGGCCTAGGCCGCCCGAGTGATCAGATCACCCCGGGTACTTCCCAGACCATCGGTCGTTCCCAGATGGGCGGCCCCGAGCTCTCCGGCACGCAGCGCCGCCCGGGAGAATTCTATAACTCAGAAAACGAAGAGGACGACCTCGACGCTACACACCCCAAGCCTTCATCTCTGAAGCCTCCCACAAGTCATAAGACCAAGAAGCGAGTCACGCTGCTGGTTGACGAAACTCCTGGCTTCGCCCACGATGAGGCACGTGACGTTGAGTACCCACGCCTCCGGTCCTCATTGGGTAACCAGTCATTCTCTTCCTCCCGACGCGTATCTGTCGCGCGCGCGGAGTTCGCAGTAGACCAGACCGAACTCACGCACGCCATTGACGATGCTGGGAACCCCATTGAGACCATCTACTTGTACACGCCCAACGAGGAAGGCACCATTACCTCCGAGAATCGCATCGACCGAGTGGAAGACCCTACCGCCTTAGTGCAATCAGTACACAACCATCCAGACGCTTGGTTCCGCGTCATCAGTAAATACATCGATGGCCGCGAAATCGCTGAAGAAGACCTTCAGAATGCAACCGCGCTCCTGGAACAAGCCACTGAGTCTCAGGTCAACTCCCTTCATGCTAAAGCCAAAGCAGAGCGCTCCTTGAAGGAGTACCGACACAACTGTGACAAGCAGCATGGCAACCTCCAGCAGAAGTTGACTGACGCTGAGACCGAGATGGACAAGGCGCGCGAGGCCGTTAGACGCCTGCGCGACGACCGAAATCAACTCCGTCGGGACAACAAGATGATCAATACCAAGCTCCACGATGCTGAAGATAACATGCAGGCCCTGCAACAAGCTCTGGAAGAGACACAGAAGGATCTAGAGAAGGCCCTTCGGAGCAAACCTCGCCCCAAGAAGGCTCGGGGTGACTTTGACCCATCCGATGACTCCGGCTCGTCCACTGAGGACGACTCCGAGGACAGGAGGGACACCCGCACTCAACGCAGCGCTGGTCCAGCTCTGGGTCCACGTGGCGAGACGCCTATCACGATCCGTTCTGGTCAGGATACCCACACCACCGATCCCAACGCCAACAACCCTAGATATCCTGACCTCAAGGATTACAGTGGCAAGCCCGATGAGGATCTTGAGCAATGGACAGCGTCTGCTCTCACCAAATTCTCCCGTTCATGGGGTAACTTCCCTAATGAGTGGAGCAAGGTAGAGTATCTCCGCGACCATTGCAAAGATACCGCGTACAGTGTAGTGAAGCTTCGGGCCCTTCCCCGCTCAGAAGAACCGTATGAATCCGCCGATCAGCTCATCGCAGACCTAGAAGCCAACTTTGGCATGAGCTCCGAGGATAAGAAGGCGTCAGCCTTACAAAAGCTGACCTCAGGCGACTGCCGACAGAAGGCTGGTGAAGGAGCTGGTGAGTGGCTAGCCCGATTCAACCTCATCGCGGTAGAGGCCCAGCTTGATGCGGCCACCCGACGATTCTACGCCCTCCAGAACCTCAACAGCCACTACAAGTCACCCGCCACCCAAGGCGCGCGCGTCGGTGAAACCTGGGCTGAGTTCACAGCCCGCCTCCGACAACTGGAGAAAGACTTTAGCGCGGCTTACGGTCATGGAGGAAACCACACTCGAGATAAGAAGCGTGATGTGAAGGGAGGACGCGGCGACGACCGTGGAACAAAGAATAAAGACTCCACCAGGGACTCTGGGTACAAGCGCTCACCCGCTCAGTTCAGGATCATCGTATCCAAGAAGCTGTGCGCCCGCTGTCTCAGACCTGGTCATCTCCCCCATCAACCTGATGCTCCATGCAAGAACAAAGCCACTTCCACTTGGGACTCCGCGTTGGAGGTTAACGCCGCGGATACCCTTTCCAGTGAACCATCCAACCCGTCGGGAAACGAGTAGTCCTTGATGACAGTCGCCGTCAAGGACACATCGCGCAACTCCAGGATGACCTCACTAGAGAAGAGGAGTCCCGCGTTGCGGCACGACCAGCGGTTTACATATCAGCTGTGTCGTTGAGTGAGGATTATCAAACTAGGCACCAGCGCGATGTCATCGAGCTCGCGCTGGTTGATGATCCGGGTATTCCAAATCGCCCACCTCACTCGCCGCAGATGAAGTTCTCTAGCCAAGTTACCACCCCGTTGGGGCACCCCGTGAAGGCCAATACCTTACCCGATGATGGGTGCTCGGGGCAAGTCGGCAGTCGACAATTCACCACACAGCACAAGCTACACACTGTGAAATCATCGCAACCAGTGCAACTCCGACTCGCCAATGGCAAGATTGCAGCGAGCATGGATACCATGGCGCTGGTGAAGCTACACATCGGCGATCACTATAGCGAGGACTGGATGTGGGTCACGGAGCTACTTGGATACGACCTCATCGTAGGACAGCCATGGCTGGAGACCCACGACCCCGTCAAGAGATACAACGACCGCACCATCACGTTCTGCAGCGACTATTGCACAGCGAACTGTTTGACCCACGGAAAGTGCGTACAGGTCACCTGTGCTCGTGATGGGAAAAGCCACGTCACCAACATCACCCCGGCCATGAAAGACAACATCGCCCTCATCAGCGCTGATGCTGCCCTGGCCTTCGGACGTCGCGATGAGTCGACACTCACTTGGGTGTACCCGGAACACTGGGAGAAACTCAAGAAACCAGACGATCCTATAGAAGCATCATTCATGAGCCTGTTCGCGGCTGACTGCGCCGCCCTCACCACAGAGGACTTCCAGAAGTTCCACGACAAGCTGACCCTACCAAAGATCACCAAGTCCGAGCTCTATAGGCTGGTACCACCGCAGTATCACCGCCTGATAGACGTATGGGACCCCAAGGAGGCGGACACCGTCCCCTTGAGCAAGCCTGGGGTAGATCACGAGATACGACTCATCGAAGGAGCCGCGGCACCACACCAGAGAGCGTACGGCTTGTCACGTAACGAGATGATGGCCTTGAAGGCCTATATCCAAGAAGAGCTGCGCAAAGGATTTATTCGCGAGTCAACCTCACCCTACGCGGCGCCCGTGCTGGTAGTAAAGAAGCCAGTTGGCGGGCTGAGGATCTGTATCGACTATCGACAGTTGAACGCCCTTACAGTAAAAAACCGCAATGCGCCTCCTAAGATTCGGGATACTCTAGCGCGTCTGAACAAAGTCAGATTGTTCTCAAAGTTTGACGTGATCGCCGCGTTTAATCGAGTGCTTGTTCGCAAAGAGGATCAAGAAAAGACAGCATTCCTCACCCGCTTTGGGCTGTTCGAGTACGTGGTGATGCCCTTCGGACTCTGCAACGCTCCCGGCACGTTCCAGTCATTTATCAACTCCACCCTGCGAGACTATTTGGATGATTTCTGTTCTGCATATCTTGATGACGTGCTCGTCTACAGTTCATCCGAAGAAGAACACGTGCAGCACTGCACCAAAACCCTCACGCGTCTGAGAGATGCCGGTCTTTACCTAGATATCCGCAAGTGCGAGTTCCACGTCACTCGAGTCAAATATCTGGGCATGATACTCACCTGCGAAGGCCTACAGATGGATCCAGACAAGATCAAAGCGATTAAGGACTGGAAGGATCTTCGCACCGTCAAGGACGTACAGGCGTTCATTGGCTTTGCCAATTTCTACCGACGCTTTATCTTCAAGTTCTCACTCATTGTACGACCGCTTATCGAGCTCATTCGTGACACAGCAGTGGGCCAAAAGCTTAACTTCCACGATAAGGCTCGCGCCGCATTTGAACGACTTAAGGAAGCTTTCACCAGCGAGTCAGTTCTCGCCCATTTTGACCCAGACCTTAAAGCGATCATCGAATGCGACGCGTCCGATTGGGTGGTCTCGGCAATACTCTCCCAGTGGCACGACGACGTGCTCCGCCCTGTGGCATACTTCTCGATGAAGATGAAAGCTGCTGAGTTGAACTACCCAATCTACGACAAAGAACTCCTTGCGATCATCAAGGCATTTGAAGAGTGGAGACCCGAACTAGCAGGGACTGAGGACCCAGTGGAGATATTCTCAGACCATCGAACGTTACAATGGTTTATGAGCACCAAACAACTCTCGCGCCGACAAGCCCGTTGGGCTGAGTTCTTAGCTGAGTTCAACTTCATCATTAAGTATAGGCCTGGTAAACAAGGTACTAAACCTGATAGTTTAACCCGCCGAACCGATGACGTGCCAGACAACGTGTCTGATGATCGAATACAACAACAACAGCAGCAACTGCTCAAAGACCACATGTTCGAACCTCCCCCACCGGGCGTGGAGGCGACGGCCGTACTCTCCCTCACCCCCGACGATGGTTGTCACCACGCTATCCACCTAGCCGACATAGTCAACGATCAGCTCGAACTCAGCGTGATGGACCTGACACAATGGATACAAGCGTTCAGTGAAGAGACGGGCTGTGGCGATGAAGAATCGTTGACAGTCGCCCTGGGAGAGGAGGTCGACGGGGAAGGGAACGATCGGGAGCCTGGCCTCTCTGAGGACGGGGACGATCGGGAGCCCGACTCTGAACACCAAGACCTCCCGGATACTGAGTCGCTCATCCAGCGTATCCGGGTCACCGCAGCTGAAGATCCGCTGATGAACGACATCATCAGGTGCAAAGAAGAAGGCCTACGCCGTCTCCCAGTGTCCTATGCCAAACAAGGCGTCAAGGTAGAACTATCCTCTTGTCACATGAAAGACGGTCTCCTCTACATCCACGATAAACTGTACGTCCCCGACGACGAAGCACTGCGGGCCGCTGTGGTGAGCCACGTCCACGACACCACGGTAGGAGGCCATAGCGGCAAGCATGGTACATACGAGAGACTCTCCCGATGGTACTACTGGCCATCCTGCACCGATACCGTCGCACGTTACGTAAAGAACTGTTTGGCGTGTCAACGGTCCAAGCCCCACCGAGAAGGCAAACATGGTCTACTCAACCCGCTCCCCGTCGCAGATCGCTACTGGAACAGTGTTACTGTGGATTTCATCACTCCACTTCCACCCTCGACCTGGAGAGGATTGACGTACAACCACCTCATGGTGAACGTCGACCGCCTCTCCAAGAAGAAGAAGTTTATCCCATTGGAAGACCTAGAGGTAGAGACTGTAGTCCAGGCATTCTTCGAGTACGTATGGCGTGAGGAAGGCTACCCGATGGAGGTCATATCCGACCGCGGCGCACAGTTTACCTCACACTTCTGGAAACGCTTATGTGAACGCATTGGTACCAAACCAAAGTTATCCACGGCGTTCCATCCAGAAACTGATGGTCAAACCGAAGCAGTCAACAGTGCAGTCAAACAGTACCTCCGCGCCTTCGTGCACTATGACCAGAAGAACTGGGCTGAGCTACTACCTCTCGCTGAATTTCATGCCAATTCCACAGTCACTGCAGCGACAGGAGTGTCCCCATTCTACGCAACGAAAGGCTACAACCCTCGCAGTGGTATTGAACCAGTCACTGACACCTCATTGACGTGGAAAGCTTCGCGCGACTCTCGAGCGGCAGACAACCTCATCCAACGCATTGAGTCAGTCAAAGTATTCCTCAAATGGAGCCTCGCGTGGGCGTCAGCCAAAATGGAGGAACAAGCAAACAAGCACAGGCAACCAGCACCTGAGTTTCACCCTGGTGACCTGGTGATGCTTGATGCTCGCAATATCCGCACCCGTCAGCAGAACAAAGGTCTCTCCCCAAAGAACTTGGGCCCCTTCACAGTGAAGGAATCATATGGTGGTAAGGCTTACCGACTGGACCTGTCAGACCACGGTGATCTGGCCCAAATCTATCCGGTATTCCACCCATGGCTCCTCCACCCGGTTGACAACAACCCGCTCCCGGGCAGCGTCAAGACCCACAAGGCCCTGTTGAAGTTGATGATGAAGGCGAGACTTACTACGTTGACGATATCCTTGACGCTAAAGTTGATAAGCGCTGCAGGGATCCCGCTACTGGTAAGAAAGGTGTCCTCCGCTACCTCATCAAGTGGACAGGTTACGACAAGCCAGACTGGGTCCCATACTACGACGTCACGGGCTGCGGAGAGCACCTAGCCCGCTTCCACCACAGACATCCCGACATCGCCATGCCGACACCCCTCCGGGAACCTGGTCAACATGAGGAGCGGTTAGCGTTCTTGTGGCTTGACTAATCACGTCTACTTGGCTGGAAGTATACTCGCCCGTCTTAGTGCAGAAGGTGGTAAGCTCACCAGCAGTGGGGATGGTCCCCACGGTTGCTCTGAACCCACTGAGGAAGCCTTTGGCGACGTGGAGTATACTCTCCGGGTGGTATGACCGCTGACAAGTTGACGATCAAGGACGCCTTCGCTCCTCACCAGACCAACCGACCGACCGACCGATGACCGACACGGTATTCATGGATGGAAGGGAGGACAATGGACATACTGGTGGGTTGTGAAGGATTTTATGAGCCTTAGCGCGCAGGAGCTGCTTTTTGGGAGGGGGAGTGGTGTTATGGATCTCCGATATCCATCCCACATACCTGCCCGTTCCCCGGTCACGTGCTCTGTCACGTGATTAGCTTAGTCATCAGGGTCTTGGCAACACCTCGCGACATATTCGCGAGGTTACCAAACCCCCCTAGCTCTTTGTACTTACTTTCTGGTTACCGATCAATCAATCCAATCTCTCTCAATTTGACGTCCCTAACAGTGGCCAGCTCGATGGTGGACCACGTTATACTTAATTGAGTGAAAGTAAACAAAAAATCATTGTGGGCGACTTAGAAGTCTAATTAACTTGATACTTTACAGCAGTCATCCTATGCCAAGACTTGATCCATCGGTAGTACCGTTGCTCCTCCAGTTACGTACGGAGTACCTTACCATTGACCTCACCTCTGCTACCGTACCGATCACGTGCCAGTATTACCGTCGGTACTACCGACGGTAATACGGTCCGTTGGACGCGCTGGCTGAGGCACGGATGGGAGTCTCGAAGCCATGAGCCGATAATTATAAGAATCAACCAATCAGAAACTTTGAAGGCGAGAAATGCTTCTTCGCAAACCAATCAAGAGCTACCAAGGTCTGTCATTTTCTGTCCAAACCAACGCATTGGAGCCGAACCTCGGCTCAGCGGCATTTGCGGAGAAAGCCAGCCTCGATCCCCGCGCATCCATTATCCTGATTCTACCAAACCTTCCTGCACCTTTCAGATTACCCAAAATCAACCTGCAGCATGTCTGAAGAAGATACAAAGCCTGGTGCTCCCAGCCCGGAAGTTGTCGCCGAAAAGGCCGAGCACATTGAGGACGCCGGCTCAGCTGTGGAGAAGAAGCCGGAAGCTATTGAGAAGAAGTTGGAGATTCCCATCAAGAAGGCTCCGGGTAGCGCACTGCAGCTGCTGAGCAGCGTCGACAAGACTGTATTAAGGATAAACAAGTACGCGTCCACAATAGACAATGTCTCAGGGTACACAAAGCTAACGATGAGGTCATAGGCTCCTTGCAGCACCGGGCGGCCTTGCATCGTTCCTCTCCACGTTCAACTACACCCTTTACATCCTCGCATACGCACAAACCAAGTCGGCCCCGCTGACCGCACTCCTTTCGAAGTTCCTCTCCCTCATCAGGACCTCCAGTGCAGTCTCAAAGCCTAGCACAGCAACCCTCGTCAATGCAGGCGCTGTCCCACCCATTGCCGCTCTTGCGGTTTTGATCTCGAAGGCGCGCACAACCCTCCGCCTGTTTGGCTGCTTTCCGCTGTACGCATGGCTGCGCACACTCCTGGCCGGCCCTAAGCCCGGCGCAGATGTCGTCCTGCACCGCATCGCCACCCTGCAAGCAAGCAGCTACTTCGCATACCAAGCCCTAGAGAACATCTCCCTCCTCGCCGACTCCGGCGTCATCGGCCCCGCCTTCATCTCTTCGATCAACCGCGGTGACTCCAAGACTGCACGCCTATACTTGTGGGCATACCGCGCATGGCTTGGTGGAGTGTCGTGCGATTTCTTGCGCCTGGCACGCGAATGGCAGCTCGAGAGCCGCAGAAGGACGACAAGGGCGAGGATGCAGAGTGAGGGCAGGGCGGTTGCAGAATACCAGGATGACGAGGATGCGAAGTTCGACCAGAGGTGGTGGACCGATGCCATGATTGCAAGCGCCTGGTTCCCCATGGCGCTGCACTTCAGCAGCTCGACTGGCGGACTGCCAGGTTGGAATCTGGGCTGGATGGGTCTTTGCGGTTTAGTCGCAGGGAGCACGAGAGTGACCCAGCTGTGGGCGAGTACTGCATGATCCGATCCAGTGCTTCTGCAGTCATTTTGTGGTTTCAAGTTGATACTAATGGGGATTGATCATCGGTGAGTGGGTTTGCTGAATGTACATATATCCACTGTCAGGTTAGTAGGTGAAATAAGCAACAACATAGTCACACAAGCAATATTTGTGCGTTATTTTGTCCACAAGATGAGTTAACGAAGACTTGAACACTCCGATTTAATTGGTCGAGCTAGCAGTGCATAGCATGTCCAGCCGAGATATCATAAGTGGGGAAAGGCATCAAC
Source organism: Lizonia empirigonia (assembly GCA_009982855.1). Classification (NCBI taxonomy): domain Eukaryota; kingdom Fungi; phylum Ascomycota; class Dothideomycetes; family Pseudoperisporiaceae; genus Lizonia; species Lizonia empirigonia. Next base: position 202,587 of record JAADKA010000035.1, on the reverse strand, counting down.
GAGACTACCCCGACTACCCCGACTACACCGTGATTTACGTCTCTCCTAGTTGCGATTACCGGAGGCTAATTAATGGTCAGTACAAGCTGTGGATGACAGGAGTACATATAAGATTACTACACTTCAACCCTCAAGCAAGCATCAGTGTGCGATCAAACAGCCAAAAGTAGAGTCTTGTTAGGCTAAAGTAGATAAATCATGGTATGCAGTCCAGCACAAGCATCGCTGTATTCTTCATTGATATCTTACAGGTTTCGACTACTCTCGCCCAAGAAGAAGACTTCAACATAGTCGAAGCAAACATTGCGGCACACTTGGCTGCACTCGCATCTGGAGCAACAACATCTACGTCTCTAGTTACCAGTTACCTGAACCGCATCGCGACATACGACATTGCTAGTAGTCTCAACGCATTTACTGTATTCAATGACAAGGTCTATGAGGAAGCGGCAGCCTCTGATGCTCGACGAGCCCAAGGATTACCACCTCAGCCATTGGAAGGCATACCCTACACTATCAAAGACAGCTACAAGTACTTCCGACTCAGTGTCACAGATGGATCGCCTGTACTCAATGGCTTCATGTCGAATGAGGACTCAACGCTTGCAAAGAGGCTGAGAGATGCAGGGGCAGTGCTTTTAGGCAAGACAAACATGCCACCAATGGCTGCTGGAGGCATGCAAAGAGGATTTTACGGGCGTGCAGAGTCGCCATACAATCCGAAGTAACTTACTGCAGCTTTCTCGTCCGGTTCCTCAAATGGTGCTGCGACATCGCTGGCAAGTAGCATGGCAGCCTTTGGTTTGGGGAGCGAGACAGTGAGCAGCGGGAGAAGCCCAGCATCGAACAACGCAATTGTGTGCTATACCCCCTCAAAAGGCTTGCTAAGCTGCAGGGGCCTGGTGCCGTTGTACATCACGTGCGACGTGCCGTCTCCGTACGCGCGTTCAGTCGGCGATATGCTCGCACTTCTGGATGTGATTGCGGTACCAGATGAAGAGACCAAGGGAGACTTCTACAGGGAGCAGAAGTGGGTACCGATTCCTGGGCCGCCAACAATGGAGTACCCATCGCTTAAGAATCCGGATGCTTTGCAAGGGAAAAGGGTCGGAGTGCCAAAGATGTACATTGGCCAGAAAGACTCAGACCCACACGCTAAACACCCCTTCGTTTCGCCTGAAGTCATCAAAGTATGGCAACAAGCTGCAGAAGACCTCAAAGGGCTCAGTGCAGACGTTATTTATACCGACTTTCCTCTTGTTACAAACTACGAAAATGACTCCATCTCACAAGAAGCCAACAACGTTACTGGCGCACCGTCGAATTGGAATCATGTTGAGCGCGGCGTGTTGATCGCTATGGCCTGGAATGCTTTCCTTGAGCAGAACGACGACCCAAAAATCAAGAGTTTGGACGACATCGCAGATTCGGCTATGCTATTTCCAAAGCCTAATCCTTATATCCCAGATACCTTCCTTGAAGTGCGGAACTGGATCGACTATGCAGGCCTGCCTTCGCTATTGCAGAAGGTCAAGGGCGAATCTGTCTTCGACGTGCCAGGTCTCGAACAGGCTGTCAGAGCTCTCGAAGCACAGCGCAAACGCGACCTTGAAGACTGGATGACAGACAATGGCCTAGACGTCATCGCTTTCTCAGCACAAAGAGATGTGGGGCTTGCGGACCTGGAGTCTACCCTTGAGAGCGCCAGGCACAGTATACAGAATGGAGTCAGTTACTCAAACGACAACAGAGCTATTAGACACCTCGGCGTGCCAACGGTCAGTGTACCGATGGGCGTCTTGGAGGGTAAGGGTATGCCGGTGAACATCACTTTTGCAGGAAAAGCATACGAGGATCCAAAGTTATTGGAGTATGCGTACGCGTTTGAGCAGGCTACCAAGCGAAGAATCAGCCCACCACTTGAGGCACTTGACACTGATATTTCAAGTCACCGCACACAGCAGGGGCGTAGCAGAGCAGCCTTAGATCTCACTGTGGGTGTTCAAACAACAAAGTTGGCAGAGGGACTGATCAGGCTCGACATCAGCGGCACCGTCTCTACCGATGGTCACGACAGAGACGTACAAATCTTCGTCGATGGAAAGGAGGCGTGGAGGGGTGCAATTGATACGGATACATGGTGGGTCCAGCTGGATCATGCGCCAGTTCGGCCAGAATGCTTGGGTGGGATCTCAAGCCTTTGCCGCCAAAGAAAGCCATGGTGATTGTCGTTGTGAGGGCAGAAGGTGTACGGGATGAAGCGAGGCTGTTGTGGGCTCCTCTTGTCTGAGAACATACCGAGGCCGATGGCTTAGTGTTAGGTTTGCTCTGTTTTACCTACCTCAATAGATAGAGTATCTGCGTCTCCCGGATGTTGCGTGAATTGACTAGAAATTTACTCAGTCAGCTCGATTACTTCCCATTAATCATACCACATATCACCGGTCCTACTTCACCGAACAAAGCCCTGTCTCACACTTTCCACTGATGATCCAATTTCTAAATATAGCGTGAAGAAGCAAACGCCTGGAATTATCCACCTCACAACATGCCGTAGCCTGAAGGAAGACCTCCTAGACACTGACATATTGACGACTTGTTGTGTCATTTTGATAGCAGGAGACCTTCCAAGGAAGGTTTGGAGACGTTGTAACATCATGAAGGGATAAGCAGCTCGAATCAGATCCCAGCGAGATATCAGTACAGACTCGGCTCCATATGGGATGAACAGCCTACCGGTAAAGAGCCACTGAAAGTGTACCAAATAGCCCTTTTGAGTACCTGTGAAGCGAGAGGGCTGTACAGTCCCTTTGGATATGTACCTGACAATGTCGAGGGTATTATTAAGGTCATTGACTGCCCAAGTGAGACCTTTAGATAGTGATCTAAACTACAGAGAAGACATCTCAAAGTGTCCAGGAAGTGTCTCTACGCCGAGTTGCTACTACATACTACTAAAATATCATGATAGTAACATCAACATGATTCTGCGCTCCCAGAAAGCGACGTGCAGTTCTCTAAGGCTTCATACTCCTCAAATACTATACCGTCTCTAAAACAGTAGAAAGCCATTTGTTTCCGTCCGAATCTCTCCACACTGTGAGACTGCATGCGTTTCTGTTACGACAATGGTTTATGACACCTGTGGCTATCAATCTTTCGCCTGTTTCATCTCAATTCCCATTTTTTAAAAGCTTAATGCATCTCAGTAAACTCACATCCTTGTACATTTCCTTCGTCAGAAGCTCGCCTAGGCGTTTATGAGTGGCCATCTCTTGTGTAAAGTACGTCTTAACAAAGTATATGGCCGCAAAAATAAGGACAAGCACCGGCAGAAAAGTCCAGAAGCCGAACTCGGACCTAAAAAAAGCTTAAGTTTGCCTGTAGCGCTCGCTTGCTAGCACGCTCCTACGAAGGTACAGTTTAAGGAGGGAAAGTGCACGCAATATGTTTCTGATTTGTGCAGGTGGAGCACGCGCGAAGCTTCGCGAAGTCGTGCGGCTGTCACTGAAAGTAACGGTAGCTTCGCATCTATGAAGACTTCGTTTAGCAGCAGCTCGAGCGCCGTCCAGACTCATATTGTTTTGGACGTGAGCTGGCTGACCAGCGAAGACAAAATCGCCCTAGAGGCGTCCCAGTGTATGGTTTGGGTCGCTTGGTGAGCACAGAAACATTCCAGGGACCAATATGCCCTGGTCAAATGAGGCAGATGCTTCCTTTGTCCCAAGTCACATTTTGGAGGTTGTCTGATCGGGTGCGTGTATTCATGGTGTGGTGTTTTGCATTCATCTTGGCGAAAGATGTGTTACATTTTTGATAGAATGAAAATCTTGTAGACGTGTAAAAGAATCAAATGATGCAGATGGAGAGATCAAATTGTAGTTTTGACCGGCTTGCTTTGTCTGGTTGATTTTGGTTTGAAAAGGTCGTCCGAACCATAATTTGAGCATGGCTCCATCAATTCTGACGTAACAAAACATCATATCAAGGTCTCTCCAAAGGATCTAAGGACAAGTCCGCCGTAAGAGGCAAATTGCTGTCTTTGGCCATCATGCCTAGCATGGCTTGACATGGTACCTCCATATACTGCTTCACTTGTAGTTTAGGTTTGCGAAAACCAAGGCTGAAGGGCCGTAGATCCCATGGCTTGTGAGAAATATTCCGATGAATCAAGTCCGTGGTCACCACATGAGGACTGCAATTCTAGTAAGCCCCCAAGTCACAGTTTCACAATGTCAGCACCCGGATGCAAATCACCAGTGGTTCACTACCCCAACCTATCAGCAGAGTGCCACCGCACACATGATTCCGTGAACAACCAATGTTACAGTATTCTTACAGCTTGTACATAATCTGTTGGTCCTTTCCCTTACGCCGCTCTTGTCCGCAGCTGAACACCATGCCATTGCGCGATCTCCTCCTTCAGCACCTGGTTGACCAGCTTGTGTTGTTTGATCACCGTCAAGCCCTTGAACTTTGGTGACTCGATCTCAATTGCGTACATGGAGCCGCAGCCACCGCTGATGTCTTGGACCTGAGATTGGGTCAGTGTGCCATTCACACAGCATTTGGTACCCTAAGCCTGATGCTATGTCACCGATGTGGCCTCGGATTCCTCGGTGTACCGCTTTCGTCTTGCCTGTCCCGAGTCCCGATGATGGGCGCACCCGTGGGTCGCATGCACTTTGCAATAGATGACATGCGTCTCAACAATCTCGCGTACACCGTTCACCAGCACCGTCAGGCTTCCAGCACATACCTCAAGTTTTGTGGGCACCAATTCTCCCTTAATCTTATTGAAGACATGTAGTTCGGCCTCGTTTAGGAAGTCCGGTGGTTCTGGTGCACCATCTGCCTGTGCACTGTACGATCGCGCGGCAGCATATGGGGTCTGTAGTCGCGGTGATACGGTCGCTTGCATGCACTGAGGCCTGGTTGCTGCTGCCGATGTCGAGGGTAGACGCTTGCTTGCGCGAATACGAATCTGGGGTTGTGCGCATGCGGAGGTTATGCGGCGAATGAGGATTGCTCTGGAAGGCGCCATTGTATGCTGTGTATGTGTGTTAGACAGTGCATTGCAGGGTGCATAATGTGCAATTGGTCACCAATTCAAGCTTACAGACGTCTGTTTACGTGAAGGCTGTATTGGCGAGCATGGAAGTCGCGAATCTTTCGTCATAGCTTCACGACGCCCTAGCGCCCAATCACGTGGGTTGATTATCAACCTCACAGATCCCTTAGCGCTCATCTCCGAACCATCTTCAAGTCATCCCCATTTCCAGCATCGCAAATTCACGTCGTTAGCGTTCGCCAGTGAACCTCATCGTTGCTGTGAAAGGGCTCACGATCTCAACAGAAAGTGCAATTCCAAAACGGATCACCCAACGTTCAGCATGCAGCGGTGGCGCTGATGCATGCATTTCCGGGGTGCAGTACGCTTACAAATTGAGGAGAAGTTGTTTCGCTCACCGCTGGATTAGCAAGAAGTAATCCCAAGTACCTGGATGTACCTTTCCGAGGCTCGTGGCTTCGGTCTCTGATAAGAATTTCCGACGCCCAACAAAAAACTCCTTGCACCACCAATGAACGCAACACATCGTCCTGCAAGCTGACAGCTCGACGCGAGCTTCAACGGGTCGTTCCCACACACTGTGCTTCGTCTGGCTTTCACGGCGGGGTGCAGGTGGAACTCTCGTAACGTTTTGATCGACACATCCCAGCACCACCTCTGACCCCTCTTTTCCAAGGCGGCAAGCCGAGACCGTGATTAGCCCTCTGGCTAGGATCTTCTTTCACATGAAACCCACAGGGTCCAAGACGATGCATGGAGCTGGGGACCCCTCCGAGCGCTAAGACACGCCACTGAGGAATGGGAGAGCCGCAAAGGATCTGCAGCTATGTGCTCAGTCGAGTGTGAGATCGAATTGTGGTACGTGTTATCGCTAGAGGTGGCACTCAAGCCGAGACACAGGTGTCAACGCTCGGCATAATGTTGCGTGGCGTGACGCATCTGTTGCAACTTCCACGTTCTGACAGACTCCCAATGACATGATCCTTAACGGAACCTTTGCGAGTTGGTGTCCTTTCAAACCGCATCACTACGCCGGAACATGGAAACTGTAGAACATCAAGAGCAGGATCGTGTAGCCTTCCAGGTTGGAGCTGGACTTGTGAATGCATCATTCGCGCTTACATCCATTACTTCAGTCCCTCAGGTAAACTTATCATACAGCAGGGCGACAAAGTCGAAGTTCGGCCAAGATACATAACAATATAGGACGTTAAGCACGAATCAGGTCTAACTAACGCCTGGTTGCGATAAGCTTCTCGTACAAACTTGTCGCCCAGTGGCAGCAACTAGAGACGTTAGCATATGCCCTGCTTTTAGTTGTCCGGCGCAGATCAAGACTTGCAGCTCGTACTTTTCGAAGAGACATCATGTTTAAGCATTATTTGATGAGTCTGAGTGGAAAACACTGCACACTCAATCCTAATTGTCAAAGCCTTCTATGGCAAGTGAGCTCAGACAAATTCCAAACGATGACAGCTCTAACCTCAGCAGAACGTGAGGTTGGTCTGGAACAAATACCATCTCCTGGAGTCTACCAACTCGGAGCAATTCGTCTTACGAATATTGTCGAGTAATTTCGCCATCAATTGAAGGCCACAGCAATTTCTTGACTGCCAGACTTCCCGCGTCTAACGCTCATCAATGGAAATATTCTTTCATCCTCAACATACCACCCAATAACCCACTGCGGATCTCGCCCTTCTGTAGCTAATGTCTAGTGTATCTCCTCTCGTCGACTGGTCTCCAAACCACCACGAGGCGCTGCAAACGCGTCCAGACTGGCGTCTATGGCTTATGCAGGGCCCACATATCCCTCCGTGGGGAACAATGCCTTGCATGCACAAGCCGAAGCCAGCGGTTCCTCGAGCCTCGCCGCCCAAGAGCTTCACACCGGATAGTCTGAGTCGCGACGACCCACTCTCAACAACTCGTACTAGCAACATAAGCTAGGCTGCGGAGGTCACTAACGCATAGTGGCCGTGAATGTATGCAAAGCGGTGGGGTTTGGGCGCGGGAATGAGTGACTTGGGGATGTGGAGTCTGGAGACTGTGGAGTGCGGACTGTGTGGGCATCTCCAGAATCTGCATGTCTGGGCTAAAATGGTGAGGTTGCAGTCAGCGCCACTAACGAAGAGTACTTGGCGGTCAGGAATGAGCGAAAGGGGCATCTAGGGCCTTCAGTAAAGGCGACGATAGATGTTCGAGTGCGTGCCCAGGCGGTGAAGACCAGAGACCGTTGTGTGACCTGTTTGGAGTTCCCATGGTACAGATTTCGACGAGCGTTAGACAATACCGAAGACCCTCCCGTAGCGTCTCGTGCCGTCTTGGGAGACCCTGAAATGCACGTAACCGCCCAGGGTCTGTTATCAAAGCTACCCAACATGTTCAGAACATGTCAAGATTTGCTCGTGTGCTTGCAAACCTTGATCCAAGCTCTCTACAGCTGTTGACTCGCCTCTCCGCATCTTGCCCCTGATTGCGTACGCAATGCTTGCAAATATGCTGCTTGCATGCTACATGCACCGCGACATCACACCCCTCTCCGCCCCCTCCCAGCCCATCAAATCCTTCACCCCTTCAAACCAACCGTGTCCGTTTCCAGCCAGAGCTGTTCGACGGCCCGCTTCATCGCCCCACCCCTTCATGAAGTCGGTCTCAACACACCCCCAAAGCAGCAATGTGGGCTGTTCAGGATTTCGCAGACCCTGATTGCCATGCAGACGTTAGGCTGCGAATGCTCTAGCGAGCATGCACAACACAGATGAAGCTGTGTGTGGCTGCGAAGAGCTGTCGGGTGGCGCAATTTGGAGATTGTTTGTTGGGAATTCGCCGCGTGCCAACCGCAAGCCACGGCCAGTCAACAAACACCGAGACGGTTCGTATCTCCGCGCCGAGTCCTGTTTATTCCCGAATCTGTTCCATTTGGTTTCTGGTGCGAGGTGATGCTGTCAACACCCTCTGCTGTGCGTTGCCGTGAGCCGTGAAGGATGCAGTTCCATGCAGAGGTGTGGTTCGAGACCGGTGGGGCAGATATGGATGTCTCTAAGAAAAGCCACCCTTGCTCAGCGCGTGCGTGCAGCCGAGGCCGCTTGGCTGCATTGTTACCGTTGTGCAGGGGTTGTGGGCAAGGGTCCTGGCTCCAGCACGAACTCCACGCCTTCGCCAGGCGATGTATAAACGTGGATCTTGAGGCTGTCGGGCTGGATTCGAGTATCACATCACGTGGCATGCGATATGTAGTGTTGAAGTCGTAGTCAACGACGTTGTTGCCACTGCTGATAGAAGAACATTCGGAATCCGGCCAGGGGACCTTGTTCGTTGAGCTCTCTGATCTTCCCGAACGGACAACATGCGCTGATATGCGCTGCTGGGCGTGGCTGCAGTAATGTTACTGTGTATGCGGTTGTCGTACAACAGTGTCACATGTTCGAGAGTTCTTGATCTGGGCAGGTGGAGGACCTGCTACATGAGCTGTCGCAAATGGACTGGGTCACGAACGATTAGCGAGACCTATCTGTGGAGAAGATGGGGAGGCATGGGGTGCTTGTATGAGGATGCATACCCATCGTGTGGGTCCTGGTCTGTCACTGTCAGTGAGCAGGTTCCTCTCACCGATCAGTCAAGCTAAACATATCGGTATGCCGAACCATGGTGGTCGGTCTGTCGCCGACCTGCCGCTTGTGGTTTCAGACATTGCGCTGCAGCATCTTTCCCGTCTCACATCCCATCCCTTCCCAACACCTTGCATCACACCTGTGCCCGTGCCGATTACCTATTGCACAATCTCAATCTCAAGCAGTACCTTGACTCCGCATATACGCACTGCATCGGGCGCTCGAAGGCGACACTTGCCGAATGGGTGATGGTGTTTTGTTGAGACCGACTATGCATGCATCATTTGCGAAGAAGGCGTAACGCCTGGGCATGTAAGCGGCAAGAAGACACGAAGGCGAGATCTTGAGGAGTTCGCAATTGTGCAGACGGCAGCGGTTGTTGTGAACACTCTTCATGGTGTATGATCTCTTTCATCGAACTTCAAAAGGAGTGAAGAGGGAGTGTCATTGCCATTTCGGAGCGGACACCATGACCATCTCAATCTGAGATCTTTCAAACGTACTGGTATTACACCTGCTCACACTACAATCTCGGCTTCATGACTCTCGGCCCGATGGTTTTCAGCGGCTCGGTCCTTACCGCCGTTCACACCGATCAATGCCTGGACGACCTTCCTACCCCGCGATGAGACCTTATGGGGATAACGTATGACGTGTTGTCGTATTGGTCTTATCAATCACGACTCCACAACGTAGCCGGTCCAGAGTCCCGGTCGATAAGCAACAATCATCCGGCTGGACATTTCAGCGCGCTGCGTCAATTAACACTTGAAGACTAGTAGGTCGCAAAATTGTCATTCCTGTCGGGATCGAGCGAAGTACAGTGGCACTGGGTTTCGTACAGAGTAGTACAATTCCGATATTGTGGTTACTCGTGAGTGTGGCCGCGACAAGCCTAGAGACACCGTAAGAGCAGCCAAGTTCAGCGGCCCGATCACAAGAGACTAGATTCTAGAATCGCGGGCGCCGGATGCCGATACAATGTTAGGTCAGCTAGTGCCATCGATAATGCAGTGAAGGAGCAGTGCGCGCTGTTGTCAGGTCGTTTACTGTGGTTCAATAGCCAGACCATTAGTGGGGTGGGGCTTGCTTTGCCTCAAAGCTCACAACACAACAAGCCATCAGGATGCTTATGTAAGTACCAAGGGTGCAACGTGCTCGTTATAGTATTGCAGGTCAACAGTCTTTGCAGAATGTCAACGTAGTGCGCCTTTACAGTCAGAATCAAGCACACAAAGCATGCATGTTGATGTACACAGTAAGGTCAATTGAGTGGGCACAGCCAGACACTCAGACCAATACAGTAGCTGTCGCGATTGATCTACGATGCTGATAAGCTGAACCAACTGATAGGTAGTCGTATTTCCCGTAATCTGGCATGACAGGAAACAGCAGGTCTACCGTGGTTACAAAAGAAAACGCCGTCGCCGATGCTTTGCTAGTTGGTTGTCTGTTTCGGTCCGTCAGAACCACGAATTCGGAGTGGGGCGGGTACATCATCCACTTCCAAGGTTGACGAGAGATGCGCATAGTTAGACTGTCCCTTCGATAGAGGCCTTCGAAGAGCGGTGTAGTATACGTAGATCGAGGGGTCTAGGCGTCTTCGTATCCCTTTGGATTCTGAACAAAACAAATCTGCCCTATTCAGCTCTATGAACGATGACCTCTCGAGCATCACAAGTGTGATTTTGACTTCGTACGACCGGGCGTTGTGTGACATCATGTATCGTGAAAGCCAAAATAGAACTCCCGCGATCCCCACATCGGCAAGGGAAATTGCTGTCAATGTGGGGATGCGGCTGATTGATGCAAGGACCACTCGGGGCAACGTGGCCTTGACGTCGTCTCTCAGAAACACCCTCAGGCCCTCCAAAGTGAGTGACGCGGAAATGAGGCTGTCCTTTGGTCTCATGGAACTGGGAATTGTAACGGCCAGCGTGTGCATGTGCTTCTCTTGGTACATGTTGTCAGACATCGCTGCGGCTATCACAGCAGCCACGAGATGGACGCCATTAATCCACGTCGCGCGGTAAGCTGAGCAAGCCTGTTCGCTGTCCATATCATCCAACCCCAGAAGAGTCAAGCCTGTCCACGTTCGTACATAGTCCAAAGCTATGTTTGTAAGTGCCATGAGCCGGCGGTGCGGCGTATTTCTGTTGGCGAAAGTCGAATGGGTCAGACTGCAGCGCGACAGTGGGGAATCGGGATACAGCAAATTTCGCTGTGGGAGTCCACTGTCTTTGACTTGGGCATCTGTGAGTTGCGCGCTTGTATGACCAGTCTCCATATTGCTGCTTTCCGTGCCGTGTTGTTCTTGTACTGCAGCGTCCGGATGACGGCCGTAAAAGGTATGGCTCCCGACAATCTCAAGTCAAACGATCGACCATCTGGTGGGGATCGATGATGAGCATTGGCGGCCTAGACGGGGCTACGGGCGGTGAGGCGGCAGGGTCATTCCTGTGAAATGAGTGGCTAAAATTGGTTCATTCTGCCGGACAAAAACTGTCAGATGCCTTTAGCAAGTGGGGCAATGTCGGGGCGCTCGCCAGAATTTGGGATAGTGAAGCTTGGATTTGTGGTCTGGCCACCGTGAGGATATCGAAAAACCGGCCGAAGAGATGCGTTTCAAGTCGCGATAGGACGAAAACTTCGAACTTCTTCACCGCGTTTGTATCGTATTCTCAAGACAGCCATGGCGGTAGTCTGCAGCCGCAATATCGCACCTTGCTTGTCAGAGGTGGGATGATTTGTAAGTGAGGACTAAAATTTTGTTGTTATCAGCTCTGTTACAGCAAAAGCATCGGTGGTTAAGACAATAGTGCGATGGTGTTGTGAGCCGCGAGAAGCAATTTGGGGGTCAGCCACTGATGCATGGTTTCGAGCAAAGTCCAACATCCATGGACGGAGAAGGACACGCATAGACGCGCGCGATTCGAGAACCAGGGAACGGTGAACGGTGTTGCTGTGTGCATGGCTGAAAGAAACCCTTCTGCGACAGACAGCCGGGAACAGCACCAGGAGTGACCGCTCCTCCATAATCACACGACACGTACACAGTGGTTGTACTTTCGCAAGGTTCTGCTAGCGTTGTGTCAAAGCACCAGAGCGACGCTTTGCAGTGCGGGGAAATTGAAGAAGCCACTCGCACCGGCGCTTTTCTGGGCCAATGAAGATTTTGTAGAGTCGCAGTCCCAAGACTGCCGTAAGTGGGCGGGGCCTGTCAGCGAAGCATGTTTTTGCGAGGTTGCAGTTTCATCTGTGCTGCCTGAGCGCGCGACGTGCCTGTGGCCACTGAGAGGAGTTTCTCCACGCCCCATGGAGGTTAGGACGGGGTTGTTGTGGAGTCACTGAAAAGCAGCGTTTTGTGAGAGTTCGGTGACGGCTCGCTTGTTGACAGCAGGGATCAAAGCAGGTGTGGCTTCGCGCTAATGGGCATTGCAAAGTCTAATTGGCGGTTAGGGCAGCACCGACGATCCCACCCTCATCTGAACAATTCTATCTTATAGAGGCTCGAAAGAGGTGTGGCTGCGAGCACAAAGCCGCACCTGGCTTGCTCCGATCATCCAGGTACCGCCGCAAAAGCTTCTTCCAAAAGTCTACCAACAGCCAACACAATCAGCGCAGAAACTGCTGCGGCTGAGCGCGGGGGAATGCAACCGTTTTCATCAGCCCACCCCCATCCCAATGACATCACAGCTCGCGCAGACACTTGGCTTGTGCGCAAGGGAGAGGCGAAGCTCTGACAACGTTCGCCCTCGCGCTTGCGTGGCGTGTTCAAAAGCAAGCATGCAACGGTTTAGACCAGCGATGAGCCTCAGTGCGCACTCCCACACGTATCGCACGCAATCAGATTTGCGCTGGCAGTGACAGCATTCCATAGCAAGACCTTGGAACTGGCAGCGCAGAGTGATGTCGACGTCTCCATCTGGTGACCCCCGCGGCGGTCGTATCTCAGCCTATGTGGGTTGGAGTCGCGTAGTGCGCGGGCGTGATGAAGCCGGCGCCGCTGTCCGGGCGAACAGGCAGGCAGCGGTGGTGAGCGCTGGAATGAGTGTTTGCGGGCAACTTCATGCGAACCTGGTCGACCATGCTGCTGCTCTGGCTCCTGAGGTGCAGTTCCACCGTTTCGAGTTTGCGGCCGTGCCGCATCCGCTTGACTCGGGGAGATTTGGAAGATTTGGTTCGGCGCGCGCACGCAACTGATAAAGAACATGAGGCTCGTGTAATAATCGGACGGCGCGGCGCCACTTGGTATCTCCGGTACTGCCAGGCTTTGGTACCAGCAAGTCCTTTGTTGTCTCTTCAGACGAGCCCCGCCGACGGCGCACAAGAGCAGCATCCCAACCAGCTCGCTCTCTCCTCACTCAATTGCTGCCGCTTGGCTGCATCGCTGCGCACAAATCCTTGGTCTGTTGGGGAGTGGATCGTGCTGCACGCTATCAGTTCGCTTGTGCATTGGTGCTGCATATGCCCTGGTCAAGGCCGTGCGGCAAATCCTTGGTGGCTTCGACGGCCTGGGTCCAGCGATTTTCAGAGCACATCCATCCCGGCAGTCGCGGCCCTGCACCTCACCTGCGCTACCGCTCCTCAACACTCTCCCCTCCCCCCGTGTCTGTCTCCAACACTTTTCTAGGCCATCGCCAGCCTCAGGACCCTTTAAACTGGCCCGCCTGCAGACACTGCTTGTTCCCGACACCTGCGACCCCTCCGGTCTTGTCTCTCCACACACCGGCAGCCTTGTCCTCGAGTCGTGCTTTCCTCGCCAACAAGTATCAGTCCACCAGACGATACGGAAGCCACCGGCCTCGCCCCAGCGCAGTCTTTCGCCCACCGAAAGCTGCACCAACCTCGGTCCCGTGTCTCATTCACAGGTCCGAGCACTCTCGCAGTCAAGACGACGCCATTGCAGCTTTGACTAGCTGTGACTACCTGCGTCGCGACTCCTCTCTTCCTACAAGAACGAGCTTCCGCCGTTCTTTCACCTAATCCTGTGAGTGTTTGCACACAGACAACGCAGCATGTGACGAGGCAACAACGCAAAAACGCCCACGTCGAATTGCTCATCACTACAGCTCGTTTCGTCTGCCACCGCCCACATATCAAACAGTCGCTAATGGAACCCCAGACGACCCAGCCCCGTAATAGCTCCATTCTTCTAATGCACCCGCAACCCTAATACCTTGCACCTCTTTGTTCGTTCTGCTTCCATCCCCCTCACGAAGCCGACCGAATGCCTTACACACCGCCCTCCCAGCGCTCGCCAGCTTCTTCCAAGCCGACCAGCCCTATCCTCAGCGGCAACCATTCCTACGTCGACACGCAAGCCTCCCACTCGCCTAGGGCTTCGCAACGGCCGGCGCTCCCACGCTCGGTATCGTCGACATCGTATTTGCACAAGCACCGCCGCTCTCCTTCGTTTCCCCAGACCAACCCCATTGCCAACAATGGAACTCCGGTGGACGCCAGCATGGTAGAGTCGCCAACGGACGCTCGTCGTAGCCGTGGCTCTGCAAAGACTAATGGTAGCATCCGCCCGTCTCCCGCTCCTGTGAACGATTCTCTGATACCGTCAGGTGCGGTCACCACTCCTCCTGACTCGTCAGACGATGAAGATCGGGGCCGCCATGTAGGCAACTTGAAGGACTTGCAAGAGGCGCTGCAGCACATCGACGTCAAGAGGGCTTTGTCTCCAGAGCGGAAAGAAGTCATTAACACACCGACCAACCCGCCACAGCTCATGACCACTGCACGATCACTTTCGGCGGAAGCACGCAAGATTGCACACTCCCGTTCGTCGAGCGAGATCATGCTCTCCAAGCACAACATGGAACCTCTCGATACCCACCCAGTCATCGCTACATCCTCAGACGATAGCGACGATGAAGACGGTGGGTTACGGATGAAGCCACCGCTACTACGCAAGAAGTCTGGTGAGCTCGTCAAACCTGCTCTCCGACCGGCATCGCGACGCCGGTATTCGAGTATGCCTGGCACGCCGACCTACTCCAAGGCTGTGCACTTTAACGAGGAGATCGAGCAGGTACGACACTTCCTGTCGGTAGACCGACCTATCGCTGTCAGTGCCGGCTCATCGCCTGTTGAGACTGCCTATGAGAGCGAAAACGAGTACCCCTTCGACGATGACTCCAAGTCCAAGACACCGGAGTGGGAGATCAAGCTGGCCAACTGGCCGTCGTCTGATTCATACGAACGACAGACTGCACCTGTGCGTGTTGAACGTATTGCTCTTGCATCAGACAATCAGACGCTTGTGGGCAACATTGCGTGCGCCAACATCTCCTTCCAGAAGTTCGTCGTGGCCCGGTTCACTCTCGACTACTGGAAGACTACCTCTGAAGTTGTTGCAGAGTACAACCACGATGTTCGTAAGAAACAGGCTGATGACGGCTATGACCGCTTCAACTTCAACATCAAGCTCGCTGACCAGGCCAATCTCGAGTCAAAGACTCTGCTGCTTTGCGTTCGTTACCAGGCCAACGGCCAGGAGTTCTGGGATAACAACATGAACATGAACTACCAGGTCGACTTCACCAAGAAGGTCAAGCAGCAGCAGTCCAAAGCCAAGCGCTCCAATAGCGGCGGTCTTGGTTCCATCCCGCGCAGCAAGCACTCACCTCTGGCATCGCGCCCTCGCTCGGCCGCTGTCGCAATAGACGATGACTTTGGTCATGACTTCGAGAACAAGTTCCAGTTTGGCAGCTCTGGCCGCATTACTGGCGATGCACCCAAGCCGACCATTCGCCTCAAGCCCAAGAGCAAGCAGCGTGCTCAGGTCTACCCTGACCAGGGTGCCCGTCGATCGCAGGGTGGACAGGCATTCTCTTCTCGTTACGATTTCGGTGCTTCCCTCTCGACAGCCCTAACCACAGCTCAGACCGCTCTGGGCGACCGCAGTGGCCTCAAGGTCAACACAACCGACTTCAATAAGGGTTACTTCGACCGTCCTGCTCCTCTCGCCAAGTCACACTCGACTGGGGCCCCTGTTCCTGGAACTCGTCCCGATTCCTTGTCATCTGACAAGCCCGACCTCCAGTCCGCAGAGTACAACGAGTTGATCCAGAAGTTTTGTTTTGTACGTTCCCAACCTCACCAATCCTGCAGATTGCCCTAGACGGATGCTAATACGACTTCAGTTCGGCACACCTACCGGGAAAGGCTCACCTAAGGCCACTACGCCTCTGGTCAAGAACACCCACAGTGACGGCGCGTCTGAGTACATCAACAGCGCTCAGTCGTCCGCCACTAGCAGCCCGCCCTCGCCAGCTATGCCGGTCATGGTGGATGGTGCGAATGACATCCAATCTTCTCAATCACCCCCACCTTTTCAAAATCGCTCTACGTCTCCAGGCCCAGTCACAGGGTCTGGACCTGAAGACCTCCTTGCGTCCCAGTATCAATTTGGGTACAACATGCACGGTGGCATCTTCCCTGAGCGGAGCCACACTCCTCAGGCATGTGTTTGAGCCTCGGCTCACATCTTTTACAGGCTATAGGGGCTTCTCCCTACGCCTCACGAATCTTCTTGGACACGAAGCTACGCTTACGACCTGACTGAATATGACGAGTGGAGCGGACGTCCCTTTGTCACTAGCGACTGAGCGCTCACTGGTCTTGTTCTATCCGATTCGAATCGTCGTTACGAGCCTGGCGATCGTTGTTTCTCTTCAGTCTCTTCATCAGGCCATGGTTTTTCCAGCATTACCTCCGGACGGCTTCTTTTGCTGCATTTCCCGGTTGTCCTTGTTGCATGTTTTAACGTTGGCGTTCCTGGGTTCAACACGGAGTTTTTCGGGTGCTCCATCTCTTGCTTGTTTTTTGCAAACCATAGAATCGTTTTAATTGCGCGATCCTTTCAGCGACCCCACTCTGGTCATGGAGTCCCCGTCAGTCGTTTCCAACGGGTGGGAACGAAAAAGTCTGGCTTGTTTGCATTTTGTAGCGATTCCCTCATTCTTACGGATCTTCGAGCCTCGTACATAGTCGGAGCAGCGTGGCAGGAAATGCGATCTTGTTATCGTTGCCAAGCTTACAAATTGTCGTCGTCGGTACGGTTGTGTTTTGTTGATACCTCGTACGTTCCTTGCTGTGTATTTGTATGGAGTGTTGGAGTTTGTGTGGTCCTAGTCGGCAGGGAAATCAGCAGCTCAAGTACAGAAGCAAATACAAAAATATGGCATAACCCCATATATACTTATCCTCCATCGTGAACCAACCCCACTGTAAAGGCACCTCGTGAGCACTTTTTTTGCCGCGCGATGGTGAAGCCTTGCGGTCTGGATCGTGAGTTCCATGTCGGCTGACAGTTTGACAGGTCCGTGTCCGGCTGACCGCCTTCCTCTTTAGTATAGCTCTGCCCCACGACAACACAGCCATTGGACCCTGACACATTGTGACTTCTTACACCAACTTTCTTGGGCCTTTTTTGATCTTCCTCCGTCGAGCTTCGAAAATTACGCGGAGAAACATTCCCCGGAGGATCGCTCCACGCCCACGCCGCAGTCGACGATACGAACCATGTCCTTCTGGGGCAGCAAGCCTGCTCCCCCGCCCCCTCCACCGCCCGCTCCGCCCATTGCAGCTGCCACGGGCCCGCAAATTGATGACACGACGATAGTTTCTTTGCTCGGGGTGCTTGCGCTCCTCGGTGGAGCTTATGGCGCGAGCGTCAAGATCCTGCCCCCAGCAACTACCATAAAAACGCGTGTCTTGTTCATCTGGCACCTGTTCGATGCACTCATCCACTTCGTCTTTGAGGGCAGCTTCCTGTGGAACTGCTTCTTCGTTACGTACGCTCTGCCCACGAGCTTCACCGCCCAGGCCCAGGCGAAGAAGGTCACGCTGTTCACGCCACCAGACGTGTACTGGCTGGGTCGTCAGGATGTGTTGTATGGAGCCAACTACGGCAGCACGCCGTTTAGTCGGCTGTGGCAGGAGTATGCAAAGGCGGACAGGCGGTGGGGAGGCACAGATCTGACGGTCGTGAGTTTGGAGCTGTTGACGGTGTTCGTGGCAGGTCCATTGGCGCTGTGGATCTGCTATCTGCTGAGCAAAGACGAAAAGAAGGGAGGGCTGAGGATGTGGTTCTGGATGATTGTCCTGGCTACGGGTGAGATATATGGAGGTGAGTCATTACCCTTTTCATTGAGAATTTCCCCTGAGAAAGAGGCGGTGGAGCGCGGGCATTATGCGCGCTGTGATCTGATTTGGTGAGGCGTGATGTGGGTCCGCCGAAGTTACAAAGCTGTTGTTGCATGCGTTGGCAACGCGAAAGATTGTGAGGCTGACACGTGTTTCACCGCTCCACCAGGCTGGATGACTTTCGCCCCTGAATGGTTGACTGGTAGTCCGAATCTCGACACGTCGAACTGGATGTATCTGTGAGTGACATCTCTCCTATTTTATGTGTCGTTGTTGCTGCACCACTAAGTCAGCGCACCGATGCCACCATGCCACCTGCGTCTCACCAACTTGCACAATTCCATCTTGTGCGAATATTTCGCGAGGAGACTCCCGGCACAAAGCGATCAACGGGCCTTGCATTCGGATCGCGGCCGGGTCTGCCCCTCCCGTGGACCCACCGACCCACCTCTCGGTGGCGATTCTCACCGCACCAGTGCACGGCCGGCGCATATCGCCGAGCTTCCTTATACCCTGTAAACTCGAAGCTTACTACACTTACCTGGCTTCTCGCGGCGCCACATAACTGACGCGTCAATGCAGTTATCTCTACCTCCTCTTCTTCAACGGCCTGTGGGTTGTCTTCCCTGGCTGGATCCTGTGGGAAGCGTATTGCGCCATCAGTGCCGGCATGAGCCAGGCCGAGATGGTCGATTTGGTCAACTATCTGGGCAAGAAAGACGACTAGGCGTGACGTGTTGTGTTGTGGTGCATGCTCTGTTGCGCAAGCGAGTGTGTTGCAGATAGTGGCGTTCTGGGAGTGATGTGCATAGCGTGGCGAAGGTGATTTTGGGATTTGATCTAGCGTGCGGTGTTCCAGATGAAATGGGTGTTGGGGCTTCGCTGAGCTCTATGGACGAGTGAACCAGCCAGATTAACGTTGTGTGTACGTCGTCGACTGAACGCTTCGAGAGAGCGTGTCTAGACTGCACTGATAGAAGGACTCTTGCTCATGGTACATCAGGCAATGCGGGAGGTGAGTTACAAGGTCGACATTGTTTGATTCGATTTGCTATGGTTTGATCTGATCTGATACACAAAATAGAAAGGATTATACTCCACCCAACTTTTGCTAACACAGTAATGCTACAAGACTATATCCTCGCTACGCTGAATCCGTCACACAGTCTTACGCCGAGTCCGTCACACAGCCCTGCGACGCATCCTTGACAAAGCGCGCATACTTAAACAGCGTACCCTTCTCATACTTCAGCGCAGGCGCCTTCCAGCTCTTTCTCCGCTCCGCCATCTCCGCCTCACCAACATGGACATTCAGCTCGTTCTTCTCGGAATCAATCGTAATCTCATCGCCATCGCGCACCAGCCCAATGGGCCCGCCCTCCTGGGCCTCGGGCACAATATGCCCAATCAGGAAGCCGTGCGAGCCGCCGCTGAAGCGGCCGTCGGTGATGAGCGCAACGTCCTTGCCGAGCCCCGCGCCCATGATGGCGGATGAGGGCTTCAGCATCTCGGGCATGCCGGGCCCGCCCTTGGGGCCCTCGTAGCGGATTACGACGACGGTTTTTTCGCCCTTTTTTATCTCGCCGCGCTCGAGCGCTGCGATGAAGTCGTCTTCGGCTTCGTAGCATTTTGCTTTGCCTGTGAAGATTGTGCCTTCTTTGCCGGTGATTTTGCCGACGCAGCCGCCGGGGGCGAGGGAGCCGCGGAGGATCTGCAGGTGGCCGGTGGTTTTGAGGGGGTTGGAGAGTGGGCGGATGATCTTCTGGTCGGCGGGGAAGTCGTTGACTTTGTCGAGGTTCTGCTTGAGCGTTTGGCCGGTTACGGTCATCTGCGAGCCGTCGAGCAGGCCCTCCTTGAGCAGGAACTTGAGCAGCGCGGGCGTGCCGCCAATGTCGTGGATGTCGGCCATGACGTACTTGCCGCTGGGCTTCAGGTCGGCCAGCAGCGGGATGCGGTCGGACACGCTCTGGAAGTCGTCGATGGTGAGCTTGAGGCCGACGCTGTCGGCAATGGCGATCAGGTGCAGGACGGCGTTGGTGGAGCCACCGGTGATGGAGATAACGACCATGGCGTTCTCAAAGGCCTGGCGGGTGAGGATGTCGCTGGGGCGGATGTCTTCCTTGAGCAGGTTCCTGATGGCGCCACCGGCGGCCAGGCACTCGAGCATCTTGGCCTTGGAGTTGGCCGGGTTCGACGACGAGCCGGGCAGCGACATGCCCATGGTCTCGATGGCAGTGGCCATGGTGTTGGCCGTGTACATGCCACCACAGGCGCCCTGGCCGTTGCAGGCGTGGCGAATGACGTCGAAGCGCTGGTCCTCTGTGATCTCGCCGGTGATGAACTGGCCGTACGCCTGGAAGGCCGAGACGATGTCGATCTGCTGGTTGTCGAGCGTCTTGGCGCAACCGGGCTGGATGGTGCCGCCGTAGACCATCAGCGAGGGGCGGTTGACGCGGCCCATGGCCATGATGACACCCGGCATGTTCTTGTCACATCCGGGGATGGAGATGTTGGCGTCGTACCACTGGCCGCCCATGACGGTCTCGATGGAGTCGGCGATGATCTCGCGCGACTGCAGCGAGTAGCGCATGCCCTTGGTGCCCATGGAGATGCCGTCGCTGACGCCAATGGTGTTGAACTGCATGCCCAGCAGGCCCGCGCGCTCGACGCCCTCCTTGACCTTGTGGTTGAGGTCCATCAGGTGCATGTTGCACGGGTTGCCGCTGTACCAGACGGAGCTGATGCCGACCTGCGCCTTGTTCATATCCTCCTCGCTCATGCCTGTGGCGTACAGCATCGCCTGCGACGCACCCTGCGACTTGGGCTGCGTGATGTGCTTCGAGACCGAGTTGAGCTCATTGTCGGCGCGGGCGGAGCGTCGAGTGCTGGTGCTTAGGGCGCGACTGTGAAGGTTAGCCATTGCCAGTCAGAACCAGGGCGGCCGAACATACGCTGCTTGCCATTGCGGCCGGGGCGCACACTTTGCGCGTGAGAGCGCTCCTCCAAGGCGGGCGAGAGACATTTTGGCGGGCGGGATGTCTTCAGCGTCGCCGTACTTTTTATTTCCCCAGACGACGCCGACGCATGCGAGATCGGCGGCGTTCCCTCCGTCGGGGCGAAGTGCGTGTCTCCGCGCCAATCAGAGCAGCGCCATTAGACGCTACTCGACGTCCGCTGCACTGACATTGACAACATTTACAACATTGACCAACTTTCAACATTGAAAATGATCAACATTGACCACTGACCAACATTGACTGCGTCGACGATGCATGGACGCTTCAATGAATGCTCATTCACAGCGTAGCACACGCACAGTGTAGCTAATCACCACAAATGCATATAAGCTCCCCCACACACCCATTTTGAAGACCAATCTACGCAGCACCCTAAAATGAAGTACTATATCCTCCCACTGACCCTCTCGCTCAACCTCGCAGCAGCTAGAGTTTCCACGGGCTTCAACTATGGCGCCTTCTGGAGCGAACAGAGCAACGTGAAGCGCTATGCTGACTTCCACCACGGCTTCGAGCTCGCCCAGAACCTCACCACCCCAGTCCCTTTTGACAGTGCGCGCCTATACACATGCATCACCACAGGCACCCAGTCTGACCCCACAGAAGCATTCCAAGCTGCCATCGACACCGGCACCAACCTGCTGCTGGGCATGTGGATCTCGCCGGGCGCCACGGGGCAGTCGAACGATGCACAGGTAGACAACGAACTCGCCGCGCTGCAAAAGGCGTTCGAGCAGCACGGCCAAAAACTTGCAGACCTGGTCATCGGGCTGTCGGTGGGCAACGAGGATGTCTACCGCTTCAACAACGCAGCAGCCGGCGTTGGCAGCGACGACCTCCTGCTCACCATCAAGAAAGTGCGTGACTCAATCGCAGCATCGCCGTACGCAAAGTACATGCAAGGTAAGCCCGTTGGCCACAGTGACACGGCCATGTACGCTGTCGTACCCGGCAGCGACTTCATCGGCATGACGGCGTACCCGTACTGGAACGACGAGTCCATCGAGAATGCCAATCGGAGCTTCATGGCTACGCTGAAAGACACGCAGCAGCGCGCGGGAAACATCTCCGTCTGGATCGCCGAGATGGGCTGGCCTCTCAACGGAACGCAGAAAGGTGAGGCCGTCGCCAGCGCAGAAAACTACCAGAGGTACTGGGACGAAGTGGGCTGTCAGGTATTTGGCAAGTACAACACCTTCTGGTTCGAACTGCTCCAGGACTCGCAGCCCGATCAGCCGGACTGGGGGCTCTTGGACACAAAGACGTATCAGCCGCGGATCCGCGATCTGACTTGTGGGCATCTGCGTAACACGACTGCACCTACAGTCGGTGAGCCACTGATGGATTCGAGTCTTGCCGCGAGCAACCCAACGACGTTCTCAACAATCTTCTTCACAGACTCGAACTCCCCACCTCCAACACCCCCGCCTCCAGAACAGCCCGCTAACACAATAGTCACATCCACAACCTACATAACCACCATCCTCCCCGCCACCGCACCCCCATCCGCCTCCGCCGAAGTATTCACCCTCTACATGACCACCAGCACCAGCACCCTCCCCACTCCAAGTCCAAACAGCACCCTCACCCTCTGCATAACCATGCTCGACCTCCTCGGCAACAGCGTCTTCTTCCCCGTCGCCGAGACCCCATTATCGGGGACCCAGCCCTGCGCTGCGCTCCCACGCTTCGCGGGCCCGGCGTTTCGTGTGGTTGACGCGCCGGCGAGTACGGTGTCCCCGCCCTCGGCGACTACGTCTGATGCGCCAACGACCGCGAATGCTGCGCCAGCCGCGCAGACGACGTGGCTGCTGGAGCCGACGCCGGGTTGTTCTGGTGGGACTGCAGGAGGGCCGGCGGTGGGTGGGCCTGCTATGTCAGCACTAAACGTGCGTGCTGCGTCGTCCGCGCCATCGAAGGCCTGGTGAAGAGGGGCGTGTAGATATGTGCTGCGTATTTCGGAGGGTGGGTAAAGCGCAGTTCGCCTTGTATAATCAATGCATTAAATCCACACACTTAGCTTCTCCTCCAACACTCATTAATCCCCCACACCCCCCTCTCAGCCGCGGCTCGCTGGCATGCAGATATTATCGTCTCCTGCCTCCACGCTATCCAGCTTCCGGTGTCCTGTGTGAATAACCAGAGTAGGCGGGAAATCAGCGGAGGGTGATAGTGTTGTTTGGTATCTTCGCACGCCCATCTTTTCCATCCCAGTCTGTTGGCGTGACGCATGCTGTGGGGTTTCTGGCCTTAAACGAGAGGAAGGCTTTCTTTTCTTTTCTTTCCTTTTATAGAGTGTGGGGAGGAGAAGGGGGAGGAGAGGGGTGGGGATGTCATAGTGTCGTAGAACTACTACTTACACCCGTGACACCTCCATCTACCCATCTATCCATCCACAAACCCCACTCCACCCCACCCCACCCCACCATACTCCACCATATTCCACCATACTCCACCCCACCCCACCAACTCCATCCCACGCATCCCAACCCAACCCCCGTTCCGTCCACGCAGTCCAGCGCCGAGCCCTGGATACGCGCTCGCCTGCCCAACCACCACGGCAATCGATAGCAGGTCTGGACCAGGATTGCTGGGTTGGAAAGGCGGTGCGGTGCGCGCGATGGGAGCGTGAGGGGAGGACGGTGGAGTGGGTTGGTTGGATAGATTGGATGCTGAGATGTAGATGCTGAGATGTAGATGCTGAGATGTAGATGCTGAGATGTAGATACTGAGATGTAATGGTATGATTAGAGTGTTTTGATGGGGATTTTGTGTTGTTGTATGCATGCCTACCGAACTAGTATCAGAATTTTATTGAGCTGTTCTAAACCAGAATTATCGAATGATAAAGTGAGTGCAGTGAGCGCGTGGCCAGACCGACTATAAGAGGAAGACGGCAGAGTAAACATATCAAATACCGAGAAACGATAATGATAATAACTTTACTCCAAAGACTTAAACTTCTACAAACGCCCACCCCTCCACAACAGGCATCCTACACCCCATCGCGGTCCCCGCTGCGCGCTGTTTCTTATACAAGCGCAACCACACGGCATCAGGATTCGCCATGTCCAGCGCGGCTTTGACGTCGGGCCGCGCGAGCACGGGGTCGAGCATGTCGAGGACGTGGTCGAAGTGCTCGTCGCGCAGGGCGACGTGGGAAGCGATGGCGCACAGGCAGGCGGTGAGCGAGTCCCAGATCATGCGGGCGGGCGAGCTGGTGTAGAGGGTGGTGTCGAGGGGTGCGGTGGGGGGTGAGGGTGAGAGGGTGAGGGCTGCGATGCCGGTTTGTATGTCTCGCGGCTTTGGACTGCTGGGGAGGAGATTGCTCATGGTGGTGCCGCCGCCCCTTGCGCTCCGCTGTTGGGTGCGCCGATGCACGGTTTTCAAGACATCGAATGCGCTTTCGATGCGGCTGCGCATGAAGTTGCCGGCGTGTTCGCACATCAGCGCAACGACGTCGAGTGTGTTGGACACGATATACGCTTCTGGGTCCTGGAGGCGCGGGAGCAGGACGGGCCAGAGCGTGTTGATGAGCGGGAGGAACGAGTTCTCGTGCTTGGCTAGTGCAGGGATCGTCGTCTGGAGTAGCGAAAGAAGGGATGTCCGCAGTGAGGGCGAGGTGGAGGTCAGGTAGTGCTGCGTCAGTTCGGAGATAGTGAGCAGAATCTGGTAGGTCCGCGGTGCTGGGGGCGGCGGTTCGGGTTTCTCTGGGGCAGGTTGGCCGGTAGGTGGAGCGTCAGGATCTTCGGTGTTGGTGTCTTTCCATGGCTTCTGCGGAAAGGGCTCGGGTACTTCGTCTGCGGCTTCCTGCGCGCGTTTAAGTTTGTCTGCTTTCAGCTGTTTGATTGTTCTTATCGCGTCCGCCATGGTAGTGTTCTGGTGTCCCACTGTGGGTGGGCTGGACGTCGTGGGCGCCTCAATGGCGAGTTGAGGCGCTTTCACGCCTTCCTCCGTCATTCCCTTGAGTACAGAGAACAGAAGCTCGACCAGTGCTGGGTAGCCGTGGTATCGCTCTAGCGCTTCAAAGATGCTTCCAACCAGGTCATCGAGATACGGCAAAAGAGAGGGACCGCACAGTCGCATCATCATCAGCAGGACCTGAGGTGCTTGGGGTGAGACGTCTCCTACAGCAAGCTTGAGTCCTACTGCGTTTACGATATAGTCAACATTGTCCACGACGAGCTCACGGGCGTTGGCATAGTCTGCTGCGTCTGACACGAGATTCAGGCAAGTGATGGCGTGCTCACGAAGAGCAGGATTGGGGCTTCCAAGTTGGTGCAGTATAGGGTAGAGTACCTCGCCTAACTCAGCGCGGAACTCAGTGCGATAGCGTACAGCTTGCAGAGCCACCGTCTCCAGGGCCAGCGCATAAAAGTGCCACGAAAGAGTCGTCGTGGGATCTCGGTCTGTCAGGAGGGTGACAGAGTGCGAATACAAGTCGTCCAGAAGTTCCTCTCGCGGGTTCGACGTGTCCGTATCGATGAAGTCGTCAAACGATGGATGAGTGATGGTCAAGTCCCGGAGAAGATTGACAGAGACCCAATAGCTGGCTAGCTGCATCTCCTGCGTGCCAGAGTCGATGGTGCGGACGAGATCTTGTACCACGTTAAGGGCAGAATCTGATGTTGCAAGTTGGGACAGCAGTGTCCTGAACTCTGTCATGATATCCTGCTGACCTTTGAGTCGCAATTGAAGCGGTGGAAATGTGGAATGGCTGCTGGAACTTAAGCTCAGTCTCGTTTCAACTGAGCGATCCGCTGTGGAGCCAACCTCTTCCAGGCCCTTTGAATCCGCCATGACTGCAGAGACGCCGTCTCGGAGACCATCTGCCAGACGATCGTCGACTACCGCGGGATCTTGCCCGATGAGTCGCAGCGTTACTGAGATTTGATGTATGATAAGACGCCGCCTGTTGTCATCTTTCGACTGCATGATGCGAGGGAACGAGACTACCCAGTCGTGGAGACTCTCACGCAGAAGATCGGAGAGCTTTTCATCGGCAAGCAGTATGATCCGCAATTCATCTTCGATCGTGTCGTGTGCTCCGTCTCGCCCAGCAAGACTGATGACGGTCTCAATGCTCATACTGATGCAATCCAAGAGCGACGTCCGGCAGTCTTGGATGACGCAGAGACACAGCTTCAGAAGTGCTCGTCGAACCTCGGACTTGTCGTGATTCCGCATCCTAAAGATGTTGGCCAAGGCGATCTTGATCTGAGAGGCTGTGGCCTGGAGCCACGATGCGGAGCGCAACACCTGATTACTATCTTTTGTGCCCTTCGCAGAGGCTTCTGTAGGCAGGTCCTTTGTCTTTCTGTCGCTCAACAAACGTAAGAAGAGGGATGTGAGGACTTGAAGACTTCGCTCGATGACGCGAAATCCAGCTTTGTTGCTGCTTCCAGGTGTTAAAACCTTGGTGAGTGACGAGACGATTTTCGGGAAGAAGCTCGCAAGAGCATCATCGTCAGCGATTGCAGAAGCCAGATTCTTCACGACAGTCGCGGCTGCAAGCTTGACGTTGTTCGACTTACTCTCAGCCAGACTGTCCAAGGTAACAAGAACGGCTTCGCCCAGAGCTGGAATGTTGCCTGAAGCAGTCAGGGCCTCCCTACCCGCCTTGGATCCAGATGCTTCAGCCAGCAGTTCGCCCATGCACTTGAATGCCAGAGCCTGCAGCTCCTCTGAAGTTGCGGCAATGCCATTCTCCGCAGACGAAGGCTTGGCCAAGAAGGTGAACAGGATCATGAGCTGGCCGGACAGGGCAGGCTCAAGACCACCACCCCAGCCTGACTGCAAGAGTGTCGAAACGCATTCGAGACAGAGTTCAAGAGCGCGCACTGGGACCTCTCGAGAGCGGCGAAGTACCTGGGAAACAGGCACAAAGGCATACTCGGCTAGTTTGGTGTCGAGTGCCCCAGGCTTTGAAATAGTTGTGGTGAGCGCACCCAGTAGGTTAGTGAGCGCTTGGACCAGGTCGCGCTTTCCATTTGGCCTTTGCGCTAGTGATGCTGTGACTTGGAGTACTTGGATGCAAGGCTGCTTCAGCTAGAGATTGATGTGAGAAAGAGTTGGCGGTGAAATTGTAACGAACTCACTCGCTGAAACGCCTGCTGTCTCTCCATCTTGAGGCTTTCCGGCGGACGCTGCGACTATGTCGTGAGAGCATGGAGATGAGGTTGATGACTGGCCGTCCCGTTGGATAGGAGTATGCTGCGATTGAGGCTTTCAAGAGGCCGCGTTCATGATTGGAAACATGCCATTCGCAATGTCTTCCCAGACGTCGACGTTTGTGCAGATGCCAAGAGTGAGGGTGATGTGAAGGGTCAGCGCTCGGCTCGAGCTGCCGGTGGAGCTCTGACGGGCAGGCGCGTGTTCACGGTTGCTAGCGCGTCACGCTTGGGCGGAACAGCTGCCCTTGAGCGTCTCTCGCCGAGTAAAGGCAGCAACGCGATCGCGACGCGCCTCGACGTTCCCCCGGCGCGCGCAACACAGCGACCCGTCCCAGCGTGCAAGTGCACAACCCCACACTGGCAGCAGAACCCCCACGACGGACGCGCAAACACGCGACATGGCTCCACGCAGCCGGCGCAGCGCTGCAGCGGCGGTAGAGGTTGTGGAAGAGGAGCCGGCGGCAGAGGTGGCCGAAGAGGAGCCCGAGGCAGAGGCAGCGGCCGAGGAGCAGCAGGATGGCGTCAGGCCGCTGCACTTTAAGCAGACGCTGGCCGGGCGGCCTGGCAAGCCCATCGGCGTGGGCGACCTGCTCGCGCGCATAGAGGCGCTCTTAGACGAGCTGCGCACCATCGACCAGGAGGACGCCCACCATGACTCGCTCAGGCCCGTCGCCGAGCAGCTGGCCGACCGCAGCCTGCTGCAGCACAAGGACGCCGGCGTGCGTGCGTGGACGTGCTGCTGTCTCGTCGACATGCTGAGGCTGTTCGCCCCAGAAGCCCCGTACCCGGCATCCAAGCTCAAGGTCTGCTGGTACCCTCACGGCTGCACACGCCAATGCTAATGTCTCGCAGGAACTCTTCTCGCTCATCATCACAAAGCTGCTACCCCTCCTCGCCAACCCCTCGCACCCCTACAACAGCCAGCACATGTACGTCCTGCGCTCGCTCGCCGAGTGGAAGAGCATCCTGCTCATCAACGACATTCCCGGCGGCGAGGCCCTCACCACCGCCCTCTTCATCACATGCTTCGACGTCCTCTCCGGCCCGTCCAAGCGCGACGATGCCGAGGAGCTGAGCAAGAACGTCGAGCACAACATGACCGAGGTCCTCTCCACCATAATCGAGGAAGCCCCGGCCGTCTCGCACGACATCGTCGACGTCATTGTTGCGCAGTTCCTTTGGGCGGACCCCATCACACTGGGCAGCTCCAAGGGCAAGAAAACCGCGCCCGTCGATGCGAGACAGACAACGTTGCGGCGCAAGGAAGCGCCATCTGCGTACAACATGGCCAAGAACGTGTGCAACGCCTTCCCAGACAAGATGGCCCGTCTGATCGGCAACTACTTCAGCTCTGTCATTGTCGACTTTACCAACTCGGGGCCGTCATTCAAGCGCAACCGAGCAGGCAGTGAAGACCCCGATGACGATGCGACCAGGGGCCCCTCTGACGAAGATATCGACGAGGCACAGAAAGCCCACAGGCTGCTCAGAGAGCTCTGGAAATGCTGTCCTGGCGTGCTACAAAACATCGTGCCCCACCTGCAGGAGGAGCTGGGCACAGAGAATGTGCAGCTGCGCCTGCTAGCAACCGAGACGTTGGGAGACATGGTCTCTGGTATTGGCGCAGCGGGACCTCCGCCACCACCTCCAATGGACCCCGTTGCATACCCATCACAGAGCTTGACACGGTCAGATGCAGGCCGTCCATTCGACTTCCTCACCACACCCACATCCATCAACTCTTTTCCGACACAGCACCCTGCTGTATACCATGCTTTCCTTCAACGCAGGAATGACAAGTCGCCTATCATCCGAGCAGCGTGGACAACCGCCATCGGCCGCATACTGACAACATCAGCCGGCGGCATAGGACTTGATCCCGAGGAAGAGCAAAACCTGCTTAAGTCGTTTGCTGAGTGCTTGATCGATAGTGACGAGAAAGTGCGATTGGCAGCGGTAAAGGCGGTTGAGCTCTTCTCCTTCGAAGACATTGTGCGCAAATTAGGCAGCAACGGCAGCATGGCAGATTCCGGTTCGATCCTTTCAAACCTCGCAGACCGAGTCAAGGACAAGAAGAGCATCATCCACTCAGAAACCACCAAGCTCCTTGGTCGCATCTGGGGTGTAGCATCAGGCGCAATCGCCGAGGGCGACGAGACTGTCAAGAACTTGCTTGGATCGACCCCCTCGAGAATTCTCGAAGCGTACTACGTGAATGATGCGGATATCAATGTGCAGGTCGACACAGCGCTGTTCGAGTCTTTGCTCCCCCTAGGCTACCCTCCAATGAAGCCAAAGCCGGTTGCGAATGGTGCGTCACAAGTAGTCAAGGATAGCCAAACGCACGGCGATCAAAGCTTCACCGAAGCCGAGCTGGACAAGCTCCGAACAGAGCGACAACTGGTCCTCGTCAATGGACTCAGTGAGAAGGCCAAGAAGGTATACTTCGCGAAACAAAGCAACCAAGTGCAAGGCGCCGGGTTTATGGAAGGCTTCCTGCAGGTCTGCGAGAAGTACAACGGTGGCGTCGTCAACAAGGAAGACAAGGACATCAAGACAAAGCTGAGCGGTCTTATTGCCTACTATGCCCGGACACTACCCGAGCCCACAAAAACGACTGACGAGTTGTGGAAGTTTGCCAAAGCTCACGACCGTCGTGCATATGCTTTGATACGCTTCTGCATGGACCCAGCCAGCGACTATCGAAGGGTCTTCAAGTCTATCGTAGGTTGTCCTTGATGAATTCTCGTCCCCAGCTAACACGCAAAAGAAAGAGCTGCGCAAGCGCATCGGGGATGGTCCAGGTCCCGCCCTACTTGATGTCTTGAACCCCCTGCTCTACCGTGTTGCCGTGCTGTGCTACAACAAGAGTCACGTCGCGGCCGTCATCGAGTACACCCGCACCGACGACAAGGGCCTGGGGGCTACTGCGCACGAACTGCTCAAGGAGATTTCCCTCAGACACCCAAAGGTCTTCTCCACACACGTCAAGGATCTCTGCAGGACGCTCGAGAGCGAGGCGCCAACAGCAAAGACGCCGAACCCTCCCGGGCGGTCGAGGATCTAAAAGCATGTGCAGCCTTTGCGAAGAAATTCCCCAGTGACATCCCGATGAACGGCAAGGACGGGCGCAAACTGGTGCTGAGCTTCCTCAACTTTGCGCAGTACGGCACACCAGCACAATCGGCGAAGCACGCAATCACCATCATCATGCACAGCGACAGCAAGAAGGAACTCCATGCAAAAGAAATTCTAGACAAGAGCATCAAGGGCTTCTCGTATCACGGCGATCACTGGCTGACAAAGCTCGCCGCACTAAGTCAGTTGGTCTTGCTCGCTCAGACCGAGTGCGAGGACGACATGGATTCGATCATCGAGATCGCTATTGGAAAAGTCCTGCGCGAACCGCATCTGGCAAATGCTGAGGCTGACGTAGAGTGGATGGAGACGCCAGATGACGACATCCTAGGGAGAACGTGGGCGCTGAAGATACTCATCAACCGGCTGCGCTCGCTGCCTTCGGACGCGGACCTTGACGAAGCCGCGACAAGTACATATGCTCTGTTGAACCGGCTAGTGAAGAAAAATGGCGAAGCCGCAGAAGCGGAAGACACACCGGCAGGGCACAAGTCTCGGCAAAGACTGCTGGCGGCAAATGCATTGCTGAAGCTGTCCACCAACAAGCGCCTCGACGCCTTGCTGAAGCCTGCAGATTTCGTAGAGCTGGCTCTCGTCACCCACGACCCGTGCCCGCAAGTTCGCAGACTCTTTGCCGAGAAGTTGATGAAGTACCTCGGACAGAACCGCCTTCCCCCTCGTTTCTATGCCATTCTCTTCTTCTTCGCGCACGAGCCCGAGCGCGGCGTCAGAGAAAGCACGCTGACATGGGTCCGCTCGCGTCGCGCCACCTTCGCAGCTCGCAAGGAGACGGTCCTCGAAACCGTCTTCGCTCGTCTTCTCAGCCTCCTCGCCCACCACCCCGACCTCGAGAACAACGAGAAGCAGCTCAAGCTCATGTCCGAATACATCCTCTACTACCTCAAATGCGTTGCCACCGAAGACAACCTATCCCTAATCTTCCACGTCGCCCAACGGGTCAAGGGCGTCGCCGACGGCATTGCACCGTCGACGCAGGCCGACGAAAACCTATACATCCTCTCGGACCTCTCGCAGGCACTCATCCGCTCCTGGGAGGAGCACAACAACTGGACCATGCAGTCGTGGCCCGGCAAAATGCGCCTCCCGTCGGGCATATTCCGCGCGCTGGAGTCGCACGAGCGCGCGCAGGATATTGCCAAGAAGACATGGATCGACGAGGATCTCGTCGACGAGCTCGAGCCGCTGGTCCGCAGGGCGATCCGCAGTAAGAAGCGCAAAGCCACCGACGGCGCAGACGGCGCGCGCAGGAAGAAACCCAAGGCCGAGCGGCCAAAGAGGGAGCGGCCGATCAAGATGCCGCGCAGGAAGCGCGTGGACGACGAAAGCGATGACGGGCAGATTGCGCCCGAGAGCGCGCCGAAGCGGAAGAGCGGCCGCAAGAGTAATGTCGGCAAGAGCTATGTTGAAATCAGCTCTGATGACGAGGCGGGCGGTGACGCGGTAGAGACTGAGGAGGAGAAGGAAGCATCGGACTCGCCAGCAGAGGACACGGAAATGGTAGACGCGGAGGCTGAAGCGCACGTCGAGCCTGACGAAGATGAAGATGAAGTCGAAGAAGGAGACGCAGTCGAAGAAGCAGACGAAGAAGCAGACGAAGACGAAGTCGAACAAACCCACGCCCAAACTCCAGCTAAACGCGGCACACGTGCCCGACCAGCAGAAGCGACAGCAGCGAAACCAGCGACAGCAGCGAAACCAGCGACAGCAGCGAAAGCAAAAACTGCGAAAGCTGCGAAAGTGACACTAGCGAAAGCAGCGACAGCAGCGAAACCAGCAAAACCAGCGAACCCTGTACCTCCACCACCCGCTCCTCACACATCGCCGCCTCGCAAACGCAGATCCATCCAGCCTTCCACAGCCACATCTGCAGCTGCGGATCCCGGGTCCGCTGGGCCTGGGACTGAGACGCGCAAGGCTGGGAAAGAGAAGGTGGTGAAAGCGAAGAGTGCGTCCGTTGCACGGGCAGAAGTGGCTAGTCCTGCTGCGGCTGCGGGGTCGATGAGGCGGAGTGCAAGGACGAGGGGTTGAGAGGGGTTTTAGGAGAAGAGAGGGAGTGTTGGGGGGGGGGGGCTGTTGTTGAGCGATGGATGTGTGGATGGGGTGGGTGGGTGTGGTGTGTGTAGTGGTAGTGTGTGTGGGTGTGTGTGATGTGTGTAGTGGTAGTGTGTGTGGGTGTGGGTGATGTGTGTGAGGCATGGGGAGTGGAGTACTACTGTGGAAGTGGAGTGGAAGTGGAAGTGGATACAATACAATGCAATGCTTTTGTTTCTGATAGAGTGGGCCGCCATAGCATGGATGGATAGCGTGCCTACGCTTCGGCTGTGTTAATACCCTTCTGCTCAACACGCTTCTGCTCAAGTTTCAACTGCACATGCACGCATCCACAAAGTATCAACCTACAAACCACCGCACAAAAAGTCCAGCCTAGTCTAGGAACTAACACAACAACAAACAACAAACAACAAAAAACAACTAACTACTAATGCCTAACTAACTACTAACTACTAACCACCAAGCCAACGCACGCACCGTAGCGCAAACGCATCGCTGAACTGCATGCAGGAAGAGGAAGATAGATAATAAATAGGGAGGTGGCAGGGGGGGGGTATAGATATTGTGTTGTGTTTGTGTTTGTAATGTACCTAGGTAGTGTAGTGTGTAACTAGTAGGTTGTAGCGTAGTATGACTACCTAGTAGGTTATTGTTGAAGTCGTACTTTAGTCAAAGACCGTAAGCACTAATTCTATTGGTTCTCGGGGATGAGTAAGGTATCTGGATCGGTAGGGTTATCACCTAAGCAAAGCTCGTGATGATAGGGGTTGCACTGAGTAGTATAGAGGGTACTGTTACGATCACAGAAAAGAGCGAGCCTGTAAGAAGTGGAAGATGGAGCTCGGCGCTGTGAGGCACAGCGGGGCAACGCACGAACGTCACACAAGTCACGTGATCTGGTATCCCGCCAAGTTGTGGTATCCCGGAGACCTGTGGTATCCCGGAGACCTAGAAAGGCATGGGATACGCTATGATACACTCACTATATATATTCGTAGGAACACGACTCTTAAAGTTGTGTTCAACCTCGTCAATCAAGTTTGTCTTTGGAATCTCAACCTGCCCTCGAGCCAGATAGTACCCTCTATACTACTCAGTGCAACCCCCATCATCACGAGCTTTGCTTAGGTGATAACCCTACCGATCCAGATACCTTACTCATCCCCGAGAACCAATAGAATCAGTGCTTACGGTCTTTGACTAAAGTACGACTTCAACAGGTACTATCTGGCTCGAGGGCAGGTTGAGATTCCAAAGACAAACTTGATTGACGAGGTTGAACACGAACTATAAGAGTTGTGTTCCTACTGTTTATATACATAAGGAATATGCACTGCCATCATAGCTGGTCGCGCCATCACGGATGGTTGTGCCTTGGCGGGATGGTGTCAAGTCACGTGACCCGTGACACGTTGTCATCCGAAGCGCTGCCCCGCTTCCTATCAGTACCAGTTCATTCGAAGATCGTAACAGTTATGTCCGTTTTAGGTTACTTATGCACTTTCTAGGAGGTTACTTACTTACGCACCTTCTAGCTTTAGGTATGCAACTGCAAAGACAACTACCTATCTACCCTAGCATGTCCCTCAAACCCCACACGATTCTAGCCCAACACTAGCAGACTAAGGAACCCGTTCGTTAACAAAAAATTTAATACAGCAAAGGAAGGAGGATAGGATAGGGGGGGGAGTCAGTACTTAAAAACAAAATACGCCACATAGCAAGCAAGACAAAATCTGCGCGAAATAAGTACTAGGATAATACGTTGGAATGACGTGGTATATCTACAACACGCTCGCTCAACCCCACACCCTAACCACTAAGCCCCAACCCCCAAGCCCCAACCCCAACCCCAAGGCCCAAACCACCAAGCTCCAACCGCCAAACCACCCCTCAAATATACGACACCTTAACCCCCATGCCCAGCGTCCTCCGCAGCTTCTCCCCCACCAGCCGCAACACTCTCAGCGCACGCTCGCGCAAATCGCGCCTGCCCAGCGCCAGCGCAAACGCGAGCAAAAACAGCAGCGTCTGCAGCAGGGCCAGCGGGCTGTGGGTGAGGTGGTGCGCGCCGTCGGCGAGGGAGCGGTGCAGCACTGCGAGCAGGGTGGTCAGGCGCGTGGAGAGGGTAGGGGGGGGGCGGCGGGTTTTTTGGCGGGGGCGCGCCGGCGGGAGGGGCTGGGGGTGGGCGGGTAGACTGGGAAGGGCGTGTGGACTGGGAAGGGCGTGTGGACTGGGGTGGGTGCGAGGTGGAGGGGGATGGGTGGGTGGGTTCGGTGGTGCGGCGACGGTTTTCTTCGGCGCGCAGCTCGAGCTGCTCGCGCTGCTGCTGGCGGAGCTTCTCCTCGCGGGCGTCGGTGTCTTCTTTTTCCTCTTTGAGCGAGTGCAGGGCCAGCAGGAAGGCCTCCTTGCGGTCGTCGTCGAGGACCTCGCTCATGGCGATGAACTCGCGGGCGTAGTCCCACTCGTCGTTGCGGGGCAGGACGTGCAGGGTGTAGAGCTCGAGCAGCTTGATGCGGGTGTTGAGGTCGCGCGGGGTGTCGGTGCCCTGGTGGGCGGTGTAGGAGCGGCCGTGGGCGGCCGCGGGCGAGGCGAGGTGGGCCGAGATGTCAAAGGTCGGGTGGGCGGTGGCGGCGAGGTACGTCTCGAGGCGGGCCTGGTTGAGGCGCTGCGAGGGGGCGTGGGTGAGCAGGAGGGTGGAGCTGGGGGGTTAGCGGTGAAGGTACTATGTAGGCGGGGTGCGGGCGTACAGGTTCACGACGACATCGGCATCCACGTCGCCCTCGACGCCCGCATAGCCGTCGCGCACGACGTCCTCCCACACGCTGCCGTCGCGGGACTTTGCGACGAGCTGCTTCCAGCGGGCGGTGCCAAAGGCGTGCTTGCCCTCGTCGGCGCCCAGCTCGACGACGCTGTTGAGGAAGGTCAGGTAGAAGCTCCACACCTTGACGCGGGTGCCGCGCGAGGCGGTGGCGACGGGCGCGTAGGCGGGGCTGTCGGGGCTGTCGGGGCTGTCGAGGCTGTCGGGGCTGTCGCGGGCGTCGGGCGCGCTGTCGTCGGGCGCGGGCGGCGAGATGACGGGCTCGATGGTCGACAGGGCCTCGGGCAGGCGGCGGGTGAGGAACAACTGGGCGGCCTGGCGGTAGGCTTTGGCAATCTGCGATGACTGCTGCCGCGCCGCCGACAGCGAGCTGATGGACGATGACAGGTACCGCGACCCGCTGATGTCCTCGTAGGCGGCCATATGTGTCGTGTGTCCTGGCTGGGTGAGCTTTGGGCTGACTCCTGGCTGGCTCCTGGCTGGCTCCTGACTGGGATGAGCTGTGGGCTGAGCTCGACGTCGCTGCATTCCGCGCGCACAACAACCCGTGGACCTCGGCTCGCCGTCACCGCTCCCTGCCTTGGCGCCACCCTCCTGCACGTGATGCACGCGTCGAACCGTGTTTGCAGGCACACAAACGTGATCAGTCGCGCACACAATGACAGGCACACAAACAATGACAGATGCAAGCAACGGTAGACGCACACAGCCGTCGCATGTCTCGCTTGATCATAAGCTAACAAACAACACTCACCTTGACCCTGACACCTTGACTGACTGACACGCTGCACACAACAGTGACAATACTCACCCTGCATCGTAGCAATGGACGTCGACGCCCCCTCCTTCCCCCACCACCTGCTCGGCCTGTTCATCCACATCTCAGAGGCCGACTTCGTCTCCTTCGACCTCGAGCTGTCCGGCATCCCCTCGCGCCTGCCCAACAAGAAGCCCCGCGCCGGGCCCTTCACCCTCCAGGACCGCTACGCCGAGACCAAGGAGGGCGCCGACCGCTATCAGATCCTCCAGGTCGGCCTCACGTGCGCCAGGTTCGACTACCTCGCCAACCAGTACGTCCTGCGCCCGTACAACATCAACATCAGCCCGCTGCTCGACGAGCGCCTGGACTTTGAGCGCGAAATCACCTTCCAGAGCGGCGCCTGCACCTTCCTGCTCGGCTGCGGCTTCGACCTCGGCGCCCCGTTCGCAACGGGCGTGCAGTACCTGAGCAGGGAGGAGGCCGACCGCGCCAAGAGACTGGCCTACGACCGCATCGACAAGGTGAACCCCATCTCCGACCTGCAGCTGAAACCCACCGACAGCGACTCGCTCGACTTTGTGCGGAGATGTCGCGAGGCCATCACCGCCTGGGCAAAGACCTCGGCCACCAGCCTTTACATCACGTCGTCCACCGGCCTGCCAGGCGTGCCATCATTCACCATCTCCAGGTTCGAGAAGCGCCTGGTCCACCAGCTCGTGCGCGCCGAGTTTCCCGGTGCCGTGGCGATTAGGCAGAACAACTGCATCCGGATCCTCGACTTTGACGCCGAGCGGGAGGCGGACAACGCGCGCCGCATCAAGAACCGCGTAAAGGAGCAGATTGTCCGCCAGACCGGCTTCCGCTGGGTCTTTGAAGCGCTCGTGCGTGGCGACATCCACCCCGACCTGCTGTACTTGCTCCGCAGCAGCGCGGGCGCCGATGGCCGGGACCGCTTCGATCGAGCATGCGCGCGGCTGAAGAAGACGCAGCCCGTGCTGGTCGGGCACAACATGTTCACCGATATTGTGTATTTGTACCGCACCTTTGTCGGCCCGCTGCCGGACACGCTCGACGAGTTCAATGAGGCGTTGCACGGGTTGTTCCCCAGGATCGTCGACACAAAGTACCTCGCTACGCACGCTGAAGGTGACTTGAACGCGAGTCCGACGCTGGAGGAGATTGCCAAGGGGCTGCAGAGCCAGGCCCTGCCTAGCATCGTCACCCACGAAGACCACTCCAAGTACGACGAGGTCGAGGCGTTCCACGAAGCCGGCTATGACAGTCTGCTCACTGCGACGGTTATGCTGAGGCTGGCGGCGAAGCTGGGTGCCGAGCGGAGCGAGCAGAGCGAGATGAGCAAGCACGAGGCTGAGCAGCACGCTAAAGCTGAGCAGCACGCCGAAGCTGAGCAGGAAGCCTCAGAGGGGGGTGTCGCCCTTCCCATCTCCCACGACAACACCGAGCATCCCCTCGCCGTCCCACCCACCTCTGACACGACCGACTTCACGCCCGCAAACAGCAAGAGCAGAAAAAAGCGCAAACAAAAACGCACCAACATCACCCAACCCCCGCAAAAATTCTCAACCACCAACATCTTCGACAGCCTCACCACCCTCTCCCTCTCCGACCCCCCCTCGCCCTCCTCCACCGCCGACACGCCCGCCTGGCCCGCCAGCACCACCGCCGCCGCGACGGGTTCCTGGGTCAACGAAGCCTACGTCCCGGACACGACAGGCTGGGTCTCTATTAAGCCCGCCGTGCGCGCCCGCATGGCGCTTATACCGTCTTTTAATGATGGCTTTTGGGCCGCGTTTGGCAACACGCTGCGCGTCTTTGGGACCGAGGAGCGCGAGATGACGATTGCGGCGTGGCCGGGTAGGGAGGAGTAGGCTAGCAGAGAGTATAGACTAGGCTAGGTGTAGAAGTTAGAGTTGTAAATATATATCTTTATGTTGGATCACAGGTATCAGTAGGTACATTGGATGCTGGGTGATGCCCATCGACGCCCAGCGATTCCGCGTCGATCCTACTTCGGCCCTACCTATCCCAACACCACGTATATGTTCATAGCACCCACGTTCGTAGCAAGACAGAGAAAACCATCATCGAACAGAATGCATTTATAGTTATTTCCTTTCATTGCTAGCGAGAGCCTTCCAACACTTTACGTATTTAGAATTGTAGTAACGTACCCCACGGGCGAGTCGGCCACTGTGCCAAGACCCCACCAAAATCTACTATCACGAACAGTAGAAAACGGTCCTTAACGGTCCTTAACGATTCTGTACAGTACTGCATAGTAGTCTATATTAATTAGAGACTATTTCTACTTCTTGTTTACAGGTGCGCGAGTTGTGCCCAGCCTCACCGCAGCGTCCACAGCGCCTTTGAGTCGGCTCGCTGCCCTCAGCGCGCGCGCTCTTCTTTGCCTTCTTCCCATCACTGCGCGCTGCAAACTCCTTCAAGGTAGTTAAGCGCACGCCCTCTTCAGCTGTAAGAGTACCCTCAGCCTGTATACGCTTTCTCTTGCGTGATTTTCGACGTGAGGCGGCCTCGTTAGCCGCCTGAAGCTCCTTGACTTGGTTGCTCATCAACACCAAGGAATGCGCCATCATCTCTGCGCCTTTAGCAAGCTTTTCAACCGCCTTAACCATGTGGGTAGGCGAACTATCAACGTCTCTCTGAATCCTCTCTCGAATCAGCGTCGATTGCGACCTAAATTCTAGGGTATTGCTTGGGGTTTTAGACACCCAGGGCGCGACGTCGGTGGTGGGTGGTGTGGGTGTACGCAGGCGGACGTCAAGCTTCGATATCACCGCCTCCGCGTCAAGTGGGACCAAGCCAGCGCCTCGAAAGCCTCCTTGGATATTGCTTTTAGTAATTGAGTCCTTAAAAGCAGCGATAAAGCAAGGCAGAAACTCAAGTTTGGTGATGTGGTTAATCCTGTTGCGCATTAGGTTCTCGGCTTGGCGCCCATACGCCTTCTTCAACGGCGAGAAACAACCCACATCAAGAGGCTGCAGGAGGTGCGACGAGTGAGGCGGCATGCATAGAGTGATAATCTTGTTCTCCTTGCAGTACTGCTGAAAATCAAGCGAGTCGTGGCTCTCGTGGCCGTCGATAATGAGCAAACGTACTGTGCTAACAGTACGTTTCTTTGTATAGGCGTCAAAGTGCTTTAACCACGCTAGGCCAAGTTTATTTGTTGTCTAGCCGTTCTCAGAGACTGCAATAACCCAGTCACTAGGTAGATTATCTTCCTTGTACCAGGCGGAGAGGTGGTTCTTGCCCTGGAAGATCACGAAGGGCGGGATCGCCCACCCAGTCGCGTTGATGCCTTGGATAACGGTAGTCCACTCTCGATTACCCTGCTGTACCGTCTTCGGCCGTCCTCGACGCTTAGAGCCTGTAACTACTGCTCCAGTCGATATCATGCCCATCATGAAGCCAGACTCGTTAAAGTTGTAGGTATCCTCGTCAAGGATACCGTGCTTGGCCTTTGTATTCTCTACAAGTCGAAACCAGCCTCGTATAACCTCAGGATCCTCGCAGAGGGCTCTCTTGTAGTCGTACTTGCGATTGAACTTGACTTTAAGCTCAGGGCGACGTTTGACGAAGGTTGCAGCCCAGTTGACGGCTACCGACGGTTGGCCACGCTCCTTGCGCAGTAGATCAGCCATATCCTTGACAGCAGCAAGCCGTGGCGGAAATCCTCGCGCGTCAAGATCAATTATATGCTGAACAATCACGGCCTCCTCTATTAGACGAAGGTTTGCTGAGTTGGGCGCGCAATCGCGTCGAAACTGCTTTCCAGCGCGTCGATCGCCGAGTGTTGTTCGAGAGACGTAGTAGATAGCTGCCGCGCGTCGCTGAGAGAGTGTCGCGTCTTGTTTGATAGTAATCGAGCCTCCTTTGAAGCTGGTAGCTCGTTTAGTGGTTGATTCATCACGTTTCTACTGTTCGTGATAGTCGATTTTGGTGGGGTCTTGGCACAGTGGCCGACTCGCCCGTGTGGCCCGACTCGCCCGTGGGGTACGTTATGTAGTTAAAAATATACTACGCATACTAACGTAGGAGACGGGCGAGTCGGACACTGTGCCAAGCCCCTACCAAAACCATCTTAATTTTTCAACACTACGGTCCTTGACAGTGCTGTATAGTGATGTATAGTATAGGATATTATTTATAAACTATTTCTACATCTAGCTTACACGTGCGCGCGTTGTGCCTAGCCTCGCCGCAGCGTCCACAGCGCCTTAAAGGCTGGCCGCCCTCATCAGCGCGCGCCCTCTTCCTCGTCTTCTTCCCATCACTGCGCGCCCCAAACTCCTTGAGCGCTGTTAATTGTATGCCCTCTTCAACTGTTAAGGTTCCCTCCTGCTGTACTCGCTTTCTTTTGTACGATTTACGGCGTGAGGCGGCCTCGTTAGCGGCTTGAAGCTCAGCGTTGCGCTTAGTGATTAACACCAAAGAATGCGCCATTATCTCCGCGCCTTTAGTAAACTTTGCAAGGGCATCAACCATTGAGGTTGGCGAGCTATCTACATGTTGTTGAATCCTCTCTTGAATTAGCTTTGATTGCGACCCAAATTCTAGGGTATTGCTTGGTGTTTGCGACTGCCAGGGACCGTCCTCGACGGTAGGTGGCGTAGGGGTGCGCAGCCGTATGTCAAGCTGCGATATCACCACCTCTGGGTCGATCGGAACCAAGCCAGCGCCTCGAAAGCCTCCTAGGATATTGCTCTTTGTAATCGCAGCGTTGAAAGCAGCAATAAAGCATGGTAGGAACTCAAGTTTAGTGATGTGGTTAATCCGGTTGCAAATCAGGATCTCGGCTTGGCGCCCATACGCCTTCTTTAACGGCGAGAAACAACCCAGATCAAGTGGCTGCAGGATATGCGATGAGTGAGGAGGCATGCAGAGAGTGATAATCTTATTCTCCTTGCAGTATTGCTGGAATTCGAGCGAGTCGTGGCTTTCATGGCCATCAACTATAAGCAGTCGGTGTGAGCCAACAGTGCGCCCCTTCGTATGCTTGTCAAAGTGCTTCAACCACTGGAGACCAAGCTCGTTCGTCGTCCAGCCGTTCTCAGAGACCGCGATAACCCAGTCGTGGGGTAGATTCTCCTCCTTGTACCAGGCAGAGAGGTCGTTCTTGCCCTGGAAGATGATAAAGGGTGGAATTGCCCACCCCGTTGCGTTGACGCCCTGGATTACCGTAGTCCACTCCCGGTTGCCCTGCTGAACGCTCCTTGGCCGCCCTTGACGCTCAGAACCTGTAACTACTGCGCCAGTTGATATAACGCCCATCATGAAGCCAGCCTCGTCGAAGTTATAGGTGTCTTCATCCTGGATGCCGTACTTGGCTTTCGTATTCTCTACCAGCCGGAACCAGTCTCTTACAAGCTGAGGACTCTCACATAAGGCTCTCTTATAGTCGTATTTTCGATTGAATTTGACTTTGAGCTCTAGCCGACGCTTAACAAAGGTCTTAGCCCAGTTTTGGCCAACTGGGTCGCGGTGACGCTCAGCAAGTAAGGAATCAGCCATATCTTTAACGGCTGCGCGCCTAGGCGGAAATCCTCGCGCATCAAGGTCGAGTATATGCTGGACAACCACATCCTCTTCTGTTTTAAGTAGCTTCATTGAATTGGGCGTGCAATTAGGTCGAAACAGCTTTCCAGCGCGTCGGTCGCTTAGTGTTGTATGTGAGACGTTGTAGATTGATGCAGCTCATCTCTGAGATAGTGTCGCGTCGCGTTCGATAGCCTGAATTGCGAGCTATATTCGAGCCTCCTTTGAAGCTGGTAAATCGTGGCGTTGTTGAGACATCGCGTGTATAGTAGTAGTTAAGATGGTTTTGGTGGGGGCTTGGCACAGTGTCCGACTCGCTCGTCTGTCCGACTCGCCCGTCTCCTACGTTACAGTACTATACAAAGCTCTTAGGGACTCTTAAGGTGCGATTTCTACACAACTTTAGACGTGCTGGCAACACCCATCTGGAAGCCAGTCTCATCAAAGTTGTAGGTATCCTTATCTAGTATGCCGTATTTCTGACGCGTGTCTTGAACAAGCTCAAACCACGCTTGAATTGTAACAGGATCCTCACATAACGCGCGCTGTGAGTGGAACTTTCTGTTCCATTTCATCTTTAGCTCTGGCTGGGTCTTGATAAACCGCAGTGCCCAGCGCTGGCCAAGTGGAGGAGGTGGAGGATTCTGGCCACGTGCAGCGCGCAGAGTGTCTGCCATCCGTCGTACGCCAATAATTTGGGGTGGAAATCCACGCGAATCAAGGTCTAGGATCCACTTGACTAGAGACTGCTCTTCTGTAAGAGAGAGAGCTCGCTTTGGTGATCGAATCTCGTGTTTTGGCTGGATACCCTGAAGACGCTCTCGAAGTGTTGTTCTGGGCACATTGTAGGCTTGTGCAAGCTTGCGGACAGACAAAGAAGGGTTTGATTGAAAAGAAGCAATTGCGAGGCCTTTCCGGCCCTCTTTTGAGAGCCGCTCAGCACGTTGTTGTGGTGGCATGGTTGATAGATGAGATAGACAGGTGCGCGATTCGGTGCGGTGGGCGGGATACTGATCCGGGCGGCTTACTGACCAAACTCGTTAGTATTAGACGTAACGTGTTTCACCACCTTCCCGGCCACACCACCATCCCGTCCACCCCACCAAAATCCTACGCGTCGCGCCCACGTCAACCCCAATGACTCAACAACCACAGCCTCAATTGCCTCAAAAAGAAGGCAGACTTCTACTTGCTGCACAGGCCTATCAAGATAGACGCGTCAAGTCTCAACGCAGGGCTTCAAACCTCTACAATGTTCCACGAACAACGCTCCGCGACCGCCTCTCCGGCTCACAGCCAAAAGCTGTTGCCCACCTCCACCAGCGAAAGCTACAGACAAATGAGGAGCAGTCTCTTGTAGACTGGATCCTAGACCTTGACCGACGTGGCTTTCCCCCCCAGATTATTGACGTGCGACGTATGGCGGACACTCTACTCGCTAGCCGCGGCCAAAATCCACCTCCACCACCTGTCGGCAAGAACTGGGTGTCACGATTTGTCAACACCCAGCCTACACTCAAGACCAAGTGGAATAGGAAATTCCATTCACAGCGTGCTCGCTGTGAGGATCCTATTAGGATTGGCGCATGGTTTAGGCTAGTAGAGGAGACACGCGTCGTGTATGGGATACCTGATGAGGACATCTACAACTTTGATGAGACTGGGTTTATGATGGGTGTCGCCTCAACGTCTAAGGTCGTCACTAGCTCTGACACAGTTGGTCGTGCTACTGTTATTCAGCCAGGCAATCGCGAGTGGGTGACGACGATTGAGTGTATCAACGCGTCAGGTTGGTCTATCCCACCGTTTATTATACTATCAGGGAAGCTCCACCAAGCTAGCTGGTATAAGGACCTACCACTTACCTGGACTCTTGCAGTCAGCGACAACGGCTGGACAACAGATGAGCTAGGTCTTGACTGGATAAAGCACTTCAACAGACATACACAGACTCGCTCGTCAGGGGCTCGTCGGCTCCTTATCCTTGATGGTCACAGCAGCCATGCTACACCTGAGTTTGATCAGTACTGTGCAGACAACCTGATTATTACTCTCTGTATGCCTCCTCACACCTCACACCTTCTTCAGCCACTTGACGTTGGCTGCTTCTCTCCTCTTAAGACAGCGTATGGACACCAGGTAGCAGAGCTTGCCCGCCAAAGAGTCTTCCACGTTGACAAGCCTGAATTCCTAAGGATATACCCACAGGTCAGGCTGACAACACTGTCAGAGCAGAATATCAAGGCTGGTTTCCAGGCGACAGGACTTATCCCACATAGTCCAGAGCGTGTCCTATCTAATCTGACTGTAGTAGTCAGGACACCATCACCACCAAAGACACCTACAGATAACGAATGGACAGCAGAGACACCACATACAGTTAATCAATTACAGAAGCAAGCTCCTCTTGTGCAAGACCTCCTTCAGCGACAGTCACAGAGTCCAACTAGTCAAGCTATATCTCAGCTTGTTAAGGGTTGTCAGCTTGCAATGCAGTCAGCAACAATCCTAACTCAAGAGAATGCTAAGCTACGTGCCTCAAATCAACGTCAACAACATAAACGTCAAAGGCGTAGACGGTATATAGCACGTGGGGGAGCTCTACAGGTTGAGGAAGCTCAATTGTTGATATTACAGGCTAATAATGTGGTTGAAGAGGAGGCCCAGGTTAACGCTGCCCCACGACGTCAGCGAGCACCACCAACGTGTAGCAAATGCCACGTGCAAGGCCACAACAGGACTCAATGTAGAGCTATCTAATCTATCTTGCTTGCAACCCTCACTAAATTTGACTGCGTGGTTGTGGAGTAATTGCACGCCAAATGGAGCCGGTTTTGGTGGGGTGGACGGGATGGTGGTGTGGCCGGGAAGGTGGTGAAACACGTTAGATATAACGTGTTGGATAAGCGAGTGACGCAGGCAAGCGAGCGACGCACCCCACCAACTTTGCGCACTGCTCCTATCTCAATTTACAATGGCTCCACGCAACGTTACTCAATTACTCTCAAATGAAGCAGATATTCAGCTTGCTATCTCATCTATTAATGCTAAACAGATCCAGGGCAATCGTCCTGCTGCAGCGATCTACAACGTAGCTGAAGCCACGCTCCGCCGCCGACGCGCTGGAGTACCTGCCCGACGCGATTGCCAGCCCAACTCAAAGAAGCTCTCTCTGCGTGAGGAGGAGGTAATTGTCAGTCATATACTCGACTTGGATACACGTGGGTTCGCGCCTACGTACGATGCTGTACGTGATATGGCTGATAAACTGCTGGCTGCGCGAGGCGCTGGGCAGGTTGGGCAGAAGTGGCCAGCCAACTTTGTCAAGCGTACAGACAGTCTCACGACGCGTTTCAATCGAGCGTCCGATAGGCAGAGAGCTCTATGCG
This sequence comes from Lizonia empirigonia, assembly GCA_009982855.1. Lineage (NCBI taxonomy): Eukaryota > Fungi > Ascomycota > Dothideomycetes > Pseudoperisporiaceae > Lizonia > Lizonia empirigonia. The sequence continues at coordinate 157,798 of JAADKA010000035.1, read as the reverse complement.
AGGATCCAGCCCTGATCAGAAGCTGGTTTGAGCTTGTAGAGGAGACAAAGGCCAAGTACGGCATCTGCGATGATGACGTCTACAACTTTGACGAGGCTGGCTTCATGATGGGGAAGATTACGACTCAGCTTGTCGTGACAGGGTCAGAGAGAAGAGGCAGGCCAAAGACTGTCCAGCCTGGCGACGGTGAATGGGTGACGGCGATCGCTGCCATCAACGCTGCTGGCTGGTCAGTCCCGCCGTTCCTCATCTTCGCTGGCCAGTATCATCTGTCTGCCTGGTACGAGGAAGCAGAGATCCCACGCGACTGGGTGATTGCAGTTAGCGACAATGGCTGGACGAACAACGAGCTAGGAGTGGAGTGGCTGAAGCACTTCAACGCTCACACGAAGACTCGCGTCGTCGGTGCGCGTCGCCTGCTCGTCCTTGACGGCCACGAGAGCCACCACTCTCTTAAGTTCCAAGAGCTTTGCAAGGAGAACAATATCTATACGCTCTGCATGCCGCCTCACTCATCCCACTTGCTGCAGCCGCTTGACGTTGGCTGCTTCTCGCCGTTGAAGCGCGCCTACAGCCGTGAGGTTGAGAGCCTGATCCGCCACCACATCAACCATATCACCAAGCTCGAGTTCCTGCCAGCCTTCAAGGCAGCGTTTAGTCGGTCGTTCACCTCAGCCAATATCTGCTCAGCCTTTCGAGGCGCAGGCCTTGTGCCTCTCCAGCCAGATGTTGTTCTGTCAAAGCTTGACGTGCAGCTGCGTACACCTACTCCACCTGCTCTACCAGAGGCTCTCTGGGAGGCTCGTACGCCGAGCAACGTACGTGAGCTTGAGGCTCAATCCACATTGATACGTGATCGCGTGCGACGGCATAAGAGCTCCTCACCAGCTTCGATCATTGAGGCGATTGACCAGCTCAAGAAGGGTGCTGAGGTGATGATGCTCTCAGCGGAGCTAATGCGCGATCGGATTACTAGTCTTGAGAGAGCCAACAAGGCAGCGTGTGCGCGTAAACAGCGTAAGAAAAAGCGCATACAGAAGCAAGGAGTATTAATAATGGGAGCTGGAGAGGATCTACTCGCTCAACGTGAGGCTGACCAGCAGATTGCTCTTGAAGAGCGTCAAGGAGGAAAGTAATCAGGTGTTAGCCGCCAGGCTCTTGCGCGCTGTAAGAGGTGCAGAAAGACTGGGCATAACTCTCGTACGTGCAAGAAAGATACTTTAGATACTGCTTAATCTACTCTATCAATATCTATACATTATCTTATAAGGTGGTTGAGATATACGCGTGTAGAGGTGCGCAAAATTGGTAGGGTGCGTCGCTCGCTTGCCTGCGTCACTCGCTTATCCAACACGTTAAATATAGAGCTTAGAGTAACGTACTCCACAAGCGAGCCGGTCACCCAAGCGAGCCGGTCACTTTTGCCAAGACCACGTCAAACTTTACTCTACCTACAATGTCTCAACGCAATAACACAAAAAAGCCTTTAAACGAGGCAGATATACAGCTTGCCTTACAGGCTATTCAACAAGACGAGACACTCTCCCAGCGACGCGCTGCAGCAATCTACAACGTGTCTCAAAGCACCCTTAGTGACCGACTTGCTGGAACTACTTCACGACGCGATTGCAAGCCCAACATGACTAAACTAGCTAGTACTGAGGAGGAGGTGATAGTCCAGCATGTATTGAAGCTAGACGACCGAGGATACTCGCCCCGGCTTGCTGATGTGGAGGATATGGCCAATTCTCTGCTTGCGGAGCGCCACCAGACCCCTGTTGGCAAGAACTGGGCTGCCAACTTTGTCAAACGTCGGCCAGAGCTCAAAATCAAGTTCAATCGCAAGTATGACTACAAGAGAGCCCTGTGTGAGGATCCTAAGGTTATTGGGGACTGGTTCCAGTTGGTAGAGAATACCAAAGCCAAGTATGGTATCCTAGATGAAGACACCCACAACTTTGACGAGTCTGGCTTTATGATGGGCGTTATATCAACAGGAGCTGTTGTCACAGGCTCTGAGCGTCGAGGGAGACCAAAGACAGTACAGCAGGGCGACCGAGAGTGGACCAGCGTCATCCAGGGTGTCAACGCGAAGGGCTGGTCTATCCCACCCTTCATCATCTTCTCTGGCAAGTACCACCTCTCTGCCTGGTACAAGGAGCCTAGTATACCTGACGACTGGGTTCTCAATGTCTCTGAAAACGGCTGGACCAACAACGAGCTTGGAGTCAAGTGGTTGAAGCACTTTGATGAGCACACAAAGGCGCGCACTGTTGGCAGCCATCGCTGCTCATTCTGGACGGCCACGAGAGCCACAACTCAGTTGAATTCCACCAGTACTCTGAGGAGCACAAGATTATCACTCTGTGCATGCCTCCACAGTCGTCGCACCTGCTGCAGCCACTTGATGTAGGGTGTTTTGCCCCGTTGAAGAAGGCCTATGGCCGCCAAGCCGAGCGGCTGATGCGGAGCAAGATCACTCGCATCACCAAACTTGAGTTCTTGCCGTGCTTCAAAGCGGCTTTTGACGCCTCAATCACAGAGAGCAACATCCAGGGAGGATTCAGAGGTGCCGGCCTGGTCCCACTTGACCCAGAGGCTGTGATATCGAAGCTTGAAGTACGGCTGCGCACGCCAACGCCACCTACTGTGGACAACAGTACGTGGGAGTCTAAAACACCAAGCAACACTCTGGAATTTGGGTCTCAATCGAAGCTGATTCGAGAGAAGATTGAGAGACACGTTGATAGCTCACCAACGTCAATGGTTGACGCCCTTAATCAGCTCACCAAAGGCGCAGAGCTGATGGCGCATTCACTGGTTTTGGTGCGCAACCAGGTCGCTGACCTACAGGTAGCCAACGAGGCCGCCGTGGCGACACGTCGTAAATCGCACAAAAGAAAGCAAATCCAGCATAATGGGACACTAACGTTTGGTGAGGGAGTGCGGCTGACTACTCTAAAGGAGTTTGAGGCCCGTAGTGATGGGAAGAAGGCAAAGAAGAGGTCGCGTGTTGATAGGAGCACTCAGTCTTCAAGGCGCTGTGGCACATGTGGCGAGACAGGGCACAACGCGCGAACATGCAGTAAAGATGCGCAGAGTACTGTAGATTAGTGCAATATACTGTGCAGTGTGATATATTGTTGTTGTGTGCTGTAATACTGCAAAGTAGTTGTGGTGTTGGTGTAGTCTTGGCAAAAGTGACCGGCTCGCTTGTGGAGTACGTTATAACGTAAACCACCACCGAGTTGTCCCACACCACCGAGTGTCCCAAAATCTCTTGGCATAACCAACTCATGCTAAGCATCTTTAATTTCATTGCTATTAAATAAGGAGCCTATGTACGTCGTGCTTGCATCTAATTCAGAATATGCCTCTATATCTTTTTTGCACGTTCGCGCGTTGTGCCCAGTCCTGCTGCAGTTCCCACAGCGCCGTACCGTGTTCGTGCACGTGCCGCCCGTATCGCGTGACGATCGCCAACTTCAATTTACGCGACAAACACTCTAACTTCGACACGCGACAACTCTATCAATATGGATCGGATTAACGAAGCGATTGCAGCAATCGAATCGCGCGAGCCAGGAGATGATCTTGTATACCAGGAGTATGCTGATTGGTTTGGTGTAGATAGATGTACGCTGGCTCGAAGACACCAGGGCCGTCAGGGCACGCGACAAGCCAAAATCTTCGACCAAAAGAAACTTACGCCAGCACAAGAGGAGGAGCTTATACTCTATATTAGAGACTTAACAAGGCGAGGCCTACCGCCCACTAACACCATGATACGAAATTTTGCCTCTACGATAGCCCACGAACGCGTTTCTGAGTCCTGGGTGACGCGCTTCAAGCACCGACACGAGGACGCGCTCATCTCAAAATGGGGCACCGCCATGGACGCTACACGCCACTCAGCCGACTCATACTTCAAATACAAGCTCTACTTTGAGCTCCTGCACGGCAAGATAGAGGAGCATGAGATCCTGCCCTACAATAGCTACAATATGGACGAAAAGGGCTTCATGATAGGTGTGATCGGGCGCTCGAAAAGAGTCTTCACACGCAGCCAATGGGAGCGCAAAGAGGTCACCGCTGCCCTCCAGGATGGCTCTCGAAAGTGGATAACAACTATCGCTGCGATCTGTGCGGATGGGACTGCGCTGCCGCCGGGGCTGATCTACGAGTCTGCAAACTGTACGATACAAGCGCAGTAGGTGGCTGATATCAAAGCCGGCAAACACGACGTCTTTGTGGCTTCAACACCATCTGGATGGACGAATAATGACGTAGGATTGGCCTGGTTAGAGCAGGTTTTCGACCGCTGCACGAAGAAAAAAGCCCGCCACGGGAGAGAGTGGCGCTTACTTATCCTCGACGGCCACGGCAGCCACCTTACAGACAACTTTTTACACTACTGCCTTACGCGCAAGATCTTTGTTGCTGTATTTCCACCTCACAGCACCCATACGCTGCAACCGCTAGATGTTGTTTGCTTTAAGCCATTAGCTAACGCGTATTCAAAAAAGCTTGCAAACTTCACCCAACAGAGCCAAGGGCTAGTCCCAATCAAGAAGGGCGATTTCTTCCTGTTGTTCTGGGACTCCTGGCGTGAGAGCTTCACGAAGCGGACGATCCTACGCTCTTTTGCTGCTACTGGTATATGGCCTATGGATCGAGAGAGAGTGCTGAAACGCTTCCCACCGAAGCCGCCAAACAAGCCAAACAACAAGCCCGAGCCCACCTGGCGTGAGGCGGATCGCCTCCTACACGCGGCAGTTAACAGATCGTCGTCCGAACTCAAAAAAGTATCTACTTTGCTCCACCACCTCGCGAACCAAAACGAGCTTCTCACAGATGAGAATGAGGGCCTACGCGAGGCTCTCACCACCAAAAAGAAGCAAAACAAGAAGGGCAAGGTGCTTGATTTGCAGCAGAGGCAGGAGTATCACGGTGGGGCTGTCTTCTGGTCCCCCCGAAAGATGGCTGAGGCTGAGGCACGTGATCGGACGAACAAGCGCCTCGCTGAAGAGGAGAAACTCCAGAAAGTGGAGATGACGAAGCTCAAGGCTGCTAACGCCTTATACAATAAGAAGCTTAAGGAGGAGAGGCGTGTGGCGACTGCAGCAAAGCGAGAGGAGCGCGAGAAGGAGAAGGCCGAAAAAGCCGCTAAGGCAGCTGCTCGAAAGGCAGCCCAAAACACCACTGCACCTATCCAAACTTCCCAGACGGGTAAGCGCAAAGCCTCACAGGTATCAGCTCCAAAGGGCAAGCGGCAAAAGCGTTCTAGTGGTGCTGCAGCACCTGCTGAAGTCGCACCTGCTGTTCCAGCCAAGGTCGCCCGCAGCGGCCGCGCTGTCAAGCTGCCGACTAGATACACATGATCTGAGTAATGCAAATTGTTCGCCATAGTTAACATATCAATCCATCAGAAAATCTCGCGATAATAGCTATTGTATGTGGCTCAAAAGCTTCATGTTTTGGTGTGCAAGATGGTGGTTGGGGCGATCGGCACGCGATACGGGCGGCACGTGCACGAACACGGTAAAGCTGGTTGGGCTGGTTCTTGATCACCACTACCACGAGTCTTCTTCGACCGCCCAGCAGCTACAGACGCCTCTGCAGCCACCTGGGTTGCTGCCTCGCCATACTCCATAGTGCCACCATGCTGGATCCGCTTATGCTTACGCGATTTTCGCTTAGTGATCTCTGCTAATTGCTCTTCAAGCTCATGAATCCGAGCACGTTGAAGCGCATTTTCATGCAGCATCAGCTCACCACCTTTTATAAGCTGGGAGAAGCCAGCCTGGGCTGTAACAGGTGACCGAGTGAAGGAATCGCGTACCAGCTTTGACTGAGATCCAAACTCATGGGTATTGCTTGGAGTCTTTGACTGCCATAGCGTTGCAGGGAGGAGGGCTTCTGGCAGGGTACGCAGCCGCACTTCAAGGCGATCCAACACGACCTGCGCATTGATAGGAACTAGCCCTGCTGCCTTAAAGGCCTTTCGACAGTTCTCCTCTATAAACACGTTGAAAAACGCGTCCTTAAAGGCGGGGAGGAAGCCTTCCTTATTAATATAGAAGACGCGTTGGCGTGCCAAGTCTCTAACGCGCTAGGAGTACTTGCGCTTTAACGGCGAGAAGCAGACCACGTCAAGCGGCTAGAGGATATGCGACGAGTAAGGAGGCATGTAGAGGGTTAGGATCTTATGTTCAAGGCAGTAGTCCTTGAAATCCTGGTTGAGATGGCTCTCATGGCCGTCCAAAATAAGCAGCCGGTAACCCCCCACCTAGCGCGTCTTTGTATGCGCGTCAAAGTGCTTCAACCACTCTAGACCGAGCGCGTTGTTGGTCCAGCCATTCTCAGAGACTGAGAGCTTCCAATTGCGCGGTATTGAAGCCTCCTCGTACCAGGCAGAGATGTGGACGCGTCCCTTGTAGATGATGAAGGGCGGGGTCGCGTACCTAGCAGCGCAGATGCTCTGGATGACTGTAACCCACTCGCGATCGCCTGGCTGAACAAGCTCAGGTCGAGCCCGTCTCTCTGCGCCTGTGACGACCTTCATTGAGCCAATCACGCCCATCTGGAAGCCAGTCTCGTCAAAGTTGTGCACGTCGTTGTCATGCACGCCATACTTGGCTTTAGTCTCCTCCACCAGCTCAAACCACGGGCTAATAACCGCAGGATCTTCCTGCAGTATCCTCTGCCTATCTTTGGCTCGATTGAAGGCCATTTTGAGCTCAGCTGAACGCGCCACAAAGCGCTCAGCCCAGCACTTGCCAACAGGCTCACCACCGCGTACAGCCAGCAGTTTATCAGCCATATCTGCCACCTCGCACAGCCGGGGCGCAAATCCTCGCGAATCAAGATTGAGTATATATCGGATAATCGTCTGCTCTTCGGTAGTAGTGAGTTTCTGGCAGTTAGGGATAGTTTCTGCGCGAAATGGGAGTCCTTGGACGCGACGAGAGAGTGTACGGCGTTCAACGTTAAAGGCCTCTGCAGCAGCCCGGTGGCTTCGGAATTGTCCGGATTTAAAGGCTTCAATAGCAAGCTGAAGCCTCCCTTCGTTTTCAAGTAATAACGCGTTAGGTAGTTAAGGCATGTTGGGGAGAGAGAGTAGGTATAAGGCTTGGCAAGTTTTGGGACACTCGGTGGTGCGGGACACTCGGTGGTGGTTTACGTTATAAAGTAAAGTTATGCATCTTCTTACGGACTTAGATCTAAAGATCCAAAGGCACAGGTAGGGTAAAACAAATCAAACATACTACTTCCAAACAATGCGATTCTCAGCGCGTGCGGGAAATACTACTAGCAAGGGTTGTGTTTGTATACACCACACCACACCACACTCAATCGATTGGTCTTACTTTGCAAGACTTATTCGAACTCACTTCGCAAGACCTTTCAAACTTACTCCGCCAGCCCCATAAAAACCCCCATCTCCGCCGCCGTCGCACTATCCTGGCGCTCCAGCTCCTCGCCCACCTTCTCCTCGCCCACCATCTCCGCGCCCTTCTTCTCCGGCGGCGCATCCATGGCAGCCAAGATATCCATAACGCCCTGCTGCGTGCGTTGCCCCGCAAACCCGCCGTCCAAATCATCGCCCAAGTCGAGCGTGCCCTGAGGAAACACGCCAGCCGCACGACCATGCGCCGACGCGTCGGCACCGAAGCGCGTCACGGCCTGCACGACGAAGTTGATGCGCACGGGGGGCTTGGCGGCGGCGGCGGCGCGGTCGCGCGTGCCGTAGAAGAGGCCGCGGATGCCGAATTTCGACATGCTGTATGTGGCGCTGGAGGGGAAGCCGACGTAGCCGGCGAGCGAGGCGATGAGGATGATGGTTGGCGCGAAGGAGGTGGAGCGGGGGAGCCGGAAGTAGTGGAGGGCGAGGTAGCAGGAGTAGTATACGCCTTTGAGGTTTACATCCATGGTGCTGTAGCCGGGCTCTGGTGGCTCGTCGAGATTCGAGGCATCTGATGGGACCATGTCGAAGAGGTTTTGCTCGGCACAGATGCCGGCGTTTGGGACCATGATGTCGAGCTTGCCTCCGCCGAATGCTATGGCTTTCTTGAACAGCTCGACTTGTGATGAGTACGAGGTCACATCGCTCCGCACAAATTGGACCCGCAGACCCTTCGATGTTAATTCGCGCGTCGCTGCCTCGCCGTCCTCCGACCGCACATCTGAGATGGTCACGATCGCACCCGCCTCAGCCAGCTCGGTGGCACACGCCAGGCCAATTCCTCTCGCGCTCCCGGTGATGAGCACGCTCCTACCTTCGAGCTTTGAGAGATCTGGACGCTGACTGAAGTCGAGCGGTGTCGATGTCACGGGGATCGCCTCGGTGGGTGAAGACGTGTTGTACTCTTCCGTATACTGTTAAATGATATCGCTGCGTGGCAGTCACAGACCTCGTGGTCTATATACCCTCGCTTCGCCCCGCCGCCTCTGGCTGACCCTTGCGGGGAAATTAGTCGAAGTCGGACTCACCCAATCAGACAGGATGCTCAACATTGACTCGACCAATCCAGGATCGAGACAGACTCGATTCGAATGAGTCTGCCATTTTGGTGGGGATTCATGCGAGTTGCTGGTGGGGATGCGGCTACAAATGCGGGGTAGCTTATTCCCCATTTTCCGGGTAGCATCCGACGTGTCCACAACACCAGAGATTCAGGCGATGCGGATGTACGTCGAGGGCGCGCTGTGATGTTGTCGTTTCTGCGGACTGCGACACTTTCTGGGAAGTGAGTCCCTTTCATCGTCCCAAACGCAGTCTCATCCAAGGGTGAACGACCACTCCCATTCTCGCAGTACATCTTCCCAACATCTTCGTTTGCCACCCTCCAGCTTTGGTCGCCAAACCTCTTTGAGCACTTTCTGGACACTGTCGATGTTCTCGTACCGGTTGCGCTCAGAAATATCCCTTAATCGCTTCGTGCACCTTTCAATAGCCACGTCGTCATCCAGTTCGGCACCAGCCATGAAGATGGGATAGAGCAGACTTGACTCGGCAGGGCTGCCGGCGGGAATTCTGACAATGAATTCCATTGCTCGGGAAGCGCATCCTGGCACAAGTCCAGTATGTGCTTTCGAGTTGCGGTACAGCTGGATGAGCGCGGCAAGACGATACGATTCGGCCAATGCAATCAGGTCGAGCGCGACTGGAAGATCTACTCCAGAAGAGAACGGGCTCTCGTACGTCCAGGTCTGGATACCGGTCTCGATCGCGTTGAACGTTGCTTCGGTCAGCTGTGGGAAGGCTGGATCCGGGTTGACGACGTATTGGATCTTGCTAATAAGATCACACAGTTGGTATGCGATGCCCATCAACGGGTCAATGGTCAGTGGCATGGGCATGGCGAGATTGCACATTGGCAAGAGGCCGTGCTCGAGTGAGGGTCCCGGAGGAGCTGACGACACCTGTGACATGACCGAGGCCATTGCGTAATGGTAGGTGAAGTGCCGATGGAGAGAGTCGACCTCAATGCAATCGACAATACTTTGCTCCGGAGACAACGTGTCCAGGATCTTGCGTACGCACTTCAGCTGCTGGATCCATGTTGTACTTTTGTTGCCTTTTAGTGCTTCCAGTCCGACCAGAAGCAGAATGATGGCAACGACCTGGTAAGTGTCACGTAGAGGCTGGCCTGTTGGCGATAGACGCTCTTTGATGAATCCGCTGCATTTTCTTTGATGTCGCAGGGATACGGCTCGAAGATGTTCCTCGCGGTCCTTATCGTCAGTGCGCCGCGCAAGCTGAGCTGATGACAAAGCGAGAATGGCGTCAAGCATACCATCGATTTGGAAGGCCCATGGCATGTACAGTGACGTGTAGAAGCTCGTCGGTGTTGTCGCTACCGAAACACTTGGTACGAATTTTTCGATGTAGTACTGCAGCAGATGCTGTCTTTCAGCCCCAGCTTCCCCAGGGAGCATGTCCCAGCAACCGAGCGAATCCGGCACGCTTTCGACAGTCTCACTTTCAGGGCTCGAACTGGAGCGTGATGAAGCATCCTGAATAAGCTTGCGCTGCGCTTGCCATTCGCAAGAGAGATTTAGACGCGTGCAGTTCTCGCATTGCGGACGCCGATTGTCGCAACGCTTCCTCCTGGCTCGGCAGGTTAAGCACCCTGTCCGGGAACGTGGGGCAAATTTTCGCTGGCGTGGCTTGGGCTCAACCATACTCGGCAGGCAATTGGAAGACCTCTTTCCGGGACTGGTCGGATAGTCAATTATCCATGAGCGAAGATGCGTGCATCACCAAATGGGTGTAATTGGCGAGCGTGGTGGTGAAGGAGTCTGCGTCCGGTAGGCGAAGATGCGCCGTTCTCCAGGATGCCGGTAAGCGCACGTGGCTCGGACAATCGGCCCTTCTAGAAGGGTTGTTTACTCCGAAGTTTACTCCAGCCTCGCCGCCATGCGTCTTCCAACTCGACGTTCGTGAGAACGACGCGCGATGGAAGGATTCACCCACCGCGTGGACTTGGCCGTTGAAGTTGACAATACGACATGGCCTCTCTTCGTGCGAAAGGGCCCACATGTTCAAGCGGCCCGCAAGCATCCTTGTCGGGAGCTGCCCACTTGGGAAACATTGCCAGAGCTCATCTCCGAGCGCTCGTTACTGGTAGTTGCTGGGTACGCAGTGCGTATAAAGATGATTGAAGGTGTTGAAATGAATTTTCCCGCCATCTAACATTGCAACGAAATATCTACATGATGAGGCGCTTCACCACGGTCCTGGCCGCTTCGGCCCTCACCACCGTCGCAGCTGACGACTTCAACATCCTGCAGCACGTGGGAGGCAATGGACAATGGTTTCCTGGTATGACTACTTTGATTAGTCAAGCTTGTATCTAACAGCCACGTAGGACCTGAAGTGACTGGCATTTCATCTGAGGTGCCTGCTGGATGCAAGGTCGAGCTCGCTGCCTTCTTCTCTCGTCATGGCAGCCGGTACCCAGACAGTGGTGCCTACAATGAATGGGTTAATCTATATAACCGCATTCAAGCAGCTTCCAACCTCACTGTAAGCGATGAGAGTCTGGAGTTCCTCTCGGCGTGGAAGCCGGTCCTCTCAGACCCTTCGAATCAGATCGGTCAACTGTCTACAACTGGGTACAAGGAGCTCACTGCTATGGGTGCAACATGGCGTCTTCGCTATCCCGACCTCTATGACTACAACACGCCATTCACCATGTGGGCAAACTACTATAAGTCGGGACCTCGAGTTCGCGACAGCGCTCGTATGTTTGCGCATGGCTTCCTCGGCCCGAACGCGACCGACCTGGGTACGATCTATGCACTAAACAGTAGCGATCCCAGATCTTGGATGAACTCGCTGGCTACCAGTGATCTGTGCAAGGCATACAACGACGAAGGTGGTAGCTCGTACAAAGACGTCTGGGACAACATTTATCTCCCGCCCATCCATTCACGCCTCAATTCCCAGATCCAGGGCGGCTTCAACTTTACCCAGTCGGATGTGTCTCTTATCCCTTATTTATGTGGCTTCGAGACACAGATCACTGGCCGCCGAAGCCCCTTCTGCGATATATACACCGAAGAGGAGGTTCTTCAGTATGAGTATGCCCAGGACCTGCGCTACTGGTACGGTACCGGTCTGGGATCCGACATCGAGAAGTACAACATGCTACCAGTCGTGGACGGCCTTGTACAGCGCTTTGTCGACGGGCCAAATGCAACATACGAGAACGGCAATTCGACCTTCTTGCCACCCAAGATCATCGCGTCTTTCTCCAATGACGGCCAGATCAACCAGCTCGTTGCTGCAATCGGCGTCTTTGACAACGAACCTCAGCTCCCTGCTAACAGGACTCTGCCAAATCGAAGATTCAGGGCAAGCCGTCTTGTGCCTATGCGCGGTACTGTAGCATTCGAGCGCTTGTCTTGCCCTGCTGCTGCCAGCGGATGTGCTACCAGCAACTCGACGAGCGAAGCATACATGCGCATTCGTCTGAATGAGGTTGTGTACCCGGTCGTTAACTGTACGAGTGGTCCTGGCTCGTCGTGCCCCCTGTCACAGTATCAGAACATCATCAAGAGCAAGATTGATGCGGTTGGTGATTTCACAAAGATTTGTAACACGACGGATCCGAGCTTTGCAGTGAAACCGACCTCAACATTCTTCACCGACGGCACCTTGCCTTTTCAAAGTGTCGTGAAGCCATGAAAATATTTGCAGACCTAAACTTAGCTACAAATGTCAGATCGATACTGGTAATAACAACTCATTCGTTTGAGGCGTCGGCATCGCTCTTGTGATGTGAGGTTGGCCATTATCCGGAGAGCGCGCCCTGCACATGTCATTCACAAAAGCAGCACCGTGTGACAGCCCCAATTGCGATATCGCAGTGTGGAATATCGTCGCTTCCTTCTAAAAGTACCTTCAGGCCAGCTTCTTAGACAACAAAAACGGTCATGAACGCCGCAACAGCACTTGAATGTGGGGTCAATGCGCAGGGCGTACAGCTTGTTAGTTTCAAACTTCGCGCATTCTCTACGCCCAGACACGTACTGACCGGATGTCAAGATCATGAGTCACTTTTAAGCCATCATGCTTCTTTGTACATTATTGAAATGTTGGCAGCCGGCCACTGGTATGCTGTGCTAGGAGCAAAAACGACCTTTCCCAACGCAGACACGTCTTGCTTGGATGTCGCTAAGAGCTCTTATTGGATACATTCTATGTTCAGCTACCTATGGCGTCAACACTAAAACTGGCATACTCAAGGCGAGGGTGGCGCTTGGAGACGGGGGGAAAGGCTGCGGGGAAGGTAGAGGTATGGGAGTATAAGAGGGGCGTCTATGGACGGGCTTGAGGGAGAGGAATCATGTTCATCATTATTAATACCCTTTCGCACTCTGTTATAAAAGCTAATTCGATATTTCTTCTTCATCGTCTTCCGCAAGTCTAATGACGTGGTCTTTGACCAACCGGGGGATGTCATGCAACATGTTTCCACCACTGTCTACCTCGTATCTCAAGGCTTCTTCGGGCCACCCGAAGTTTATAACCATACACCCATCTCCGCCCGTGACGACGCTGATGCAAATCTGAGCGCCGGTCATGTTGGGACTCTGACTGAAGGTCATAAGTCCGATTTTCCCCGTTGTCTGGTGTGTCTCCACAGGGTCTTGTGTTGCAATGCTTGGTCGAGGGCGGTAGACTCCAAGGTTAGAGATCTCGATACTCGAATCCCGTGATTTGCCCATCTTATCAAGAAAGTATTCGTGCATGTTGGACACGTATTTGAGCAGCGCAATGGGGTTGTCGGTGCCCCTCTTTCTGACCTCATCTGCTAACTGTTCTTTCGCAAGTCGAGCTGTCTCCCATGAGAAGGCATGGTCGCCAGTACCATCGAACTTTAGTGAGGCGTTTGTGATCGCATTTGTTATCTGATTTTCAGGAATGGACAGAGAGGGACGAAGGGAGATCGGGATGTCAACCTTGATCTCGTTCTGAGGTTTCGTGAGACTGAAGATTATATCTGATAACAGGGAACTGAGGGCAGCTGTTACGCTTGTTCCCTTGTTGTGACACTTTCTAGCGAAGGCTGTAGTCGTCGTAGAAGAAAGTACCATAGTTCTATTGTGAGGCGGTGCTGGTGGTTGTATGATCGCGTCTACAGGGCAGCCCGTCCAGAGATTGGGAGGCCGTTGCGCAAAGTATGAAGGCAGCACAGAGCCTGCAATGGCGCGTAAGAAGAATGACCATGATATCGTCATTGAGTGCTGCTCTTCTAGAGGCGGGAGAAGCTTCGTGGAGGGCGCTTCAACGACAGGGTCGACATCCTTTTGAAACGACGCAGTGTTTAGACCTTCAAGAAAGCATCTGTGAAACAATATGGCTGATGCACCGTCGCTCAGCGCATGGTGGAAAAGCCAAGACGCTATGAAGATTTCAGGTGTCTTTGGTGATCCAGTGATGATCAAACGCCAGTACGGTGTTGACCCGGAACTGCCTCTGAAATTGCGACCATGCTGCTCTTCTATCAATCTTTCGAGCTCGTCGTCAGATTCCTCATCCTGGGGTACCGAAGTCTCGCGTACGGAATTCAACGCAAGTGCGCAGATCAATCTCAGGCAGACGCGCGAAGTATACCTCTGGGTAGGACTTGTCTTCATTGACAGGCACAGCGCTAAGATATGGTTGCTCGGCAATGACGTGGCGAAGAGCGGCGAAGACCAATTTCTCAATGGATGTACCAGGATGTGATGGTCAACCCAACGTTATTGTAAAATCCGAGATGATGCCTGGCAGTGCTGTATGTTTCGAGTCGACCACAGGGGCGCAGCGTTTCCAAACGGGTTGTAACCATTGCGTGGCCCCGCCGACTGTATTCGAATTCTCTCTTTGATGGTCGGATAATGCAACAATTACTGAGTGTGCGTACCTGACGGCTCAGGTCATCCAAAGTGTTGCCTGGCGTTGACAGTGGCTGGGCATCAGGCACACCAATGACTTGTATTTGAGCGGGTCTTGCACGACTCAGACCATCGGTATCTTGCTGCAGCCGAAGACCGAACCGATATTGTGACAGAGCGCTTTATTATCAGAAGTAAAGAGCGACCGTCAGCATATATCAATCAGGTATCCCCATCGTTCGTATGACACCAGGCAAGGTGATCGAGTCATGGCGAAAATTCCAAAGCTCTACCATGATGAAAGTTGCACGGGAAATAACCCGAGCTAAGTGTTAGAAAATAAGTGGCGTCTATTTCCTCGACCACTGAAGTTTATGCCCTCCGTGACGAGAGGGTGCTAGGCGGGAGCATATCACGATGTCGTCTCAGATCGAGGCCGAGAGCTTTGCTTGGCCAGGGGAGCACACTACCATAGTATGTACCTCATGTCGCGCTGGTCTGGTTGGTTAGCTCCGAAGGTGCAAATATCGAGAAAGAGCGGCACCATCGCGGTTTGCAAGTCCCGCTTCCTGTTCTGCATACTTGATGCTTTATGTCAGCACCCTTTTCAACTAAGTTATCGCGTCCAAACATATTTCGAGTGGGCTGTTTGTCTGTGCATCGAATCTACATAGGCACGTGTCGCGTAGTAAATTGCTTCGAACATTGCG
Source organism: Lizonia empirigonia (assembly GCA_009982855.1). Classification (NCBI taxonomy): domain Eukaryota; kingdom Fungi; phylum Ascomycota; class Dothideomycetes; family Pseudoperisporiaceae; genus Lizonia; species Lizonia empirigonia. The sequence continues at coordinate 142,697 of JAADKA010000035.1, read as the reverse complement.
AGCGCGCGATAGCAATGTCCCGTTGTGACACGAAATTATCTTCGCCCTTGCTTTCGTCGACCTATCGTTTGTTGACCCTCGAGAAGTCAGAGCATCAAACTCCTTGCGCAAATAGCAACGCGAGATGCTGCAGAAAACTCGATATATCGACTCGATATATCGACTCGATAAGAGAAAGCTTTTTTAATCGGGGAGACAGAGAGCACGCTGCGTTGGGTGACAGCGTTACAACGGCCGGTTGTGCGACTGATATACCGGCACTGTGTTCTCGTTTCAGCCGTGCACTAATCGGTAGATTGTGTACGACATTCGATGGCTTTCTTGACTGCTGCTGCATACGCATGTAAATCACGAGGCTGAGATTAATGGTGACGCTGTTTGGGGCGGATCTGCAAGGCCGCCAGACCTGGTCATGCGCAAATGGTGAAACTTGTGGAAACGCGAGAGACATCAGCGTTGAATGCGTTAATTCGTTTTAAGATAGAGGACAGATGAGTGGTTGGGAGTGGTTGGGAGTTTTTGCAGTGATGGTAGTGTTGCTCCCCTCTTGGCAAGAGACCTCGGGACGAAGACGGGTGCAGCTAGCGCCTCCGCCGTTAGCGCCCTTTCCCGCAGGACAAACCTCCTTCAGCCTCAACCCCCAGACCGCCCAAACATCTACGTCCCGGCCTGGATTCTGGAGTGTATGCAGCTCGCCTTCTGCCACGGCAAGATGCGTTACACGTGTGCCTGCGAGGCGCACAAATCCCTGTTCGCAGACTGAACCTCGTCATCGGCCATGACACGTTAACTCGCTAGCACTTGATCGCGACCATTGATCAGGCGCATCCAAGGCCATGCAATAGCTCTCTTGCAGTAACATTTTGGCCATATGCATTGCGTAACTCCTCTCTCCATCTTTCAGCTGGCGGTGAATGCCACGGGCAGCCACAGACGCGCTGTCCCAACGGCTGCAGGCGTAGAAGCCGCCACCCGTTCACCGTCGCTTGTCCACGCGCTGCTGCGACACAGCATGTGTAGGCTTGCTCAGATCCACCAGGTCTTCGGGGCGTCCGCATCAAGCAGTATTACGGGCCCAACTCCGTGGGTTGGATCACGCCTCATGGCTCGCTTCAGCCGCCTGTCCAGCCGCCCCTTCAGCCCATACGCCTGGTCGCAGGCAGTCCCTAGATGTCTGCATGCATGGTGACCATTCAGAGCCCCAGAGTCACGTAATAGGGCTGGCCGACAGGTCTGGGCACAGCAAAACGGCCTTTGTACAACTTGGGCGCTCTCGATTGTGGAAATACCTAGCTGTGCATATGCGTTGCACACCGTATTGAGTGGTATCCGTTACCCGTATGCTGTGTGGAGTCTTGAACGGTTGTTGCAGCGTACAGAATAGCGTTGATCGCTCTTTCGTTGCACTAATCTGGAAGCGCCGCATCGAAAGTAGACCTCTTCTCCCAATTTCAACACAGCCATCGAATCTCCAAGCTTGTCTAACTCAATCAAAAACAAGCCTGCCTGCGTACTAAATGCAGTGTGCCGGGCTACATGGCATTTGTTTTCCGTTTTACAGTTGCCAAAGTCTGATTGCAGGGTCTTCATAGACCAGACTTCAAATACTTGTCGCCCGTTTGATCTTTCGCAAACCAACACATTCAACACTTCTTTGTTGGTCGACTTCTCGCTCGCTATCGAGCTGATCAATCAACAACTATGGTTCACAAAGACTGTAGCCGAAAGGCCACTCCGAATATCACATCTTACTGCGGGTATGTTGGATTATAGTATTTACAAGTCATCCCTGACATCCCGTCAGAGAATCAGTAACCAAAAGTTCGAGATCTTCAAAAACATACGTCGACATCAGCGATATGCGAAGGGTTCGAGACGAAATGCCATGGCAGCTGTGGGTAGTTGCAGTCATTGCGTTCTGGGAACGAGCGGCATTTTGGGGCATTACAGGACCATGGCGTAAGTTTCTCTACATCTCGATTAGGGTTAGGCTGACGGTGACTGTGCAGAAAACTACATGCAGCACCCCTCAAAATATGAACAAGGGCAAACTCCCGGAGCGCTTGGCCTTGGTCAGTCCATGGCGACACGGATATACTGCGCCTTCTACATTGTTTACTATACAACACCAACTTTGTTCGCCATTCTGGCAGACAGCTGGCTAGGTCACTTCACGACTTTGGTTATCAGCGTGGTCATCTACTGCCTTGGGTGCGCGGCCTTCACGGTTAGTTCGATACCCAGTCAACTAGACAAAGGCTGGGGACTGCCGGGACTTATTCTTGCAATGGCATTGATCGCTTTGGGAGGCGGTGGTTTTCGTGCCATCATGGTGCCTTTCATCGCGAACCAGTACACTGAAGAGAAGCCGACAATCAAGACACTCAAATCAGGCGAGGAGGTGATTACTGATCGACAGCTTACCTTGCAGTACATCTACAACCTGTACTTTTGGGTGGGAAACGTAGGTTCTTTATCGTGGTTCGCCACTGTCTACCTCGAACTACACATAGGCTTCACGCCTGCATATGCGCTTTGTCTCGGCTTCATGGTGGTTGCAGCTATCATGTTACTTGTCGGACAGAAGTGGTACATCAAGACGCCACATGAAGGCAACGTACTTCCAGCAGCCACCAAAATTATCACCTGCGCCTGCCGCCATGGCTTCAAAATGGCCCGCGCCCAGCCCGAATACCAACTCGAACACCACCAATCCGCCGTCTCTTGGAGCAGCCATCTTGTGAACGAGGTCACGCGGGGTCTGCAAGCTTGTCGTGTACTTATCGCCTTTGTAGTTTTCTACGTTTGCTTCGACCAGATGCAGAACAACCTCATCTCCCAGGCGGCCGAGATGGAGACTGATGGCACACCAAATGATCTTGTGCCAGCCATGAATCAGGTGGGCTGCATCATCTTCGCACCATTGATTCAGGAAGTCCTCTACCCGTTTCTTCACCGCCGACGGATCTACCTGCGACCCGTGACCCGAATATCCATTGGCTTCTGCTTCGTCGCAGCTTCTATGTTATATGCTACCATTGTTCAACACTTTATCTATGCTTCTCCAAACGCCAAGGTCAATGTCTGGATCCAAGCCCCGCTCTACTTCCTCCTTGCAGTCGGCGAGGTCTTTGCCATAGTCACAGCAATGGAGTACGCCTATGACCACTCGCCCAAAGACATGAAAGTCATTGTCCAAGCAGTCAGTCTCCTCATCGCCGGCGTCGGCTCCTCCATAGCAATGGCACTTACCCCGGCCGCGCGTGACCCATTAATGGTTGCATTCTACGGCGCGTTGACGGGCGCAATGGTCCTGACCGCAATCATCTTCCATATCATCTTCCGCCACTACGACAGACCCGCTGCGAAGGGAGACGAAGTTTTCGCGCCTGCCCCAGCCGTTGGCGGTGCAGAGACAGGTCTCCTGGGCTCTGGTGCGTTAGCGTCGCAAGGCAGTGTGCAACCCTCGCAGATCGCTGCGGCAGGGGAACTTATCGCACCAACTCTCTCGCCGGCCGCCATATCTCGGGGAGAATAGCTCTGAAGGAAAAGTTCTACATTCCAAGATTAGTTCTGCCTCTGTATTGTATATACATGCATCACCACGGCGTTGTAAATGGGTGAGCTCATGCTCTCGCGTTTATCTACTTGATCCTGTACAATATCTGCGTTGCTCTGCCTGTAACATAACGCTCTGCCGCGATGCCGAGCGCGATTTTCAAATCTATCACAGAAAATATCGCGTTGTCGACCTCGTTCGCAGGTACACTGAGAAGAATTGTACGGTATGTTACTCCCTCCTATCGACCACCTGCGCATCCCTGAGTGCGAACATGCACACCAATTCTTTCTCCAAACCCAACATGCCGTTCCATATCACCACGTCCACCTCTCCACATTTGCCCCTCCTTTTCCGCCGTGCGCTCCTTTCACACGGTCAATCCCTCTAACGTGTTTTATCGGTAAGCTGGCCATGACACCACGCCAACGGCCTCCAAGGCCATCAAGAGAAGGCCGAATAGGCCTTGCTATTGCCTCCTATCGATCTAATCCTCTTCAGTCTCATCGCAAGCTTGCAAAGCTCTATAGCGTGCCAAGATCAACACTTGAGACGCGCCTTCAAGGTCTCCTCCCTAAGAACGCGACAACGCCTGTCAATCGCAAGCTACGCCCTATCGAAGAGCAGTCGCTTGTTGAGTGGATCCTTGACCTTGATCGCCGTGGATTTCCTCCTCATATCATCGACGTACGACGAATGGCAGACGCAATACTTGCTGCGCGTGGCCAAGATCCTCCTCCTAAGCCTGTAGGCAAGTGCTGGGTGACGCGCTTTGTCAAAGGCCAGCCACTCCTCCAGACAAAGTGGAATATAGGAAATTCCACTCACAGCGCGCAAAATGCGAGGATTGTTGAGACAAAATGTGAACACTGAACACTCTTTGTCCCTGCGTTGATTGGTACATATACCTTTCTAACAATAATTAATATTCGTGCTTATATGCCAGACCTAAGCTCTCATCAGAATCTCACTCTGCCACAACACTACAACACCACAATATTACCCTATTTAGTATATTGTATATATATCTGTAACCTTAAGGATCTTCTATCTAAAAGAGGGGGAAGAGAAGGGATTTAGTCCAGGCCAGCAGACCGCAATTAAGTCTACGAACACCACCACTTAAGTAGGCGTCTGTTAGTCTAGACTAAATCCACAGGCTTTTTAAGCTTGTAGGTTTAATTCAATCTGACTACAGCTATCTTTTTGCTCTACTAGCGACTATACAATTGCTGTGGTGTTAATTTAGGAGGGTTGGGGGGGTACTACCCCAGGAAATCGATCGTCGGCTGCTATCACGGGTATCTCAACAACCTCACACGTGACGATTTTTCAAACAAATTCAAACGGATTCAATAATTGGAAGCAGGTATATTGATTTTGTTTGATTATTGGGAGCAGTGGGGATTTGTTTGATTGTTTTGAAGTAATCAAACAAAATCAAAACAATATTATTGAATCCATTTGATTGTTGACATCTCTGGTGGTCCCCATTCATCTGAAGTATTCGGGAGGCCATCTCTCACACGCGCGGATGGGACGGGGGCTGAGCACGTGAGTCCTCTTCAAGAATCCACTCTACTAAGAAGCGCTCTTGCTCCGGAGTCAATCGCTGCTGTTGGTGATGTGCTATCGCGTTTGGTTGGCGACCTTTGAGGCGCTCCTGGAGCGATGATCTAGGGACTCCGTACGCCTTGGCAGCCTTCCGTTGACTTGTAAAAACACCAGAATTAAGATCACGGATAGCTGATTGTATAGCAGCTTCATGGGCGTCCATTTTGAGCAGGTTGTGTTGAAAATATCACGACTTCAAAGACTGTGACGCGTTTTGGTGGGGTGGCCGATCACTATATGTGGCCGAACACTATATGGCCGAGCTTAGTTCTCCTCCTTTGTACATCAATCAACAAGAACCATCATCAAACAGAATGCATTCCTAGTTATCGTTATTTCCTTTCAGCACTAGTGCTATAGACCTACCAACACTGATCAGTGATTGCTTAGGCGATCACAGACAGCAAGGAAGAAGAGACAGACTGCTGAATCCTGACATTCCCGAGGAACCTCAGGACGATGCATATGTGCTAAGAACAGAGCGAGGCCGAGATAACACGAAGCACTCCTAACCTCCCTCTCAAGCTGCTGGTTCAGGCCGATCCCCGGACACAGAGCGCGTCATCAACGCATATAAGAGACAGACTGTTGACACCCTGACATTCCTTGGGAACCTCAGGACGATACATCTGTGCTAATAACAGAGCGAGGCAGAGAAGCACTCTCAACCTCCCTCTTAAGCTGTTGATCTCGATCACAGCGCGTCAGCAACGCAACGACTTCCTACGAGCGTCCCCGGACGATCCGATCACGTACACACGCCGGCACGATGGCAGACAACCAGAGCAACTCTAGCAACGTTGACATTGCTATTCAAGAGCAACTGCTCAACGACCCACTAGAGCGCAACACAAGCGAACGCGCACAAGCTGTTTCTCCATGGGCCAAGTATACTGCGGAGGAACTTATGGAAGACTGTCCATACAAAGTCGCACTCAAGGTCATCGACACCTCTCTCTGGGGTATACCTGCACCAAAGGATGCAGATGCAACACATGCGACAACCTGGGTTGCGAAGACTGTCCATGACTACCATGAAGGAACAGAATGGGATGAGAATCTATACTTCGACTACCAATGGGAATTTGAGGGATGGACAAAAGAGCTATTCCAGAGGGTTGACAGCAATACACTGAAGTCTCTCAAGACTGTGCTACGGCACAGGGGAGTATACACTGGCAACGTCCGCGCTAGAGTAGCTGATTCTCTCTTTAACTTACTGGGTGGAGAGAACCCTCCTGAATGGGACCCTGTGGAGTTCCAAGCTGCAAAGTTTGACAAACGTTCTGAAGCTTACCAGCGTCAGCAGAACGCACACCAGGCAGCTCCTATGGACAGACAACAATCGCAGCCACAGCTGCAACCGCAAGCGCCGCTGCAATCACAGTCAAAGCCTCAGCTACTGCAGCAGCCGCAGTCACAGCACACAGCTTTTGCAGTCGAACGACAAATGCCGCAGACTATTCTACCGCCTCCTACGCAAGCGCCGCAGCTGCAACGACTGTCGCACGACGAGCGACAAGGCGATCGACAAGGCGAGCAGTATGGAGTACGACAAGGCGAGCAGTATGGAGTAAGACAAGGCGTTCGAAGCCACATCCAATATCAAGAGCCACAGACACAGCCACTAGAGACCACGTATCGCGAAGTAACACCGCTTCCTCACAGATATCGCGAAGTCACGCCTTTCCCTCAGCAACCGACAAACCGTGTACCTAACAGACCTCCTGACCTGCCACACGACCCGTATAAGACGCTGCCGCCGCGATGGTCACGTAACGATCGGCTCGACGCCAACACAATCACACAATTCTCGAAGCTCTGGGACAATAGCAACAAGTACACAGGCAATACGTACGACCTGCTTGATGACAAGATTAAGGTCTTCTTTAGCATCTGCTGGCAGGTAGATATCCAAGAAGAGCAATTCCACGCAGTGTTTCCCCGCATCCTCACTGGGCGTGCGGAAACGTTCTACATACAGGTTGTGGAGAGAGATGACAGCTTTGCTGATGCGTACATGGCAATCAAGAACCACTTTGACCATGACGTCCACCACCAGCACTACTACACGGACTGGACGACTACAACCTTCGCCCGCACCCGCGCAGAGAACCCTGATAAAGGACTACATGAGGTCCTGCAGATCCTCCTTGACAAGCTGCAGCTATGCCAGCGCGCCCTTGGCAAGAACTTTGAAGGTGAAGACGCTCTACGCACCACTGTTATTAATGCCTGCCGAGGAGTACCAGAACTTGAGATGGCACTGTTCAAACCAGCTACTATCTGCGAAGGACTCTTCTCAGATCTACGATCCGCAGTGGAAACACACCTTGCACGGCAACACACCGCTCAGATGGTCACAGAAGACCAATACTACTTAGACCGCCGATACAACGGCAATGGAAGAATCCGAGGTGGATCTCAAGGTGGAGGAGGATTCAGGGGCGGATCCAGAGGAGCATATCGAGGAGGCGAGCAGCGCGCCGACAACGGACGTGGATTCAAGCCACGCTGGAGGAAGAAATGCTTTGTTTGCCAGAAGGAGGGATGCTGGTTTACCAACCACACAGACGAAGAGCGCAAAGCTGCCCGCGCGCAGTTCTTCTCTACGCTGTACTTTACAGGTGCACAGCCCCATGAAGATTTTTCAGTACATCTTGCAGAATACGAAGGGATCGAGCACACCAGCCAGTACAATCAGAGAGGCTGGAGAGAGGAGGAAGACTGCGAGGATGACGACGACGACGTCGCGGAAGCATACTCTGAACACCAGTTCTTCAAGAAGCAATGCCTTGCAGACCAGGCGTTCTTGCACCACATCTCTGGCGACGACATATACAGCCGAAGTGTGCCGTCCGCACCAGCGTCACAGTTCCTCCTCGAGGACCGCTACACACGATCTGTGCACCAAGGAATCCTACCTGACACAGGCGCTGCGAACGTATCCACAGTTGGCAAGGAGCAATACCTCGCACTTACGAGAGAAGATCCGACGGTCAAGTTAGACACATCTACAGCAGGGAAGGCATCTATCAAATTTGGCAAAGGCGAGGCGACAGCGTCGATTGGCACTGCACAGGTCTCTACCGACATTGGGACGATCAACTTTGAGGTGCTTAATGCACCTACACCATTTTTGTTGTGCCTTGCAGACATGGACAGGTTGAAGGTCTACTTCAACAACACTACAGATGAGCTTGTCCAGGACAAGATGCGCATCCCTGTCCTCCGCAAATGGGGACACCCATGGTTTCATCTCAACAAGAGAGAGAGCAACCATGTTCCTGACAGAGACAGAGTTGAGAAGACTCCATCGCCGATTTGGACATCCAGCTGTCACGCGCCTTGTCAAGCTCTTGAAGGACGCTGGCCATAACGACTTTGAAGAAAGGACCCTAGAGGAAGTCACTAAGTTCTGCCACCACTGCCAGCTCCACAGCTCCGCGCCGCGCCGGTTCAAATTCACTCTGAAAGATGATCACTACTTCAACTATGAGATCCTAGTGGACGTGATGTACCTTAGCAGCAAGCCGGTATTGCATGTGGTTGATTCCTCAACCGCTTTCCAAGGCGCAAAATTCCTCAGCGCTATCTCAACTAAGGAGACATGGCAGACACTGCGGATGCTATGGATCGACACCTATCAAGGAACACCAGACATCATCACGCATGATGCAGGCACCAACTTTGCAAGCGCAGAGTTCCGTGCTGAGGCAAAGATCATGGGGGTCACATGCAAGCAAGTGCCTACAGAGGCTCACTGGTCAGTGGGCAAAACTGAGAGATACCACGCACCTCTTCGCCGAGCATGGGATATACTACATGCTGAGCTCTCAGACGCTATGTCTGATGAAGCGATCCTCCAGATGGCCGTAAAAGCTGTCAATGACACCGCTGGACCTGATGGGCTAGTCCCAACCTTACTAGTCTTTGGAGCATACCCACGTATGACCGCAGAGTCACCGCCATCACCATCAATGGTCAAACGCAGCGAGGCTATTCAAAAGGCGACGAAAGCTCTGCGCAAGCTCACTGCAGAGCGCCAAGTCTCAGATGCTCTGAACACCCGCAACGGACCAGCTACTACAGACATGCTTGCGCTTCCATTGCAGAGTGAAGTCTTAGTCTGGAGAGAGAGAGTGATGGCTGGAGCGGCCCGTACAAGGTCGCTAGTATAGACTGCCACAACATCACTGTCGACATGGTCAATGGCCCAACGACATTCAGATCAACTGTTGTTAAGCCATACTACAGACCAGACCACCTCTGGAGCGATCCTGATACGCCGCACGCGCTGCACGCGCCGCATGAGCCACCTAATACAGAGGTAGCAGTACCTCTAGCGGCGCAACCACGCAAGAGAGGCCGCCCTCCAGGATCGAAGAACAAACGCAAGGCGCACGCGTACATCACCAAGAAAGAGGAGGATGACCTTGAACTAGCTATCAAACTACGCAACGATGGAGCGATCACAACCTCAGGCGCACCTTTTGAAGCGTCTGATGACCAAGAAATTAGCGACCTCGTAGGCCGTGGAGTTTTCAAATTTGAGCAATACGACAAGAGGCTACACGGCAAGATCCGTATCTTCAAGTCACGCCTAGTACGTGAGGTCAAAGGGAAGACAACTAAGCCGTATGAGAAATCCCGTCTGGTTATCCAAGGATACCAGGACCACGGCAAGGAGGCTATCTTGACGCAATCTCCGACTATCCAACGTTGTAGCCAGCGCCTGATCATGTCGCTGGCGCCTGTACTAGTCCAAGGCGGGATGAGCGTCGAGCTACGTGATATTACGCAGGCGTATCCACAGGCGCAGACAACGCTGAAGAGGACAATACTCGCACATCTTCCTACTGAGCTGGTACATCGATATCCAAAAGGCACGCTACTCCATGTGATTAAGCCGCTATATGAAATCGCGGAAGCAGGAGTCTACTGGTGGACAACGTACCATGGGCACCATTGCAAGGAACTTGATATGGCAACATCTACGTACGACCCATGCCTGTTGATCACAAATAGCGGCGCCAACGCCTTCGGCATCATCGGAATGCAGACAGACGATACTCTCATGCTTGGGACAGCCGCGTTCTCATTACTTGAAGAGAAAAAGATCCAGAAGGCACAGTTCAGATCAAAGCCAAAGGTAATACTGACACCAGAGATGCAATTGGACTTCAATGGATGTACACTCACGATGGACGCCAGCAAACCAGACGCTAGCAGACTGGTATTGGACCTCAGGCAGAAAGGACAAGGAGGAAAGATCAAGCTGGTGGACATCAAGTCACCCGATCGCGCGCAACAGTACACAGAGCAACGCGCCCGAGGGGCGTATATCGCATCAACATGCCAACCAGAGGCATCATTCGATCTGTCCGTCGCCGCACAAGCGCAGCATCCGTCAGATGAGGACATCAAGGTGCTCAACAGGCGCCTGAAATGGCAGATGGAGAACCTCGATCGTGGCCTGCGCTACGTTACTGTCAACCTCACAAAGGCAAAGCTGATGGTCTTTGTGGACGGCTCCTTTGCCAACAACAAGGACCTCAGCTCACAGCTAGGCTTCGTCCTCATGCTCGTCAACGAGTCTACTGACGCCAACACCTTCACAATCCAGGGCAATGTGATCCACTACAGCTCTACAAAATGCAAGCGCGTCACACGGAGTGTACTGGCCTCAGAGATCTATGGCATGGTCAACGGTTTTGACATAGGCATCGCTATTGCTACCACTCTAAGGATGATTACTGAACGACTTGGACTACCTGCAATTCCACTGGTCATCTGTACAGACTCGTACTCCCTGTATGAGTGCCTCGTAAAGCTTGGGACGACGAAGGAGAAGCGCCTCATGATTGATATTATGGCACTGCGCCAATCGTATGAGCGTCGCGAGATCACAGAGATCCGCTGGATCAACGGCGACGATAACCCTGCAGACGCCTTTACAAAGGCCTTACCAAACCGCGCACTTCAACGCTTTATCGACAGCAACGAGCTGACAGTCCGAGTAGAAGGCTGGGTACAGAGGCCAACAAGCTCTAGTCTTTGATGCTACACACGCAGTCACTATCGACACACAGTCACTACCGATATACACAGCCACTAGCAGCACCTGCAGATTTCCTAGCTATCCAGAAAGAAAAGACTTCCAGTGTCAGATCATAAGTATCGACAATATCTTAGCCACGCGATCAGGCGCACTGATCTCAGTCACGCGAACGAGCGCACTGATCGCAGCGTCCGAGCAGCGCTCAGACCAGAACCCCCGAGCCCTCCCTTCTGTAGTTCTCCTCCTTTGTACATCAATCAACAAGAACCATCATCAAACAGAATGCATTCCTAGTTATCGTTATTTCCTTTCAGCACTAGTGCTATAGACCTACCAACATGGAGACTTAAAAAAGAGTATGAATGCCCGCGATCTGACAAGTGATCTTCCGAAAGCTAGCTAGCTAAAACTGACATATTACAGATTATGTTGGTAGGTCTATAGCACTAGTGCTGAAAGGAAATAACGATAACTAGGAATGCATTCTGTTTGATGATGGTTCTTGTTGATTGATGTACAAAGGAGGAGAACTACAGAAGGGAGGGCTCGGGGGTTCTGGTCTGAGCGCTGCTCGGACGCTGCGATCAGTGCGCTCGTTCGCGTGACTGAGATCAGTGCGCCTGATCGCGTGGCTAAGATATTGTCGATACTTATGATCCGACACTCCAACTAATTTAGATCCGCCCTGTTTCAATCGAATTAGAGAACTCCGAGTAGGTTGGGAGAACCTAGAGATATGTTTAGGGTACGGGCGTATCTTTGTGGCTGTCGTAGCTTGGTCTGCAATGTTCTCATCGGCATATTTGGACCAACAAGAACGCCTGGGAACCGCGACCTGGCCGTGGTGGTTATTGAGGCGCGGGAAATTTTCGCCCTCAAGATCAAATAAAGGGACGCTCCAGGAGTCATGTTCATGAGTTTCAGGGGTTAGCTTTGGCTTTACAATAAAAACCGGCATTTTGGCTGTATCTAGGAGTTGTTGATGAATACAAAAGCTTGTACAGTAAGAACAATGTACTCACTATGTTCGGAATATACAATTGGAGTTATATAGTGAGGCGAAAGGTCGAAGAGGTCCGGGAGACTGCGTTGAGTGCGGTGAATGGTTGTGCAGATTTGTTCTATAGGACAATGTGAATATGACAGGCTATTGAGAAAGAATGACTCTCTCAGTCATGGCATGTAAGTGTGTAGATTGGAGTCTGCTCTACTCAGGGGCTAAATACAGGATTATCGGTCACGTGGTGCTAGCCTGATTAGGACAGTGCAATTCCACTTTCCAACACAGGCAGTATATATACGAAGTGAGCTTGAGTAAAGGAAAATGCATCAAGAGATTTTAACAATGGCTCTGTATGTGCATGGGATCTCAGAACTCATGAACGAACAGTGTATGATGGTTGTGGTCGCTCAAAGCGATGCACCCAACTTCTGCATTCATTCAGTGGACGTCTCGACGATGTCCACTGAATGAATGCGGCCGTGAATGGTAAATAAAGGGGATCTCCGAGCAGCAAGGGGCGATATATACACGCATATCATTGAATTGTCTCACATTCATGTCTCGGTATGTGTGAGACGCAGGCAAAAATGCTTGCTCAATAGTTGGCTTCCGTAAATCACGACTTGCTTTGTTGACAATAAAACGAAAACCGATTCTTCAGGCAGATCAAAAGTAATAAAATGGAATCCCAATCGCATCATACAGGTATGGGAAAGAAGCGCAAGCATGAAGAACAAAGGGTGAATGGGGCGGAAATTTGTGGTTGAAAGATCATGTCAAAGATCAGTTCAAAGAACATTTGTGCGACAAATTTCGAAAAGGACTAACGTAGTTCACATGCGAGCCGTCCAACCTAAGCGAGCCGTCCAGTTTTCAAAAGCCTGTCTATTATACTACACCTTCTGCAACACCACTACAATTTATTACAATATACAGAACGTAGAAATACTATTCAGACTTGTCGCTATTAGTTAGATCAACAATATATACTGCGCAGGTGCGAGTGTTGTGGCCAGGCTCGCTACAACGTCCACAGTGCCTCTGCGTACGCATCCTCTTTAAGGACTCTCTACCCTCTTTTAACCCACCACCATCTTTTTCAGCTATCAAGTCAGCTATCTCCCCTACTGTAAGGGTCTCCTCTGTCCGAATATACTTTCTCTTTCGACTCTTTACCTCTGTTGCTATCTCTACTGCCTTTCGAAGCCCTGCCACTTCCTGTCGCATTAACACTGATTCATGCCCTATTAGCGCAACACCCTTATTAAGCTGCTCAACAGCTCTAAGCAGCGGAGAAACTGGAGAGTCTCTGTGCAGTCGTATGCGCTCACGAACTAGCGTTGATTGAGCCTCTACCTCACGGAGGTTGCTTGGTGTTTTTGATTCCCATGGGGTGTCCTCTGGCTTAGGCGGAGTTGGCGTACGAAGGACCACATCAAGCTTCGATATCACTGCCTTTGGGTTGTGTGGGACCAGTCCAGCACCTCTAAAGCCTGCGCAGATATTCTCCTTTGTAATTGCCTTCTCAAAAGCCGCTTTAAAGGCTGGTAGGAAGGCCTCCTTCTTGATCTGCTTGGTGCCGTATCGTGCCAAGCTACTGATCTCATCACCATACGCCCGCTTCAAGGGCGAAAAACAACCCACATCAAGTGGCTGCAGCAGGTGCGATGAGTGAGAAGGCATGCAGAGGACAATAATCTTCTCTGCCTCACAGTATTTATGGAACTTATGTGAGCTGTGGCTCTCGTGGCCATCCACAATCAGCAGCCTGTAGGCACCCACACTACGCGGCTTAGTATGGGTATTAAAGTGCTTTAACCAGGCAAGACCAAGCTCATTTGTTGTCCAGCCGTTAGGGCTCACTTCAATTACCCAGTCTCGCGGTAGGTTGTGAAACCAGGACGTAATTAGGACCTTGCCTGGGAAGATAAGAAAGGGTGGTAGAGCCCACCCTTTGGCGCTGACTCCCTGGATATCTGTAACCCACCCACGGTTGCCAGGCTGTACCCTCTTTGGACTGCCGCGTTTCTCAGACCCTGTAAAGACCATCTGACCTTGTATAACCCCCATCATGAAGCCTGTCTCGTCGAAGTTGTATGTATCGTCATCAGCGATACCATACTTGGCCTTGGTGTTGGCAACCAGCTCAAACCAGGGCGTTATAACGCGTGCATCTTCGTTCAGAGCTCGCTGACGATCGTATGGACGGCTCCTCTTGAGCTTGATCTCTGGCGTACGCGTCTTCAAGTTGTCTACCCAGTGCTTGCCAACAGGCTTTCCACCACGCTCAGCAAGCAGATCGTTGGCCATATCTTGCACCATAGCCCTTGTCGCGCCTATGCCTCGCTTGTCAAGGTCAAGTATACGTTGGACCAGCGCCTCCTCTTCTAGCTTGGTCAGCTTCTTTGAGTTGGGCTCGCGATCGCGTCGAGGGAGGGCCCCAGCACGTTGGTCTCGAAGCGTGCTTCTTGGAACGGTAAAGGCTGCAATAACGCATCGTTCGCTCTCATCGCGATCTTCAATTGTAGCTTGGATAGTAACCTGTAATGTGCTTTCAGTATAAGATAATTGCGCGTTGCGTTGTGATGGCATTGTACTGCGAGTTGATGGTGGGTTGCATTTAGTGAGGTTGGACGGCTCGCTTAGGTTGGACGGCTCGCATGTGAACTACGTTAGTCTTGACGCATAAACCCTAGAAAGCTGTAAATGACAAAGAACATCTCTGTCCATCAACACACCCAGCGCCGGCGTTTTCAATGGGTCTTACTATGGTAAAATCTAAGATCAACTACGCCTGTACTGCTGTGGTGAAGGGATTAGAGAGAACAGCATCATAGTGGCAATAGCTTGATCTCTTGGATCATGGTAACGTACTCCACAAGCGAGCCGGTCACCCAAGCGAGCCGGTCACTCAATTTTACACCAAAAATTAAGATTTTTGCACCTTAATAATTCTACAGCCAGATAATAGAATTGTCTAAAACTTGAAATACTATGCTGCATCTACGTAAAGATCAATTCTATAGAAGCGCTAGGATCCTGTATCAGTCGCACCGGAGTTATTAAACAAAAATCAAAATACAGGGATTATTTTAGCGTACTTTCTAATAACTCTACACACGTTAAGGATAGAGCTTAGATCTCAAGGGCAACTGATCTTGACATAGGTAAAGCATAGCATTTTGATTTTTAGACAATTCTATCATCTGGTTGTGGAGTTATTAAGGTGCAAAAATCTCAATTTTTGGTGTAAAATTAAGTGACCGGCTCGCTTGGGTGACCGGCTCGCTTGTGGAGTACGTTACGTAATTTCCTGATCAGGTAACGCCTGGGTAGTTGTCAATCAGAATCGTCGAATTGGAGTTTTGCCGTCAACAACAATGCTGTGATATAAATGCTCTTGGAGGAACAGATGTGACAAGATTTAGAAGACATCTTGCTGGGTAAATCAAGAAAGCGGCCAACATGACACTGCACTGAGACTACCCAAAAGCCATGCTAAATAGGAATATAACACGTTGATGCTATTACGAAATGACTACTACGATATCGCTCAATTGTTGAATAGGGACAACCTGATTGCTCAAGCGGTACTGTGTTACATCGACGGGCCGTACCTAGGTAGTACGCACTGTTGGAGGCACTGTCCTGGACATGACATTCGGTCATCTGCACTCGTGCTGGTCGAACTGCAATCAAAATCTAAAAGGGACCTTTCCACGAGTCTCCTTCCACTCCGTAAGCTTCCCCGGCAGCTCGCTGCATACTTCACGAACCTCCGGCGTCATAAGCTCGAGAATCTCTGCCGCATATCGCAGGCATGGAAACACCCCATCATCAACCTCAAGAATCTCCTCATGCGTCCAGAACCGATTCGAAGTTTCTGTACATTCCTTACTCCACACAAACACCCTGATCTTACGAATAGTATGGCTCAACACCCTCCGAGCCAAGTCCATGCAACGATCGCGAGCGCAGCTCCACCCTCCATGTCCATACCTTAGTCCCTCACCATGCTGAGCCAGTGGAAGACTGCCGAAGCGCCAAGGCATAGCTGGGAGAAAGCTTACCTTCCGCGGCCCATTGAATCTGTGGAATTGAAAAATTGGTAAATAGTCATGGAAGGAATGGACTTGCTTGCAGTGCCGTTGCAAAAGTCGAAGTGTTTCCAGATTCGGCATATCACGCAGAATTGCCCTTCGGAAGCTCCTAAAGTAGGGTGGAGTGGAGGTGCTGATGTGCCACTTGGGTTGGCTTTGCGGATAGTTGATTACAGCGGTGAGATGGCGGATATGCGCCAGTCGTGTGAGTTGTGCGGTGCGCAGCGATGGTGCAGTACGAGTGTACGCTCTTGTCACTGCTCGCTTAGCAATATGGAGGGTTACCTGTGCCGAAAAATCCTGGAATTGTGGTGCGTTGTACTCTGCATTAAGCTAAGGGTGAGCGAGGAGGAGGCCGCTGCATGGCAGGTTATGAACTACGATTCGCAAGATTTCACAGACGTCCTCATTCTCGTTAGAATATAGTTTCCGATTGGTCCTCCAGGGCCATTCGAGGGTACCAGAGCGGTACACATTCTGGTAGATAATATCTCGAATTTCTCGAGGTAGCGTGAGGAAATGCAAGGGCATCACAGGCTTGCTGACTTGTCTTGGTTTCAGGCTGTGTCTTTTGTAAGGGTTGGAGTAATGATTTAGATTGGATGCATACTCAACGGGCTGCTAGGTAAAAGCATACAAGGTGCGGTGAGAGCAATGAATTGCTACATGGGCGAGATCGGCTGCTTATAGTCCTGTGCCGGTGAAGTTGCTTGCTACTTCACAAAGAGAGAGAGAGTGTGTGTAAAACCAGCAATTGTTTGTATACAAACCGGATGAAGCCTTTCTCAACAAATCTCTCGTGTAGTTGTGATCAAGGACAGCCAGGGGAGCAATTTTCTTGAGCCCCGCTCCCCCGGGCCCCCAGTATCGCCATCCGCAACCCCTACATCGCCATCGCTTCTTCTAATTACAAAAAACTGCTAAGTTTAGATCTTAACAGTCAGTTTACGAGAAATTAAGCTTTCGCTCAAAGCCCTGGAGCACTGCAGCTCATTCTCGTGGTAATCCCCCCCCCCCAAGGTTTTACTTCTGCTTATTCAAAGCTTTCACCCTGTCACGCTATTGGATCTCCTAGAAGACTTCAATTGGAGGGGAACAATTTTTAATTAGCCACACCGCTCTCTACCCACCCCAAGACATACCAGTCAAACAATGCGGTCCCCCAGCTTCGAATGATCACTGGTCTCTCCATCCTTGCAGCTTGCATCATAGCCGCTCTGGACTCCTAATGACCCAGAAGCGTGACCAGCTTCAGTGGACGTTCTGCCTTTTTTAAGCAAGCTTTCACTTCTTCCTGAACCCAATAACCGTCGTTCTACGCCCAATTTGCGTAAAGGTAAACACCGATCTCCCCTCCTTGTTGCAGCCGGTATCCATATTCTCCAACCTCGGCAAGCTATACAACACATGTCAACCTCCCGCAATCTCCATCAAAGCAACCCAGCTAAAACATTTAACAAAACCAGCAGACAGCTTCTAGCAAGTATGAACGCTCAAGAGCTACACACCTCTATTTTCCGCCGAGAAAACTTTCCACAAAACACACCGTGCTCACTCGACAAACCCAAAATCTCTCTTCCATCCTTCCATGCTCCCCACACTTTCCAAACATCCCCTCACAGACCCAGAACCCCGCGACGGACCCACCGAACAAGCACCACTTCCCACCTGAGCTTCGACAGCTCATGGCGCGACACAGTCCTTCATTCGGTCTTCCTATTCACATCAGGATGTGCTATCTACCTCAATGTTCATTGCGGTGCCGAGATTGGATTTGTAAGATAGGTATGTGTGGCATTTGGTAGTGGATAAATGGAGTGGTGGAATCGGATGATTGGGGGGGGGCTAATTTGTATCTAATTGCGTGTCTCTGGAGAAGATGATGCTGTGGGGATCTAGGGTGTGTGTGGATGTAGTGCTTCGCGTTGTTTTGGATATGCTATTCAGTTATGAGTTTTGGGAGTTAAAGGAGGGCGAATGTGTGGGGCTTAATTCATTGATTGTTAATGTTGTTTGTTTGTATTATTTAACGTCGCTTGGAGTGGATAAGCCAACTCAACCTCCTGTGGGGTATCTTGGATGTGCTAAGCTATAGAATTACGTGTTAAAACTACTATAGAAAGCAATTTCTTAGTAAGAGTAGCACAGCAAGATGCGCATTGTGAGCATTCCTTTGCTAGTTAAGGAAATCCTTATAATATCTTGCCTCCTAAGAGCTTGCCCCTGTACTGTCTTCCTTCTATACTATAGTCCTTTGGTTTCTATAGTATATATGCCTTGTACGCTCTTAAAGTAAAAACCTTGTAGGGAAAAACCTCTAAGAAACTTAAACAAGTAGTGTAGTTACTTTCTTCTTAGTAGGTGCTTACTTGTCTAAGCGAGCTATAGGTCTTTACACAAAGGTGGTTTTAATCGCTGCTGGATTCAAACTAACGAGGTTCGTGCCGCCTAGGCAGGCAGGCCACCTCAGCCAGGTGTTTAACCACTACACCAAGCGACCACTGTTAATGTTGTGACTGTTGACAACGAGGATAAGAGATTTGATTGATAGCCGTGTGAAGCGAGAGTGTGTAAGACGCTGACAGCTCCTGGCAAAAGTAATGGAACGTGAAGGCTAGAGATAGAACAGCAGTTTTGGAAGATTTTATTACGGTATACTACGGTGTGCTTACGGGACATGCGACTGCAGAGTAGTTGAGGTGGCGGGCTGTTGTTCAAGTATGATGCAGCGCAGGGTATTGAGCCGTGGTAGCTGCTGTAGTAGCCACGCCGGCGCTACACCCTGGTAAGCAAGCATTGACTGCATTATAATCGCAGAGTAATATTTTAAATCGATGTAGAGCTCCATGGTACTTCTGGACTGTAAAGTAAGTTGTCCATTTTCAAAAGTGCCATGACACAGACTCATGAAAGCTTCAAAGTAGTCGCAAAAACATTTCATTACGCGCGTAGTACTGCTCGCGAGGCACAAGTTAGGTATCTCGAAACAAACTCTCAATAACAATAACAACTCGATGACAACCCTTGGTCGCCTAACGACCACCAATCTGCCCCTTAGGAATCGGCCTCACCCATGCCAAGCTCACATGAAGCGCAATAATGATGCAGCCCATGATCCAGAAGACGCGCGAATACTGCCCCGGGTTGTAGCGGAAGATAATCGCAAAGATAATTCCACCAAAGTTGCCCGTCGCGCCGATAATACCAGACAGGATACCATTGGCGTGCGGGTGAATGTGCGGCACAAGCGCAAAGTTGGCGCCGTTGCCGGCTTCAATGAAGATGGCCATGAGGGCAACAAGACCGATCATGGTGTCGAGATCGTGCGGGTTGAGCTTGCCGATGACAATGAGGATGACACCACTCATGACGCCGACGAAGTGGATCCAGAACTTCTTCGCCCACAGGCTGCCGTTAGTGTACTTGTAGATCAGGTCGCCGATGAAGCCGCCGAGCGGGCGGGTGATGATGTTGAGCAGACCGAACATGGCTGCCCAGCGGCCAGACTGGGTTTGGCCCAGGTAGGGGAAGTTCTTGAGGTAGTAGGAACCGAGGATGGAGTTGATGGCAAGCTCGCTGCCGAAGGAGCAGAAGTATCCTGCGCACAGCATTATGGTCTGCGGAGAGGCGATGACTTTCAGTGCTTCCTTGAAGGTGGGCTTCACTACAATCTCGTGCTGCACTTCATCAATGATCTGGCCATCTTCAGAGGTGGAAGCTGACTCGACGTCACGTGCGGGGCCCTTGTTCTTCTCGTCAAATGATGCGATGGAGCCAGTAGCCGCGGCAGGCTCGTCCATGATGCCACCAGTTGCCGGGACAACAGAAGCATTATGGTGGTGATGAGCGACGACGGCACCACGATCGGCCCAAGAGCCAGTGGGAGTGTCTTCAGTGAGAAGAAGCAGGCCAGTGGCGGTGATGGTGATCAGGATGAAGGGGACGATGAAAGACACGCGCCATGCGACGTGAGAAGAGAGACCACGTTCCTTGCGAAGCGAGTCGTAGATGGCAGGCATGACAAAGCTGGAACAGGTTAGTCAAGACAGGTGAGCTGCAGATGGGCGGACTTACTATGTGATACCGCCTCCAGAGTTGCCCCAACCGCCGACAAGTGCGTTGGCGGTTCCTACGATGTTCCTGTCGAAGAATCCGGTAGTCCAAACCTGGCAAGGAACAAACGTGCCACCGAGGATACCAACGAAGAAGCGGATGAAGTACAGACCCATGGCATTCTTCACGGTACCTGCAAGTGCTGTGGGAATAGCGCCCATGAAGAGGAGGGCAGCAAAGGTCTTGCGAGGACCAATGGTGTCGCACATGGGACCCGCGATGGCTCGCACAAGCAGTGTCGCTGTGAGTGCGATGATATTGGAGTTGGCGACCTCATTTTGCGACAGGTGCAGATCCTTCTTGATACTGATGCTGAGCTGGAGGATATCAGTTATGCAGTTAATTGGTGAGATTGTGGGTCATACCAGAGGTGGAAACGCGTACCTGGAGCTAGTCAGCATGCTGTGCATCCAAACGAGATGTGGGGACTTACCATGACCAGAACGCAATGAAGAACCCAAGATAACTGAAGAAGAACACGCGGCCGTACTTGTCGACAGGGTTGAAGACGGGAATAGACTTGGCCTTCTTGTTGTAGGGGTTGATCTCTGGTGCTGACCAGAGCTGCTTGAGCTGGAAACCCATTGTGGTTGATGATCTGGGGAAGCTGCGTGGAGAGACTGGGGTGTATGCGGGGCCCTGGTTCAGAGAGGAGCTGCTGGAAGCCTACTGATAAGATGTGAAGGTACCGCGCGGGAAGTTATATATCGGTCACCGCAGACATTGAATTCACTACTTCCGGAATTCACTACTTCCGCGGTAGAGCACGGCGACGCACGCCTTTCCTATTCCAAGACTGAGCTGCACATCATCCACGGCGCTAAGTATGATAATTCACCTCCAGGCTCGGTTTTGAAGGCTTGGGCGTTTTTGTTATCTGCATGGACGTCCAACACGCTTGCGACCAGGAGAGCGGGAGCATGCATGTATGGACCGGAGCTTCGGTGCGTCTCCGATCAGCGCCGTGGCGCTGTCTAGCACTGAGAGACGTTTCGTTTAAGCCCGGCGATGTTGATGTTGACGGCGTAACGTTGATGCGGAGCAACGCGATTTGCTGCTTCAGCACTTAGCGTGGGATGAAGTGGACCGGGATGTTCTCTGGCGGCGGACCTGGCGTTCTCTTATCTCTGGCTATCTCTTGGCACCGCTTTCGACAAGATGATAAGAAACACAGCTTTTCCGCGGTCGTGCTGACAATTCGACTGTGTCGACAGACTGGAACGACAATTTTGCTGGAGTTGTTCGTATTCCAGCTTGTGGCCTGTGAAGGGTCTAGATGTAGTCTCACCTCAGGGCTGGAGTCTGGGGCATCCTTTATGATCCATAGGAAAGTCACGGAGGGGGAGTACTTGCTACTTGCTGATCGTCGTGCAAATGATGATGAGGTCTTCGTGCTCAACTCTCGACCGATAAGCATCCAGGTCGAGTAGCACGATACCTGATAGCGGCCAACACAGCCACACAGGTCTCATCCAAAGACTCCGTCCCGGAGACCTACTCCAGAATCGCGTGCCGGGATCAGCCATTTAGTCTGGGGTAAAGTTCCTCGCGAATCGTTCACAGGCCAATCACGTATCTCTATAGTGCGTTATCTCGCAGCATCGAGGGCCAGCCAGTCGATCACGCTCGAGTCATTGGAGTATGAATGTCCATAGAGGAGGTGTATATCAGTTCGAGATCCTCTGGGCGGTCGTCATGGCGTCTCCCAAGATTTCGTTATCGAAGCGTGTTGTCGTGGACGGCACAGCGTGTTCGCCGTTGAGTGTAGAGTGAACTCAAGCTCGACGACCACACCCCCCAATCCCCAGTAATGCCCTTGTACCTATCCAGCCTGAACAAGCGCGACCCCGGCAGTCCAGACAAAAAGCCCATCCCGCGGCGACATCGGCCACCAAGTCCCGGAGAAACAGCATAAGAGTACCTCTAACTACCGAAACAGCCTCGCATGAATCTAGGACATGTAGCTGCGTCGTCCGAGGAGATGCGACACTCGCTCAGTCTTGAATATGAATTCGAATTTGAAAATTCTCGCGGAGAAGCGCGTCTTGGTTATCGCGACAGAGGGACGGCCATTCTGCTCAATCATATGACCAACAGTGACAAGTCCTGGCGCGGAGAATGCTTCCCGGGTTTCGATTGCGTGACAATCGATTTCTTCATGCTGACGGTGGGTACTCAATGTGTAGGGAGCTGAGTCGTGTGGTCAATTTTAGACAGACCGCGGTGTGGTAGAACAGACTCGCTCCTTCCCTAGCAGACTAACGTCCTCGACAAAACACCACCACGATCATCGCCATCAATATCAAAATCACCTAGATCCTCCACAACTCATCAGCAACCCACTCCTCGACCAAGTCGTTGGCAGAAAGACCACCACTGTGACATGTTTCGCTCTCGCTCAAGCTGACCAGCGCGCGCGGCTTGCTAAGATACTCACACCCCCAACGGCTACAACGGTGCCTGATCTTGCTAGATTTATGAATCATAAGGTGTATCCAGACCTAGCAATACCACAAGCCGCAACACACCCAACGTCCTAGTATCCGCCCGGTTGTGGGTGGTCACAGAACCGCAATGTGCGGGTGTGTTGAGTGAGGTGATTGCGGAAACTCACTTCTGAGTAGTATTTCTGATCCAGCATCACAAATCACAGGATCTCAGCACTGAATCATATCCTCAATTTAGTCCAGCATCAAGCAACACAGTGTCCCAGCATCCTGGCAGCAAACAACCAAATCCACCCCTACTTACCCACTCAGCCTCGCACCTAGCATCACAGCGTCAAGCATCACATTTCACACCACAGCCGCACACCATAGTACCACAGCACCACAGATTCAAATCACAACATCGAAGCACACCAACATGCCTAGCATCCCAGCACTGCATCCCAGCATCGGCACTATAGCATCTCATCACAGCATCCCTTCGCCACCCGTTCCTCGCGCTATCCTCGCACCCATCCGAACACCAAAGTACCAGCCCCAGCACCGCATTCTCGCTTTACAGATCCATCCATCGTGTCCTTGCATCTATCTAGGCAGCAGAGAACTACAGCACAGCACGACACCCTCAAATAACTCGTAGATACCCACTCATCTATATCTATCCACGCACCGAGCACCAAAGAACCCCACTCCCAGCACCACAGCACCACAACTCCAACCCGTCCCCGGATATCTACCCCCGAATGTGCACTCCTAGACCTCTGCACACCTACCCGCACACCAAAAACCAGACACCCCACCACCCTGCCTTCCCACCTCCACTCCTCCGTTCCCTCCCTCTTCCGCAGCGCAGAGCGCTCCGCGATTAAATCGCATTTCGTCTAGTCGCCGCCCGCAGGGACGAGCGTCACATAATATGTTTGTCCGGAATCGTGATCTACATGGGTGGTTTGTGAGATGTTTCGTCTTGTGCTGCATTTTCTTAGTCATGGTTTCGGCGTGTTTCCTGCTCGTGTTCTGGGTTCTAAGATCTGCTTTTTGCTGTATTTTTTGGGGTCTGGGGGGTCGGGATTCTACGTCCTGGGTTTTTGGGTTCTGTGTTCCGTCTTCTGCTTTGATTTTGCTTTATATCTGCTTTTCGATTCTTGATTCTTAATTCCAAATTCTGAATCCTGATCCCTGAATTCTGGATTCTGGGTTCTGGGTTCTAGTTGCCAGGGTTGATTTGTTTTCTAATAATAGTCTCTAGTTTCCAAGTTCAGAGTTCTGATTCGGGCGAGTGGGCCACTCTGCCAAGACCCTACTAAAACATACTGCTACCTATAGTACTTTTACAATAAGGCAACAACAAAACAATCTACCAACTTTAAAAGAGGCTCGATTACAGCTTGCTCTCAAGGCTATCGAACGCGACGCGACACTATCGCAGAGACGCGCTGCAGCTATCTACAACGTATCTTAAGTGACCCTTGGGCACCAACGCGCTGGAATACCTCTTTGGGGCGATTGCACGCCCAACTCAATGGATTTCCTTAAGACAGAGGAGGATGTAATTGTCCAGCATATCCTTGACCTCGACGCGCGAGGATTTCGGCCCAGGCTTGCTGCTGTGAAGGATATGGCTGATTCTTTGCTGGCTGAGCGCCACCGCGACCCTGTTGGCCAGAACTGGGCTGCAACCTTCGTCAAACGTTGCCCTGAGCTTAAGGTCAAATTCAATCGCAAGTATGACTACAAGCGAGCCCTCTGTGAGGATCCTGAGGTTATACAAGGCTGGTTCCGACTTGTGGAGAACACAAAGGCCAAGTACAGTATCCTTGATGACGACAGCTACAACTTTGACGAGTCTGGCTTCATGATGGGCATGATATCAACTGGAGCAGTAGTCACTAGCTCTGAGCGTCTAGGACGGCCGAAGAGCGTTCAGCAGGGCAATTGAGAGTGGACTACAGTGATCCAAGGGATCAACGCGATGGGCTGGTCGATCCCACCCTTCATCATCTTCTAGGGCAAGCACCACCTCTCAAGCGTAGATCACATAAAAGGAAGCGTATACAGCAGCAGGGTATCTTGACGATTGATGAGGGCGTGCGACTGACGACTCTTAAGGAGTTTGGGGCGCGTAGTGATGGGAAGAATGCGAAGAAGAGGGTGCGCGTTGAGGCAGGTGAGCCTAGCCAACGACGCTATGGACGCTGCGGCGAGGCAGGAAATAACACGCGCACATGTAGGCAAGAAGCAGCGATAGATTCTGAGTAGAATAGCCTATTACGATTTCTATTTACTATCTTTGACGGTGCTATATAGTCGTGTACAGTCATGGTTTTGATAGGGTCTTGGCGCAGGTGGCCCACTCGCCCGTGAGGTACGTTAATTCTAAATAATTTCCAAAATCTGGGTTTTGATTCCTGAGTTCTGAAACCAGACAGGGCCCTGATTTCCGATTTCTAATTTCTAATTTCTAGGTTCTAATGTCTGGATTCTAGATTCTGCTTCGTTCTCTTAACATGGAAGTTCTAATCCCTAATCTAAATCCCTAGATCTAAATCCCCGATCCAAATCCCCAGATCCTAATCCCTAGATCCCGATCCCGAATCCTAATCCCTGATCCTAACCCCTACCTTCTAATTCCTGCATCCTGCTTTCCAAGTCCCAGCTTTATTTCCTGCTATCTGCATCCTACCATCTGCATTCTATTCTGTATCTTAATATCCGCATTCTAACATCTGCATCCTGCTATCTGCATCCTAATATCCACATTCTGCATTCCAACTTCCCACTCCCAACTCCCAACTCCTAACTCCCAACTCCCAACATCCAATATCCAACATCCACCTTCTCTCTTCCTTCTTCTCCCTTCCTCTTCCTTCCTCCAGCTCTGCACCACTCTCAACCCACACTCCCGCATCCCGCAACTACAACAAAATCTGCACATCTGCA
This sequence comes from Lizonia empirigonia, assembly GCA_009982855.1. Lineage (NCBI taxonomy): Eukaryota > Fungi > Ascomycota > Dothideomycetes > Pseudoperisporiaceae > Lizonia > Lizonia empirigonia. The sequence goes on along the minus strand of JAADKA010000035.1, from coordinate 116,860 downwards.
CCGAACAACTAACTCGCGAAGCACCCCGTATCCTGGATATACTTATACTTACACCCACATCTACACCCCATCCCACCCACATCTACACCCCATCCCCCCCCCCAACCCAGCCAAATCCTGCATTGCGCACCTACACCCACACCTACACCCACATCCGCCCCCCTCTTCCCCAACTCCAACCCAGTCAAATCCAGCATTGCGCACCCACACCCACACCCACATCGCCTATGCAGCCTTGCGAACAACTAACACAGCCCAGACTACCTAAAACGCCAAAACCCCCAAACCCCCAAACCCACACCACCTAAAAACCCAAGACCTTAAAGATTCAAAAGGTTCAAAAATTCTAAAGTTCAAAGACTCAAAAGTTCAAAGATTCAAAAATTCAAAACCCAACTTCTCACGCAACAGCAGCACGCAAGACGACAATGAACAATAACAAATGCATTCCCACCCATCCTAGCCATCCTTACTTTTCCGCAGTACCCTACAACCTTACACCTCCACACCTCACACTCCACACACCCACGCATCCCCCTCAGCAGCCCCACCCCAGCACTTCACACAGCCTCTAGGTCGCATCGCCACCAGCCAGCCCTCTGACCGCATCGCAAACGCAGCCGTCCGAACGAACAACCACCATCTTCCGATCCACCCCAAAACAAACATCCACCCAAAACAGAAAACCAAAAAACCAAAGAGACAAGTACATATGCGGAACAAGAATGCCGTGTGAGCGGGCCCGGTGAAGTGGACGTCGGGCGCAGCGATGAGATAAGATAGAGAGAGAGAGGAAGAGAGATAGAGAGAGAGAGAGAGAGAGGGAGAGAGAGAGAGGAAGAAAGAGATAAAAATCTCGCATCTCGGATTGGATTGGAAATCGGCTCGCACTTTGGCAAGCGCTTTGGCTACGGCGGGCGCGTGTGGTACAAAGGAGAGGCGTGCAATCGGGACTAATAGTAATGGAGGAGATTCTAAAAGTCTGGGAAAAGGTGACCATGCCTATTTGGACAGTTTAGCACGTGTTCTAAATCATAAGGAGGATTCGCGACGCACGGATCGTCTCCAGCCTGTCCATACGCCTCCGTCTCCTCGGGATACTTGTCGAACTGGCTGGCGTCGCCGACACCGGCGCGCACCGGCGGGACGTAGGGGGCGTCAATGTCCTTTTTCTGCAGCCTGTCCCACGTCACCTCTGCGAACCAGGGGTGGTTCATGACGTCCTTGCTGCCGCCGTGCAGGTTGCCCAGGCGCTTGGTCAGGTCGGGGGTGATGAGCTTCTGCAGCAGGTCGTGGGCGTCGGGGTGGATGTAGGGCGGGTATTTGACGCGGGATTTGAGGATGTTTTCGTAGATTTTCATAGGCGAGCCGCCGTCCCAGAAGGGGGTGAAGCCGCAGAGCATTTCGAAGATGAGGATGCCGAGCGACCACCTGTAGGGTTAGCACGGTTATATATATGCTTTTGGTTATACGTACCAGTCAACCGACTTGTTGTAGCCCTTGGAGGCGACGACTTCCGGGGCGAGGTAGTCGGGGGTGCCGCAGAGGGTCCATGTGATGTCGGGGACCTCCTTGGCAAAGCCAAAGTCGGTGATCTTCAGATGGCCGTGGCGGTCGAGCAGCAGGTTCTCGGGCTTGAGGTCACGGTAGATGATGTTGTGCGAGTGCAGGTAGTCGAGGGCCAGGGTGACCTCTGCGGCGTAGAACTTGGCGACGGGATTGGGGAAGCGCTGGGACTTGCGCAGCAGGCTAAACAGCTCGCCGCCCTCGACAAAGTCCATGACCATGTACAGGTTCTTTGCGTCCTGGAAGGTGCCCCACAGGGTGATGAGGAAGGGGTGCTTGACCTGCTGCAGCATGCGGCGCTCGTCGTTTGTGTGCTCGACCTGCTTCATCTTGACGACCTGGGCCTTTTTGAGCACCTTGACGGCGTAGAAGCGCTGGTTGTGCTTGGACTGGACGAGGTGGACGCGGCCAAAGGAGCCGGTGCCGAGGGTGCGCTGGATGGTGAAGTCGGTCAGCGAGTACTTGCCCTTTGTGACGCGCGTCTGGTTGAGGGGCTGGGCGGTGAACTGGACGCCGCCATTCTTGGGCGGGGCTTGGAGGTGGTGGGCGGGCGACGGGTTAGAGGCGGTGGGGTGTATGAGGTTCTGTATGGTGGGGACCTTGTGCGAGGGCTGGGCGGGCGGCGGGCAGCTGAGCGGGCTCGCGAGGGGGTGCGGGCTGTAGGCGGGGTTCATCGAGTCGGTGGGCTTGTGTGGCGCGGCCGAGGGGGCGTGCGAGTGCGACGGCGACTGCGATTGCGGCTGGGTGGACAGCTGGGGGGCGCCGTGGTGGGCGTGGGCCGAGTCGTTGGTGCGCGTCTTGGTGAGGTGGAAGCTGCCCGAGGTGCGGTTCTTGGACGAGGTTGGCGTGACGGGCGCGCCCGCGTGGCTTTCTTTGATGGGCGACGTCGGCGAATCGACGTCCTTGGAGCTGCCCGAGTCCTTGGTGCGCTTCTTCTTGAGGAATCCGAGGGTAGGCATACTCCGGGCGTGCTGGATGCTGGAATGCGGGCCTGCCCTGGCGAGCGAGGGGCGGGGCGAGGAGCGAGGGCGCGGCGGGAGTGGCCTCGACGGACGCAGAGACGCAGAGACGCAGAGACAGAGAGGCGCGGCGAGGACGGCGAGGGCTATTGCGCGGGCATGGGCGGCGAGGGCAGGGCAGGCAGGGCAGGCAGAGCAGGGCAGAGCAGGCAGGGCGGTGTGGACAGCAAAGCAATGGACAATGGGCAGCGAGCAATGGGGGAGTGGCAGAGGGGGCTGGCGCGGTGCCCAGGTGAGGCTGCGCGGCAGCTCTCGCTGGGGAAGCAGCAACGGCCCTGCTCGTTCGTCACCCACCGCCGCTGTTTCACCCCGCTGGCCTGCCCCGGGCCATGTTTCGCCCAGCGAGCGTTTGCAGCCGCTTCGAGTGCGCATCCAAGACATGCAAGACCTGCAAGACCTGCAAGACCAGCACTACTACCCGCGAGCACCCCGCCCATCTCTGCGGTCGAGACCTGCTGCAAGCAATACCGTCATCACGCAGCACCTTACCACACAGCACCTTCACCAGACAGCACCTTCACCAGACAGCACCTTCACCAGACAGCACCTTCACCAGACAGCACCTTCACCAGACAGCACCTTCACCAGACAGCACCTTCACCAGACAGCACCTTCACCAGACAGCACCTTCACCAGACAGCACCTTCACCAGACAGCACCTTCACCAGACAATGCACCACAATGCACACAACCACACGTCTGCATTATAACCCAAACACCCATGCACATTGCCCAGACCTCACAACACAGTCTGCACAGTGACTACTTGCATTACAGACGTCCATGACCAGGCTCTATCAGTGACCACACATCTCCATGACCACACATCTCCATGACCACACATCTCCATGACCACACGTCACATTTATCGAACCACACGTCTACACGCTGCACCTCTCTTTTGAAAATTGAACCAAACGCCACATATGAACCATCATCACTGGGTATACATCATAACTCATCAACAGCCAACCCCGTCAGCACCACCGGCGAATAGTACTCCAGATCCAGCCCACACACCTCCATGCGCTGCTGTCTGAACCGCTCGTACAGCGTGCCCCATGCCTCCTGCGCCTGCCCATTCTGCGGCCGCAGCTTCACCCGCGTCGAGTACGGCATGTCGTACTCTGGGCCCGGCATCTCCGGCTCCGACAGCCGCACAAATGTCGTCGACTGCTCAAACGCCGTCGCGTTGAAGCTGTCGCTCGCTGTTCGCAGCGCCTGCGACTCGTAGACCACGTTGCCCATCGACAGCGACCACTCCGAGATGAGCGACCCGGGCACTACGAACGTCTTGCGGAAGAGGTCGAGGTCCGAGCATGGCTTCGTTGTGCGCAGCGCTTTCAGCTGCTGGAAGCTTGCCTGTGTGGGGTGGATCATCAGCAACGACGTCGACATATCTGTCCTGTCTGGTGTGGCGGGGAAGGCTGCCATGGGCTCCGACTTGGAAAACGCCAGCAGCGAGTCCAATGACGATGCATCCAGCAGCACGCCCGGACCTTGCAGGTAGATCAGCCGCTCGTAGTCAACCAGCGAGTACAGGCTGGCCAGCGAGTACGACGAGGGCAGTGTCCCGTCGGCACCCTCCAGGAGAGGCTCCATCGGCACCAGCTTCACCCCATACCGCCTCGCCGCGGTACCCAGCAGCCGTCTTGTCGTCGACATCTCCGCACTGTATCCACCCTCGTCTGCCTCCTGCAGCCACAGCTTCGGGAACATCAGCACCCTCCGCGCTGGACTCTTCATCTTGTGCAGGTCTGACAACAGCATCACCGCGCTGCACAGCTCCACGTGCTCCCTGACTACCTGCACATACCCCAGCCTGCTCCAGTCCAGCTCCTGTCCGCTCAGATACTGCGCCATGGTGTCCTCTATCTCCGGGTTTGCGCCAGAAGGTCGCGCCCATTTCTCGTCAAGAGTTGGTGGCTCAATCGGCTTCGGGACAGGCAAGGGTTTCGGTAGGCGCGGTTTTATCGCGGCCTGGAGGTTGTGGACGTAGCGCTGCTGCAGGACGTAGCCGGAGAGGAAAAGCGCGAATGTGAATGAAAAGACTGGAGCATGTTAGCGTGCATTCCACATAGCTGGCAGCGATCAAATGTACCAATAATGGCAGAGAGGATGACAGACACCTGCCCGCTCGTGAGCAGCAGCCTGCCCATGTTGTTGGACGACCAGAGCGCAGAGGGGTAGCAAGGCGCGCAACGGTGATAAAGCCACAAAATAAGGGTCGAGCGATAGTATGAGAGTCCAGCGGGAATGCTGCAGCTCGAGCAAGCAAGCGTCTGTCGTGAAAGCGTGTGACGTCGCATGTGGGCCAGACGCGCGCAGGGCTGAATGATGTCGAACCGTTGCGCGGGGCAACAATCGACAAGCTGGCCGACCGGGGTGCCTAGCTCGAAATTGTTCGTGACAGACCATCATCTTCACGATCTACCACAACGACCACCGCCTTCTCTCGCGCACGAACCTTTCGCCCTCGAATCAGCACATTCCCCTGAGCATGCAATAAATCCACAACACCACGCCTGCTCGCCCTCCTCGCCATGTCAAAAGCACAATACGACCGCGCCGACGCCTCGGCGCTCCTCGACGACCGTGGCTACAGCGGCGCGCTCATCCGAGGGCAAAACCCCGCCCTGCTCTTCGAAAAGGGTGTGCGCGAGCGCATTACCGAGAGCTACTACTGGAAAGAGCAATGCTTCGGACTCAATGCAGCAACGCTGTGCGATCGAGCTGTGGAGCTCAAGTTCATCGGCGGCACCAGCGGAATCACGGGGCGTCCAACGCCATTTTTGTGCTTGGCGTTCAAGATGCTGCAGCTGGTACCGGAGAAGGCTATTGTACTCGAGATGCTCAACTTTGGGGGCGACGACGAGGATGACGACGAGGAAGAGGCCAAGGAAGACGTGGAGAAGGCGGAGAGTGGCAGCACAAATGGCGATTCCTCGCCCAAGAAGAAAGACCTCAACGCCGAGGGCAAGCTGGGCACCTTCAAATACCTGCGCTGTCTCGCCGCCTTCTACATCCGACTCGCCTGGGAGCCCGTCGAAATCTACACCACGCTCGAACCGCTGCTCACCGACTACCGCAAGATCCGGCGGCGCCTCAAAGAAAACTTCAGCCTGACCTACGTCGACCAGTTCGTCGACGACCTGCTCACAAAAGACCGCATCTGCGCAACCAGTCTGTGGAAACTGCCCAGCCGCGCAAACCTCGAGGATCTCGACTTGCTCGAGCCCCGCGAGAGCCCGCTGGGCGACGAGGTTGATCTGCTGGACGCCGAGGACGAGCGTGAGAGAACGCAACGAGAGGGCTCCGCGGACAGCGACGGGAGCGCGAGGAGCTACCGGAGTCGAAGCTACGACAGCAGGAGCCGCAGTAGGAGCTACGATAGCAGAGATAGCAGGAGTCGGAGTAGGAGCTATAACAGCAGGAGTCGGAGCAGGAGCTTTGACAGCAGGGAGCGGCGGCGCAGCCAGAGTCCGGGAGAGAGGAGCGGTAGGGGGAGGAGTAGATCGAGCAGTGGGAATGTGGAGAGAGGGAGAGATTGAGCGCCATGAATGACAATGAGTTACAACAGCAGGAGTCGGAGCGGGAGCTTCGACAGCAGGGAGCGGCGGCGCAGCCAGAGTCCAGGAGAGAGGAGCGGTAGGGAGAGGAGTAGATCAAGCAGTAGGAATGTGGAGAGAGGGAGAGATTAAGCGCTATAAACAACAATGAGCTACGACAGCAGAAGCCGCAGTAGGAGCTACGACAGCAGAAACAGTAGGAGTCGGAGCAGGAGCCCTGACAGCAGGGAGCGGCGGCGCAGCCAGACTCTGGGAGAGAGGAGCGGTAGGGGGAGTAGATTAAGCAGTAGGAATGTGCAGAGAGGGAGAGATTAAGCGCTATAAACAACGATAAGCTACAACAGCAGAAACAGCAGGAGTTAGAGCAGGAGCTTTGACAGCAGGGAGCAGCAGCGCAGCCAGAGTCTAGGAGAGAGGAGCGGTAGGGAGAGGAGTAGATCAAGCAGTAGGAATGTGGAGAGAGGGAGAGATTAAGCGCTATAAACAACAATAAGCTACAATAGCCAAAGCTATAGCAGGAGCTATAATAGCAGAGGCAGCAGGAGTTAGAGTAGGAGCTTTAACAGCAAGGAGCAGCAGCGCAGCTAGAGTCTAAGAAAGAGGAGCAGTAGAGGGAGGAGTAGGTCAAGTAGTGCAAGTTAGTTAAGAGGGAGAGATTAAGCGCTATAAACAACAATGAGCTATAACAGCAGAAGCCGCAGTAGGAGCTATAATAGTAGAGACAGCAGGAGTCAGAGCAGGAGCTTTAACAGCAGGGAGCAGTGGCGCAGCCAGAGTCCAGGAGAGAAGAGCAGTAGAGGGAGGAGTAGGTTAAGAAGTAGGAGTTAGTCAAGAGGGAGAGCTTAAGCGCTATAAACAACAATAAGCTACGACAGCAGGGAGCGGCGGCGCAGCTAGAGTCTAGAAGAGAGGAGCGGTAGGGGGAGGAGTAGATTAAGCAATGCGAGTAGGAGAGGGAGAGATTGAGCGCTATAAACAACAATCCTTACCGTACCCCTCACTCACCACCTTACCACTCCGCCACCGGCGCTGCAGACTCCACGCATCCCGCGACTCGACGAAGAAGGATTTCTTCTCACCGCAGGCTATTACCATGACTTCCCCTTGCCATCAGCAGCAGGTTTGCCACCTTCCCCTGCTTCGCACAAAGGTTTCTATGTCCACTTCTCTAGCACCCTAGCATCCTGGAAGTCCACCATCCTGGAAGTCCCAGACCCTCGAACCAGGATATCGAACCCACTCTGATTGCGATCGCTAAACCCCGGTATCAGTCTGAGGTCGGTGTACGCGTTTTCCACACCGATCCTTCTCAATCCACAGATGTGCGTCCTATCGCTGCGAGATTGTTTTTGGTGACGGGTGCTTCATCTTCATCTCCCTAGCCTTAGCGCGTTGTTGGGGTGGAATCGGAACGAGATCTACGCTTGTCTTGTGAAGAATGCTGTGTTTGTCTTGCAGAGGATAGGTATACTCTGCACAGTGAGATGGGGAGGTTGGCGGGTGTTGAGGTGGGGGAAACGCGTTTCTCCACACCCATCCCTTCTCAATCTACAGATGCGCGGCCTATCGCCGCGAGATTGTTTTCGTTGACGATTGCTTCTTCACCTGCGTGCCTTGACGCGGTGTTGGGCCGGAATGGGAACGAGATCCACAATCATCTTGTGGGGAATGCTGTGCTCGTCTTGCAAAGGATGTATTTTCTGCATAGTGAGATGGGAAGGTAGGCGGGTGTTTCGCGGTAGGGACGCGTTGGGTGGGGGTTGGTGATGGAGGCTGAGGGAGGGGGAGGAGGTGGCGGTGGGGGGGGAGGGGTGTCTGGCCTTGACAAACCTTTACAAACCCTACCTTACCTAGCTCACCTTACCTTCCCTTAGATTAGACAGGGCGCTATTCCCATTACCAACCCCCTCGTTGCAATAACCAATCCAATCCAATCCAATCTAGTAAAAAACAACCCCAAAGTGTTGTCGCGGTTGCTGGTTAAGAAGATACGGTATGTTGGTTAAGGAAGGAGGTTAGGGAGAGCTTTACGCTGCCTGGAGTGCTGGGTGTGGAGGTGATGGGGGCGGTCTAGGAGCTGCTCACGGTGGGGTTGTGTAGTGTAGTGTAGTGTAATGTAGTGTGGTGTGGTGGAGTGTGTGGTTCTGGTATAGGTAGTATAGTAGGGTACGAGTAGTGTAGCACTAGTAGTACAGTCAGGTCTCTGTCTCCTGTCTCTGTCTCCGTGCCAGGAGATACCTAGGTATGCGGATGAATATCCAAGTATCCCGGACCAAGTATCCCACAATCCCGCAATCCCGCAATCCAGCCCAAGCCAACCCAAGCCAACCCAACGCATGAAAACGTCTAATCAGCGAGTGGCGCGCATCAGCGAGTGTCGCAGAATCTCTTGGCAGTACCAACTCATTCTACTACTCTTCAATTTCATCACTATCAACCTAGAGCTCTGTGCATATAGAGCTCAACTCTGATTCAAAATTCTCTTCTGTATCCTTTTTGCACGTGCGAGCGTTATGCCCAGTCCCACCACAGTTTCCACAGCGCCGTAGAGCTGGTTGGGCTGTTCCTTGATCACCATGACCACGAGCCTTCTTCGATCAGCTAGCCGTTATAGAAGCCTCTCCAGCTACCTGAGATGCTGCCTGACCATACTCTATAGTACCACCCTGCTGGATATACTTCCGTTTGCGAGTTTTTCTTTTAGTGATTACTGCTAATTGTTCTTCAAGCTCTGTTCCGAGCAGCCAGAAGCGCGTTTTGGTGAAGCATCAGCTCAGCACCCTTTACAAGCTGGGAGAAGCCAGCCTGAGCTGTAATAGGTGACTGAGTGAAGTAGTTGCTTACTAGCTTTGACTGGGATCTAAACTCGTGCGTATTGCTTGGTGTCTTTGATTGCCATAGTGTTTCTTGTAGTAGAGGTGGAGGTGGGGTACGCAGCCGCACTTCAAGGCGATCCAACACTATCTGCGCGTTGATAGGGACTAATCCAGATGCCTCAAAAGCCTTTCGACAGTTCTTCTCTGTAAACACGTCGAAAAACGCGTCTTTAAAGGCTGGTAAGAAGCCTTCTTTGTTGATATGGAAGACGCGTCGACATGCCAAGACTCTAACGCGTTCAGAGTATCTCCTCTTTAACGGTGAGAAGCAGACCACATCGAGTGGCTGGAGGATGTGCGATGAGTGAGATGGCATGCAGAGAGTAAGGATCTTGTGTTCAAGGCAGTAGTCCTTGAAATCCTGGTTGAGATGGCTCTCATGGCTTTAACTGCCAGGTCAATTGGGTCCATATTAGTTGAGTTGTCGCGTGTTGAAGTTGGCGTCACTTTGGTGTTCTGGTGTTTGGCCGAGCGTTACGCCGGGCCGAGCGGCACACCGATCTGCATGTTAGTTCACTGGTGGGGAAACTAGTCAGTCGGGATAAGTGCCGGACCGCATCCCTACCACCCGAGTTTCTCTGGCAATACTCTGCCTAGTGCAAAGCCCTAAGCAATTATTATACAAGCAATTAGTAAATTGCTGTAACGTAAACCATCAGTGAGCCGGCCACATCAGTGAGCCGGCCACTTTTCCTTGGCACGACCAACACACCAGTAACTCCAACATGCCTCAACAACCTAACGCGATATCAATTAACCAGGGAGGCAGAATTGAGCTCGCTCTTGAGGCCTATGCTTCTGGTCAGTTTAAAAGCCTGCGACGCGCAGCTGCTGCCTTCAACGTCAAACACCAGCGCCTCTCTGATCGGCTCCACGGGATCACTCAACGCGCTCAAACTCGACCAGGGATCCAGAAACTTACTGAAACCGAAGAGCAGACAGTCGTTCAATATATAATCGACCTTGACTTGCGAGGATTCGCGCCCCGGCAGTGCGAGGTGGAAGATATGGCTGATAAACTGCTGGCTGTACGCGGTGGTGAGCCTGTTGGCAAGTGCTGGGCTGAGCGCTTTGTGGCGCGTTCAGCTGAGCTCAAAATGGCCTTCAATCGAGCCAAAGATAGGCAGAGGATACTGCAGGAAGATCCTGCGGTTATTAGCCCGTGGTTTGAGCTGGTAGAGGAGACCAAAGCCAAGTACGGCGTCCATGACGACGACGTGCACAACTTTGACGAGCCTGGCTTCCAGATGGGCGTCATTGGCTCAATGAAGGTCGTTACAGGCGCAGAGAGACGTGCTCGGCCAGAGCTTGTTCAGCCAGGCGATCGCGAGTGGGTTACAGTCATCCAGAGCATCTGCGCTGCTAGGTACGCGACCCCGCCCTTCATCATCTACAAGGGACGCGTCCACATCTCTGCCTGGTACGAGGAGGCTTCAATACCGCGCAATTGGAAGCTCTCAGTCTCTGAGAATGGCTGGACCAACAACGCGCTCGGTCTAGAGTGGTTGAAGCACTTTAACGCGCATACAAAAACGCGCCAGGTGGGGGTATACCGGCTGCTTATTTTGGACGGCCATGAGAGCCACCTCAACCAGGATTTCAAGGACTATTGCCTTGAACACAAGATCCTAACCCTCTGTATGCCGCCTCACTCATGGCACATTCTCCAGCCGCTTGACGTAGTCTGCTTCTCGCCGCTGAAGCGCAAGTACTCCCAGCGCGTCAGAGACTTGGCACGCCGACGCGTCTTCCATATCAACAAGGAAGGCTTCCTCCCCGCCTTTAAAGACGCGTTTTTCGACGTGTTTACAGAGGAGAACTGTCAAAAGGCCTTTAAGGCAGCAGGGTTAGTCCCGGTCAACGCGCAGGTCGTGTTGGATCGCCTTGAAGTGCGGCTGCGTACCCCGCCAGAACCCCTTCTCCCAGAAACGCCGTGGCAGTCAAAGACTCCAAGCAATACTTATGAGTTTGGATCTCAGTCAAAGCTTGTACGCGATTCCTTTACTCGGTCGCCTGTTACAGCTCAGGCTGGGTTCTCCCAGCTTATAAAAGGTGGCGAACTGATGCTGCACCAAAACGCGCTTCAAGCTGCTCGGATCCACGAGCTTGAAGAGCAATTAGCAGTAATGACTAAGCGGAAATCGCGCAAAAGGAGGCGCATCCAGAAGGGTGGCACTATAGAGTATGGGACTGTAGCAGCGCAGGTAGCTGCTGAGGCGTCTGCAGCGCCTCAGCGATCTAAGAAGGCTCGTGGTGGTGGTGATCAAGAACCAGTCCAACCAGCTCTACGGCGCTGTGGGAACTGCAGCAGGACTGGGCATAACGCGCGAACGTGCAAAAAAGATAGAGAGGTATCTTCTGAATCAGATAATAGCACGACGTATATAGGCTCCTTGTTTGATAGCGATGAAATTGAGGATGCGTAACATGAGTTGGTTATGCCAAGGAAAGGTGGCCGGCTCACTGATGTGGCCGGCTCACTGATGGTTTACGTTAGGTGTTAGTGGAATACTATGCGATTTTCAAAGATTGAAGAGAAAAAAACTTACTATTTGTTGAGATAAAATGTGAACACTGAACACTCTTTGCCCCTGCGTTGATTGGTACATATACCTTTCTAACACTATTACTAGTATTAGCACGATAACCAGTAACGCGTTGACATGCAATACAAACAAATAATTGACAGCCGATACCTACCTCATTCATGCGAAGACCGCTGGCATCTTGAGCGTCGTTTGTCCGTCCTGACGAGTCCAGGAAAGGCCATCGCTCAAGATACTTAGGTCGAGGCGCAGACTGGTCCATCCTCAACAGTCTGGCAGCGCACATTTGAAAGAGAGCACTGTTAGAGTAGCTCCCACGCGGTAACATTTCAAAGTGATCGTTGATTCTTCCGTATAATCCTAAGTTCATAACGTTCAACATCATAATGAATGATCCCGCTTTCACATATGTGCCTCCGCACTCCTTGGTGGCGGCCGCCAGTCAAATAAATCAAATGCTTCCGTACTCCACGGCCCAATATCGTTGTCCACCACCGGACTCGCCAGCGGCGAATCCATGTCCTGAGCAGGCTGCATGTTTGTATCGACGTTCAAGCTCTGTGTACGCACAAACTTACGCCGTGGGTCTGTCTTTCTGACAAGTGCTGCTAGCCCAGACTTCTTCCCGGCGACGACATCCAGGACTTCGGCAGGTTCGGTCGGCGCAGTGTCAGCGAGTGTCGGCGTAGACTTTGGCAAGTTCCGCTTTTCCCAGTCGTCGCTTGTGCTGGGAATTGGCGCGTCGTTTTCGCTACGTACGCGTCTAAACTTTCGGTCTGGGCTCTTGCCTGTTGCCGCGCCATCATCTTCAATTGAATCCACTTTGGCATTTGTTCTTCTCTTCGGCTTTTGCAACGTCGCGGACAGCTCTGTGGTCGTCATAAAAGGACCCTTCTTGTTGGCGTGCAAAGGGTGAGGAGGGAGTGCAACGGTCTCGTTGCGAGGTGCCACTGAAGGTTTTTCTGGTGCAGGTGTAGTTTGAGGTGTTCCGCGCTTGGATCTCTTACGAAAACCGCCTGTGGATGAGGCACCAAGCTTGCGCGGTGACATCGAGGCAGTGCGTGATCGCAAGTCTGAAATGGCGCTCAAGGCGGGTGAAGCTGCTCTGCTTCGACTACATGATAACTCAACGGCCAGTGGAGCTGGTGGAGAGGGCTCAGGAACAGGCTGTGGTTTCTCAACCAGGGTGTTTTCGCATTCTGCAATCTTGGAGGCACGATTTCGAGGTGATACTGCTCTCTCGGGCTCGGACTTCTTGGCCTTCAGCAAGGGCGACTTGCGGACCTTGTGCACAATTGGTTTCGTTATTCTCGGTTGGGGAACAGCTTGCTCGGGACTGTCAGGCGCCAGTATTGGCTCAGGTGGCGGTGTGCTGGGTGACACGGAAGATACTATAAGTTGCTGATCCATAAGTCCGTAGGCCACCTCCCGATCATCATCAAATGTGTCAGCAATATCATGTTGTGTTGTTTCTGTGAGATTTGCTCGGTTTGCTGTGTCTGCGGCATTGGTAATCGCTTTGCGTATCGCTTTGAGCGCCGATGACTGGATGATCATGTCAGCAGCGAGACTACTGTGCTCACGTGCTCCCGAACGTGCTCGTGTGGATGTTTCAAGTGCCTTCGACACTGACATCCTTTTGCTGGCTTCTCTGGCGCGTGGTGGAGGCGGAGGTTGACAGATCATTAATGTGCCGCGCTTCACTCCTGCGGAGAGTCGCAAGGACTTCGCCTTGGGCTGTCGAGGTGGAAATTGAGTAGGTAGCGCGGGTAGTGGAGGCGAAGGTTGCTTGTTCGACATTGGCATTGCCTCCTTGACTGGTGTGGGTTGTACGGCAAAGCCGACATTTGTCAATCGATTAGAGGCACTGACTGGTGGAGAAGATGTCGGTGCCGCGATCTTGGGTGTCTCTAGTGCCTTCACACTTGGTACTGGCACTTTGCCTCTGGGTATTTTGGGAGTTTGCAACAGTGGTTTCTTAACAGCCAACGTTGTGGCAGGTGGACCTGGTGTAACAGCAGGCCTGTCTGGGACTTTGGTGACATAAGGTGGTGTGCTGGGTATCGTTGCGTCTGAATTAATGTGTGCAATTGCATCAAGTTCGTCCAAGGTGATGACTGGTACTCCTTGTGGTATAGGTTTTGTAGGCCTACGAGCCGGTTTTGCACCTATCTTCTCGCACAATGGCAAGGCTTTCCTCGGCGCCGGGCTCTCCTCCTGCACCGGGCTTGACAACCGCAGGGTAACCGAGCTCGTGGAGGTATGTGCCGTCTTCCGCCTCTTCGCTGCTCTGTCTACCGCAAAGTCATTCTCCTTCTCCTTCTCCTGCCGGGCCTGATAAGGTGACTTGATGGGCACTGACTTTCCAATTGGGCCTTTGGGTGTTCCAAGCAATGTATTCAATGACTTGTGGCGCAGCTGCGGATTCGTGCGTGTGGCGTTGGTTGCAGACGTGACGTGATAGCTGGCGACTTGAGAGGGCGGCTGGAAGCGTCGTGGTGGTGCACTTGGGGGCGGTGGTACCTCCCTTGGCTTCTTTTCGAACAGCGGCGCCAAGTCGGTCTGAGTAATGCCCATGGCATCGGCGACCTCGACCATGACGCCCTTGTCGAGTGTGAGCTCGTCGCCCTCGTGCAGCTCGTTGCTATCCTTGTAGTAGGTGTCGCCGAGGAAGTTGCGCGCCTGGTCGTACACTATGACGCGGTTGTTGAAGGTGTGGAACTTGAGGTAGCCATCCTGCCATTTCTTCTGCTTCTTCCGTATGTCTGGCGTGTACAGACATCGAAACTCGGCAACGGGCGCGGTCTGCGAGGCGGAGAGTTGGGAGTGCGACGTGCTGCGGAGGGGTGCCGTCATTGCTCGGGTCTTGGGAGGCGCCGCGACAGTTTCGCGCTACAAGACATGGGCGACGATGTAGAGGGACTCGTGGATGTGGTCAATATGTCAGGACGACGCGGTAGTGGTGCGGCTGGGCGCGAGGCAAGCGCGGCCGCGTCAAAAAGCACGTGATTCTTGCGCCACAGCAGCCACAGCGGCCGGACTCACAGGCGGGCAATCCATGCATCTCAGCGTTCACCGGTCGTCCAGGCTTGTCCGAAAGGTGCCCACAACTGCACAGTTCCCCATCCGCTGGCCATGGCTGATCCATGGATCTCCGTGTTGGGCTGCCTGACCTGGCGTCCCACCCACGAGTCCTCGTGTCCTGAGCTGACAAAATATTGAGCAAGCCCCGCGTCTGCCAGCATCCGGCACTGGCCAGCCCTTCACCAACGTTACCGCTCCGCGTTAGCTGACACAGCCACAACGGGCGCAGTCACCAGCGCGCTCCACTTGGCATTTGTCTGGAGAATCGTCACTTGTAATTGTACACCTCACTCTTGGACATAGCATTGCACGCAATTGCTGTCCGCCTGCACGATGCAGCGCATGCAACGGCTCACCGGGCGGTTCATGCCCAGGACGCCCAATGAAGCTGATATCGAATCCATGCTTTGCGACTTCAAGGATGCCGAGACCATGTTGACAAAGGTATGCGTGTTACTGTTTCGTTCGATGCAAGGTGGCAGGTTGGAAGTTTAGGAGAACATGTGGGGCCGGAAAGATGGCCAAACATGCAGTCTCCCTCCACGCCGCTCAGCACAGCTTCACATGCCACAGTACTGACGTTGCATAGCTCGAGGAGTCCTCGAAGCAATGGCGCGATGCCTGGACCAACATCCTCAACCACCAGCTCGCCACCGTCGAACACCTCTACACCATCTTCAAGCCATTGGGCGCTGAGAAGGCTGGGCTCAGCTCACATGTCGCGGCGGAGACACCACCGGCCACGCTGGAGCGAGTGGCAGCGCTTCAGGAGGCATTCTCGGAGCTTAAGGCGGACATGATGGAGGAAGTCAAGGACATTGACAAGAAGCTGATCATCCCAGCCAAGCTCGCCAAAGACGCCCTGCAACCCATGAAGAAGACGATGAAGAAGCGCGAAGATGCAAAGGTACGACTGCGCTCTTGACACACGTCTCTCAAGCTGACTGGACATGCCAGGTGGACTACGAGCGCTACAAGAGCCGCTGCGACGCCTTGCAGAAGAAGAAGACGCGATCTGACCGCGAAAACATCGCGCTGAGCAAGCACGAAGCCGACCTCGAGCGCTCGCAGCAAGCCTACTGGAGCGCCGACGAAGCTCTGCGCAACTCGCTCCCTCGCCTCAACGAAGCAACCTTCTCCATCCTACCCCACCTGCTGACGAATCAGATCGTGCTACAGAACAATCTGATCGGGAATCTGTACACGGTACTACACCAGTACTCACATGAGCAAGGGTACCCAGACCCACCACCAGAGCCTGAGGAGGTCATACCACTGTGGGAGGGGACATTCTCGCCTCTGCGCAAGGAGATGGAAACCGAATTCACACTCCTGCGAACAGGCAAGGCAATTCACCAGCCTATGAGACTGCCTGACAAGGGAGACACCCTGACAGGTCTGGGCATCAGGAACAAGGTCCTGCCTGGGCGACGAGCAAGTAGCAATGACAGTGTGCCAACAGTCACTGGCGGTCGTTTGGCATCAAGGCCCTCGACGACGTTGACTTCACCGGACGAGGACGGCCCACCTCCGCCGACATACAACTTGGCCACCAAGCCGTCCATTAGCTCGCTCAGCGCTTCCAAACCCAAAATATCGAACTCGGGTTCACCGATGCTTACGCCCTCGAACGGCGACCATTTCGGGCGACGCGCCTCTTCGACTTCTTATGCATCGTCCTACTCGAGCGCGACAACGCCTGGTGCGCAGAATGGCAACGGCGAGCGCGACTACTTTGGGAAGATACCATCGCGCTCATCAAACACGTCCACACCAGCTTACACTCCTGGAAGCTTGTCACCAAATCCTGCGGCGGGCAAAAAGAAGCCACCGCCACCACCGCCGCCAAAAAAGATTGCTTCGTTTCAGGCCCAATACGTCACAGCCATGTACGACTTTGACAGTCACACATCAGGTGACTTGTCATTTAGGGAGGGCGACCGCATCCGCGTGATCAAGAAAACAGACAGCTCGCAGGACTGGTGGGAAGGCGAGGTCAATGGACAAAAGGGCAGTTTCCCAGCCAACTACTGCAAGTAGCGGTTGGAGCATGGCGAAATGATATCCAAAAATGCATTAGAGGAGGCGTTTGGAGTCGATACCATCAACGAACGATATTTGTTTTAATGTAAACCTCGCAGTGCAGTGTACAGGCAATCCCCGTTTCGGCCCCAGCATTCCGTTCCGCTTTAGCGCCCGCTGCGCCTGGTCCACGGGTGCAGGTGGGGTGCACCGACCATGTGCGACCTGCAGGTGCACGAGTCTCAGCCAGCGGCCGCAGTACTGTGCAGCCTTGCGTAGATATGCCGACTCGCGCAGCTTCCTCAACCATGATTTCCAAGAAATATGTCCCTCAGCGATCAGGGAAGTATGCCTGACAATGTCTATCAGCTCAGCACTGTATGTTTGATAACACTTCCACCGCGCTTTCCTCCGCTAACAGTCTAGTAGCCGCCCAAGCTCAACCCACCTTTTTCCTCTCGACCGCTCTCGCACTCCCACACTACTTCGTTCACATCCTCTCCGGCCTCTTCCCAGCATGTCGCAGCCAACGGCACCCAGCCAGTTGTCCTCGACGCAACTCCCCTGTCGCCGCTTGAGTCGCTACCCACCATAGTCGGCCGCGGCAATCAGGCCTTCCTCGCAAACAACGATGTGGAATCCTTCTTGAGCGAGGAACTAGACCTTTCACGTCTCAACAAGATACACACACACCTATGGATGGCTGGGCGACCAATGCGCGCCCGCCCGCTGCACCGGTACAGGATGTATGGGTATGAGCTGTTAGGCACACAACAAATGGACTTGCATTTGCTGCGGTTCTCCAACAAGTTGCTTGTGAAACCTCTCCCGGAATATATCTTGAGCACGACTTTCTGGGAGGGGCATTTGTGCATGAATGAGGCGCTATGGGAGAGCGCAACAGGCTGGCTGCTAAGCTACGTCTGGCTCATTACCTCCCCTCTTGACCTCAAGCTTGCTCACGATAACGCACTGCTGCCTGCTGCCATCACTTGGAGCTGGTGGAAAGCATTTGCTACAGACTTTCTTGATCACGTCGACATGAACACCCTCCATCAAGTCAATAAGCGCTACCATTTCGGCGACCTCCGTCTCTCGCGCATTAATTCCATCTATCGCACACGCTTTTTCTTTACACACTTCGTCCGTGGCTACTTGTACGGCTACAACCGTTACGTCGTCTTCTTTGAGCGCAACTTTTCTTGGATACTCATTCTTTTTGTGTTCCTCAGCCTTGTATTAAGCGCAATGCAGGTTGGCACGGCGCTTGATCAGCTCAACAGCAACAAGGCGTTTATGAAGGGGTCGTATGGAGTCGTGGTATTGAGCATGGTCAGTGTCGTAGGAGTGCTTGGTGTTGTTGGTTCATGCTTTATAGGCATCTTCTTGTTCAACATGGTGAGTGCTGTGAGGCATGCAGGGAGCGAGGAGCGGAAAAGGGCAAGGGCCAAAAAGGAAAAAGCACCGAGGGGCAAGGAAGTCTGAGCTTGTGGTTGTTCGACCAGACTGCTGCTTACTTTGACGACTACTGAACACTGAAAAGCAATAAAGTCGCATTGTCATCCTCACCTTTTCACTTGGTGCTCTCTCAACAACCCGAGCCGAACTTCAGAAGCATGTCTTTCGCTCAATGAAAATGCCGTGTAGATCTACATACTTGCAGCATTACAACTGTCAACTAAAACGAGTATCCTCGACCTCACCGTAGCCTCAAGCCAAGGAGCGCCCACTACGGTTTCCGCGCCACAGCTTCCGGCTTACTATTCTGTTCGGCAACAATACACGCATTACATAAGGGGCGAGTGAGATCGTACGCCCTCTCGTGCTCCTCGTTGGCGCAGTTGGGCGACGAGGAGCAGTGCTCCATGTAATGCTTGATGGGTGGGAGGCAGCCGCATTTGAATGATTTGATGCGGTATTTGCACATGGTTGGCTTGTACTGGGGGTTAGAGAAGTAAAGGGGTTAGTGTGTTGTTGGATGTGCTGGTGGGGTTTTGTAGGTTGTCTGTAGGTTGTCTGTTGTTGTTGTCGTTATAGTTGTTGTTGATGATGGTGGTGGGGGATCTTGGGTGGGGAGATGCCATGACGCTTTTGTAGATGGGGTTGGTGAGTGTTGAAGGTTTGGTGTGGTGATTCTGAGGGGAGTTGAATGTTGTGACTGTTCATGTTGGCTTAAGAAACGCGTTGACATGTTCATTGTTGACAGTTGAAGACTCGCTGTTGTTGATCGCTGACATTAATTGCAACAAATGTCTGTGCTATTCAACAATTCTACTACGAACTTCATGTGTAAGTCAGCCAAGCAAATAATGGAAGGGTTCTGCTGATGTGACACTCAAGACCTATTCAGTCATGATAATTGAAGTCCCCTCAGTGTCTCAGAATCATCATGTCATCAACAGCGGCAAACATTCGGCGTATCTTCAAGCAGAGAGAGGTCTTGGTGAATGTAATTTAAATTCTGCCTGCTAGTACAGCGAAACAGTGCCACACAGTCTGCGATGTATTGTGGATCGTTGCCTTTGGGGTAACCCGTTTTTCGAATATGAATGGCGATCAGGCGACACTTTGTCAGTTTAATCGATTTCCTCATATCATCAAGGCTTGCTATGTACCTGGTACTCTGGTCCAAAGATGCTCATAGGATGAAGGAAGACATCCGCGGTAATCCAAGACGGAGTTATATTCTATACCCTTGCGGCCATGCGCGGAAAGAGCCAGAAAATTCAGCTCCAAAGAGGATGAATGGTATCTGTTATCTGCCAGCGATCATAAACATGATACTAATAGTGACTTAGAGCACCATGAAAATATAATTTAATAATTTAATTTAGAGTGCTACCTGGTTCCCTTTCGGGTCTATAAACACTATGTACTCGTCTCCGTGTACAGGGCCAACATGCTCTAGTCGAGCTAAACACCCCTGCCTCTTCCCTCGCTGCGTTTCTCCGTGCAAGTTCCGCTCCTTCCTCGTCGGTGCTGCCCTGTTGTAGGGGAGCAGAAGGGCTTGTGTGGTTCTTAGCCTATAGCTGCAAACGGGGACCACCCCCCGGTATTAGTCTGTTCTACCTCAAGGGCTACTCTGAACTGCTCTAGTAGCCCCGTGTCCAGTAGCCATCTCCCTGCCGCCGCGACTTTCTCCCAGTCACGGAGTAGTCGGGGAAGGTCCGTCGTGCCTGCCCTCTCCATCAGTTTGAGCCTCGCCTCCTTCTGGTCCGGGCAAAACGAGAGGATGTGTGTGAGGGTCTGCCTCGAGTGACCGCATGTGCAGGCTGGGTCGGCACCTGGCACCCCTATGCCCGCTAACCATGCCTTAAGTCCCAGTACTTCCGTGCGGAGTAGCACGATCGCTGTAGCCACGTGTTTAGGGACGTCGTCGTACAGGTGGAGGGGTTGGAACTCCCAGCCCTCTTTCCATGTAGGTGCCGATCTGCGTTGCTTCGCTGCCGCGCGTTCCCACCTCTCCTTCCATTTCTCTGTGAGGTCACGGGCTATCTCCTTGACTTTGCTCCTGGATTGGATCTGCCGGCCGCGGGTCCTGCCCTCTTTTCCCGTGCTGGCCAGCGAGGCCTGGCGTTGGGTCTCTCTTTCCTCCACGATCGTGTCGCCGGCCCGGCGCACACCTTCTATGTCCGTCGCTGGCTGGGCGATGTGTCTGGCTGGTCTGCCCCTTCTCGCTGCTCGTCCTCCTGTCCTGGCGGACTGCCACACCTCCTCTAGTGCTGTCTTGATTTGCCTAGTGACTGAGTGGTTCGCTGTTGTGACTGCCCACTGTAGTGCCACTGTCCTGATGTACAGGGCCAGTGGTGGTGTGCCACTTTCCTTCTCGATTGCTGCTATTGGCGTCCTCTTATAAGCCCCAAGTGTCTTCCGTAGGCATTTGTTCTGGACGATGAGGAGTTTTCGAAGCGCTGTCTCACGGATTCCGGTACCTCCCTTGCCAGCGGACCATATCTGGGAGCCGTACACCATGATTGGCCTCGTGACCGCTGTGTAGATCAGTCTCGATTTGCGTACTGACGGTCCCCATGACGACGCCGTGATTCTGGACATGGCTTGGAATGCTGCCTCCCCCTTCGCCGCTGCCTTCTGGATGTGGGTCTTCCATGAGAGTTTAGGGTCCACCCACACTCCTAACACTCTCATAGATGTGACCAACTCCGCTGGCTGGTCTCCTACCGTGACCGTGGAGAGGAGGTCTCCCCCCCTGTTCCGTCTCCTCGTGAGGTGCATTAGTTGGTATTTCTCCGGCGCAAACCTAGCTCCGAAGCGCGATGCCCACTGCTCGCACCGCGTGTGGGCAGTGGCGAGCCTCCGGCAGTTGTCCGCGGCGGACGGTCCCCACGCCATGATGTTGGTGTCGTCTACAAACCCGAATCCCAGACATTTGTCTTGGACTGTACCCAGGTCCTGGAGGAGGTCGGATATGAAGAGGAGGAAGAGTATTGGTGAGAGAGTCGATCCCTGGGGAATGCCAGTATTGGTCTCTATCCATGGGCTGTCGAAGTCGTTAAAGCTTATCTTCGTCCGTCTGTTCTTGAGGAACGCCTCCACATATACTACTATCCACTCTGGGAATCCCTTCCGTCGGAGGACCCACGTGAGTCGGTCGTGGGCTACGTTGTCGAAGGCTCCTGCTAGGTCTAGCGCCAGTACCGAGACCACTGGTTGCCCCGCACCCCACGCCGTGGTTACTGTGCCTGTGAGTAGTTCCATCGCCGTGAGTGTGGACCTGTTCTTGCGGGCTCCCATTTGGTTCCAGGGTGTGAGCTCCCTGTCTTCCATCGCGGCTGTGATCTTGTTTGCGACAATTTTTTCGACGATTTTTGCCATCGTGTTTTCGAGAGCGATAGGCCGGTAGCTGCCTGGGAGAGAGTAGTCCTTTTTCTTCTCCTTCCTAAGTACCACTGTGGTTGACTCCTTTAGGCACATGGGGACGTCTCCGTCCCTGAGCATTTGAGTAATCGCGGCAGCGGCGCTGTCTGCTATGTCTTCTTTAAGGACCTTCCACACCTCGTTTTGGATCTGGTCAGGGCCTGGGGCCTTGTTGTTGGGAAGCATGGCTATAACCTCCGTGAGCTCGTCTGGGGATATCTCTGGTGATAAGTCGAAGCGTGGGTGCGTCTGGTTCGGGTCGATGTCTGATAGGTCCGCCGCCCCGCTCGCCGGGAAGAACCGTTCTCCCAGGATTTGGGCCTTTGCGCCGTTTGAGGTCTCCGCTTCGTCTTGTTCGTGCCTTCGGAGTGGGGGTACGTTCACTGACTGCCCCTGTCCGCCTTCAACCTTTCTACTCCATTTCGACAGGTTCCACAGACCCTTGTTGTGGGCGTTGGCCTCGTTGTCGTCATTTGTCAGGTCTGCCACGACTTTCCTCCACCGCGTCCTTGCGTTCGACCGCAGGGTGCGCTTGAGCTGGTTGCGGAGTGACTTCCAGTTCCTTTCGCTGTCCTCGGTGTGGTCCCGTTGGAAGGCCCTTCTTGCCCTTTTGATCTCTCCCAGGATTTCTGTGGCTTCTGGGGACCAGTCTGGTCTGGCCTTGTCACTAATCCTTTTCCTTGGGCAGTGGTTCTCCAGGGCAGTTCCGACCTGTTTGATCAGTCCCTCGAGTGCCCACCTGCCTGTGGCCTGGGCCCACTCCCCGTGGCCCACCGCAACCTTGATCTTGTCCCAGTCAGCTTTTTTCAGGGCGAAACGTTTGTTCGTCTTCCTGGCTATCGGTCCTGTGCCTATGCGGATTTCGATGGGGATGTGGTCGCGGGTAATAGCCCAGTCTTCCCTTGGCCGGTACATTATGATTCTGTCTGCTGTCGCCCTGCTGGCGAATCCCAGGTCGATGACTGTGTGGAGGGGTCCACTCCTCCACGTTGGTACTCCTGGTTCGTTAAGGAGGCGGAGCCCCCATTTGACCATATTTGCCCTTAGGCGTTCCGCCTGCGGTTCCCCGGGCGCAGCCTTTCCCGTCCACTCTGGGTGGTGCGCGTTGAAGTCCCCGATCACTAGTGTTGCAGTTGTTGGGTGGGTTCCGTGGAGGAGGTTCTCGATGTCTGGCCATGCTTCGATGTCCTCCGCTGTTTCCCTACCCGCTCCTATGGGTGGGCTGTACACGTTGATCAGGTGGGTCCATGTTCCCTGCGTTCTTATACGGATCCCCTCTGTGAGGTCTGTGGCGACAGTGCCTTCGATCTCTGTCTGCGGGATCTGGTCATACACTAGGAACACTACCTTCATTCCTTGGTGTAGGGTCCGACTCAGTCGATAGTTCTTGGGACAGTATGTCTTCCCCTCGCGTTCTCTCCAACCATGGGTTCCTGGATGGCGATCACCGGGAACGAGGCCGGGTCGATCGAGTCCAGGAATGGCCTCGCCGCTCCTCCATTCGCGTTTCCGCAGTTGTATTGGATGATGTTCAGACCACTCATTGAGTGGATCGGATCACATCCTCAGTCTGCGTGTTGCTGTCCTCGGCCTCCGCGCGGAAGGTAAAGATTCGTTGTTGGCCTGGGGCGTTGGCCGCCCGGCTCATGTGGGTGGGGCGGCCAACCGCGATCCTCCTCTTGTTACTTCCTGCGACGGGGATGGTGGTCCATTCTGCGTCGTCTCCCCGGCTCGACCCTGCTCGGCTGGCGAGGGTGGAGCCTCCGAGGCTGTGGGTTGTACTGGCTCCTCCGGCTCCATGGTTGGATTGGATCTGGAGGGTTTGCCACTGGAGCCCCTTCTTGGTCTCCTCGTTCTTGCTTCGGAACGCCTGGTAGGCCCTGCACTGCCGTGTCATCCATGCCTTGTGACCCTTCTGTTTACAGCACGCACAGCTGGCCTTCGCGTCTTCGGTGTTCTTGCATCCCCTGGTGGCGTGGTCCTCAGCGCAGTGGCCGCACACTTCCTTGGGGGCGTTGCATACGGATTGGGTGTGTCCCCACTTCCAGCATTTGAAACACTGGCCGTCTGTCAGCGACACGTCCCAGAGCTGGACTGGATGCCACTCGGCTCCCATCAGGAAGCCTGATTTGACCAGTTTTTTCTGGTTCTCTTCCGTTCCTACGTTCATCAGGAGGGACCCCTTCTTTTGCTTGCCTCCTTCCCTCCTGGAAGTGAGGTTTTTGTCTGAGTAGAGCCATGCGACTCTTTCAATCCTGATGTTCGGGTTCCTCGTATGGGCCTGGTTGATCCATTCGTCGTTTTCTGCACACTTGCTATTTCTGACTGGTGTGTTTAGCGGGATGCCTGACACCATGACCAGGTGTGGTTTCCGGATGAGCTTCATGCCCTCGGCGCCCTGTAGGCCCGTTTGGATGATCTGGTCGCGGCGGGCCGCGTCCCTGACCACCACCGACACCTTGTGCACGGACCTTGGGTGGGTGATGATCGCGCGAGCGTCCGGTATCGCCACCCGGATACGCTCCAATTGGGCCTGTGGGGACTCTCTTTCTGCCCCCTCCATTCCCTCCATCCTCAGCTCAATCTTCGCCGGCTGGTTTGTGCCCTTGGCCGCCACCTGGCTCCAGGTGCGCGGCCCTTTCTGTTCCCCTTGTTCTCGGGCCGGGGCCCCTCCCATTCTCTTTTCCATGGCGTCGAGCCTCCTCAGCACTGCCTGCAGTGCCCAAGTCTCGTCGTTCCTTCCTCCTGTCGCCGTGGTGGTGCTCTTCGACTTGTCGGTGAAAATTTTTTCCACTCGGCGAACCGCCGCCAGGAGGTCGTGGGCAACCCGCGTCGCGTCCTGGACAGTGGTGGCCTTGCGGAGCCCTTCTACTCCCGTCCTCTGTGTTTCTTTCAGCCATTGTAAGATCTCCCTCTCTGTGTTCCCCTGTATCCTGTTCTGCTGTTCAGGTTCCCCTGTTGCTCCCTGCGTGGCGTTGGGGGCATCCCCGGCTGGACGCGCTGGCACCGCGTCTGGTTGGCAGCCCCCTTCTCCCTCGCGCTGTGGTCCCGGCATCGCGCTGCCTGCGGTGTCGATAGGTACAGCTAGTTCTGCTAATCTCTATAGCAGTGTTTTTAGGTTGATTTAACCAATATCTTGGATTTCGATAGAATGGTGTTCTTCCATGAAAATATAAAGCGGGATAAATGTATGATAAAGTCCCGCAGCACTTTGTCTTAGATCACTCGACATCAGACAAAAAGCGGCAGTTTTAGCCTACCAAATGGAATTGAGTCAGATGCGGTTTAAATATTCAGACAGACGCCAAGCACCAAAACCTATGCAATGCTTCAGCAACCTACAGCTCGCTGCGCTCCCCACCAGCCGGCAGCGCAACCCGCAGCGCCTCCACTGTGAACTCGACTGTGCCTGCATCCTCACTATGCAACACTTTGCCAATCACGCTTCCATCCTTCGGCTCATTCGAGTACTTATCTAAGCCTTCAAACACCCCTGCGCATGAGTTAGTCAATGCATCACCACTCATTAAAACTCCAAAACGTACCTTCACACTCCGGTGCATCCACACCGTCAACCCACAGCGGCAAGATTGGGTAGATTGCACCCGGTGCAAAAAACACAATATCGTCATGCACGCTGTAGTGCCTCTGGGTACTCTCCTTCTTGATCCACTCCCGCACCTTCCATGGCAGATCGGCCAAATCCATCTTAATCAGCTCACGATCGTTGCCGTGTTTGTCTATTCCAGACCAGGATCCCGGGTACAGTTGCTTGTTGTAGAAGACTTTGAGTTGGGGCGCGAACACCTCGAGGTCGGGGTAGAGTGCTGAGAGCTTGTAGATAGCTCCGCGGTAGGTCGACTTGCTCTCACACGAGCGCTTGAAGGGCGCTAGGGTGGTAGAGTCCCATGAGGAGGTCCAAAGGGCGCCTAATGGGGTTGGGTCTTCGGTCGGAGGCGCGGAGGCGGCGGCGGGCCCTGAGGATGCAGGATCGGCGGCAGATGGTGATGAAGAAGCAGATGATTCTGCAGAGGCAAATGCGGCGGCTGTGAGGAGCGGGAGAAGAGCGAAGAGCTTCATCGTGGAAGATGATGTTGGATTGGCTATGACAGGTCTCGTAGGATCAACAGTGTGGTTTGATCGATAGGGGTTCGTCTTAGGTGCTGAAAACCACTTGAAGTATACTGCATGTGTAGTACCGGACTACCTATATAGCACAGTTTTATTTTGTGTGTTCTGTCCTCTTCCCCAGATTTGGCCGTTCCGCGTCGATGTTCCGTCTTCCATATTAACCGCCAGGATATCCGGGGCATCTTGTGAACGCGATAGATTAAAAGAACACCGTTGCGCGATGCTCATTACCCAAGGTTCTCACACTCGTGAAAACAGAACTGGCCATGAGTATTTCATGCGTTTGCTGGTGATGAACGCTCCATGGCCATTGCAGGAGTAGTAGTTTGGGTGGTTCGTTCTTGATGCCTGCCCTCCCTCATGCTCGATGACGCAACTCGGATCCGCACAATCAGCACCCCTGCTTCGGTGAGACTCCGACTCCACCGACTGGTTATTCTGCCAAAGGTCATCACGAAACAAGCATTATTACCGTGCACTGAGCCTGTAGCGACTCTTATCAAAATGCGCCACAGATATGAAGCCACGAAGGATTCGACCCGGGAACAGGTTTTGTGCCTGGAGTTGCCAAGAGTGGCAGAGCCGTCAACGTCCAGAGGCAGCTTGAAAAGATCTTGCTTTCTCTCGAGTTGTATCAAGAGGTTCAAGTTTCCATTCAATCTGTTTAACTGCACACATTTCTGATCCCAAATGATCATGCGCTCTTCAAAAGGGCCACGCGATGCTACTGTCGAGGATGAGAAGGCTCAGCGAAGCAACCTCGAGACAACACCCAAACGCCAAGCGTCAAAGCACCCTCCCAGCTCACCTAAACTTGAACCAATCAGCACTCCGACTCCAGCGCATACACGCAGTACGCAAGATGCCAAACCTGAACGACCCGGTCTCCAGCGCCGCCGCACAACAGCACGAACGCGCTACATTGATATGCTACTTGGCTTGGATAATGTTTCACCACTGCACAACATTCTAGCCTCGCTATTCGTATGGATCTTACTTGCGGGCTACATCGTCTTCCCGGCAACGTTCAACAGCGTGCAGAAATCTTCGCTGGACGAGAAGGCCGATACTGATCTCGAAGCCCATGCTTTAGCGACGGCGCGCAATATACCACTCTTGTACGTTGCAGCCGTGGCCTGCGGAGCAGGTATCTACGGCTGCTTGTGGCTGTGGTGGAAGCACCGTGGCAACTATGTGTGGGTGATCAATAGGATATTTTTACCGAGTTTGTTGAATAGTGTTGCAGGGTTGGTGAGTACGCTTGTCAATGTGTATTCCGCGCAAGATGGTAAGTCGTGATGCTGCCAGACCTTTGTTTGTGTATTCAAGAGGCTAATATGCGAACAGGTCAGTACTCGGTGACTGCGAAGGTGACGGTTGTTGTGACAGCAGCTTGCTCCGTCATTACCGCGGCGTTATTTCTGCTGTATAACACTGTCATGTTGAAATTGGTGAAGAGGAGGCATGAAAGGGAAGTCCTAGCAGCGGAGAGGAATGATATCAGTGGTGGTGTATCAGTGTTGCGTGTGTGATCTGAATATTTGAATCTTTCAAAACTTAGCCTGGTATGCTACGCTTTCTCTGACTTCTTCCTAGCGTCTTCTTCCTCTGCTTGACCATGTACGTGAACATGGTGTACGCGCCTGTTTAATAGATTTAGCTTGCATGATTACGTTTTTTTAGGCCGATCAATTACCTGGAATATACAAGGCCAGCAAAAAGTAGAAAATCGGTGGGAGCAATGCGTTGACTTTGCCTACAGGACCGATGCTTTTGTACATCAACCACCACTCGGCACAGATACCCACTGGATAGAGGGGGTAAAAAATAGTGTATCTATTACGATCAGCTACAACGAAACACCGCCCTGTCGTAAAACTAACCTGAGCCATACAAGAGCCGGTGGCGCCCTTCCATGGAGGTTCAAAGTAAGGTAGAGATAACGAATGAAGTCTGCGGCCGACCAGGCGAGGACCAGTACCAGGAAGGCATGGGACGCTGCTGTGCTTGCAGGAAAGGTATACTAAATCATCCAAACTTGGATCACACGCGTGAAGACCTGTATGGCTGTAGTGCTGACGGGCGATTTAACGAGGCCTGCGATTATCAGTATGGCATCTGGCTGACTCCAAAAATGTGCTTACCGACGGCTGCGTGGACAACCTCGATGAGTGTAAGGGTCTGAACCCAACGTGCCTGAGGTTCAAGTGCCTCAAACAAGACAAATTTTCCTCTTGGAGCAAAGCTGGCCGCTCTTATGCCCACCGACGCCCAGAGAGCAGCGAAGAGGAGGTTGTACACGGTCAAGTACGATGTGCGAAGTTGCGACCATGGTGGTGTCGAGCTACGAGCACTATCACCACCTGCTCGTTCATTACGAGGCATATTGACCTGAATAGACTTGACCTTATTGCTGTGCTGTTGAGGAGATGCGAGATTGAATGAAATTTCTAGGTCTTGGTGTTTTCACGGAGTCAGGTCAAAATTTGGCACATGTACCGAGGCCAGAACTGCTTCGCCATCTCTCCCGTAAGATTGCATGTCAGCGGGTCTAGGTATTCTGGCTTTCACAATCGATCTCAAGAAAGCCATACTTCCCACTTCCAACTGTCTGCTGCTACGAAAGTTTTAAGGTTCTGCTTTTTGTGCCCTGTAATGTCAATTGAGATCAAACTATAAGTGATATGATACAACATCCTTCCATTTGTCTCTCTTGACGACAAATATCGTCGAGAAGCGCCCTGAATACAGAGATGATAGTGTATTGAGGATAGAGTCTTTGGCCACAAGCGAGATCTCGCCTGGGACAACAACACCATCATCACAGTCGCCGACTAACACAACAGCTGAACAGCGATAACCTCACGGAGATGCACAAGTGCTATAAACATTTGCAAACCAATTTCGTAGTCTATTGTCGCGTCATGCGGCTACGCAATTGTCCGAGGGACTAGCGCCCCGCTCTGATTGGCCAGCTCATTACTAGCGCACCCGTGCTCGCACTGTAGATATTCGTCCTCATCGATAGTACTCAATCGACAGTTCACATCACACCCATCATCAGGTTATGAGGCCCTCTTTCTTCACGACGCACGCGACCTTGCAGTATTAGTCCACTGTCAACAGCGCAGGGACTATCGCAGCGCGCGCACGAGTGTTGAGAGCGCGTTTTCCGCAACAAGTAACCGTTTGAACTCCGGTCTTGCACCCTACTACGAGCCAGTATTCTCCGACTAACAACAACACTATGGCGCTCACAGACAGCGTCGTGCCAAAGCTCCAGAAGGATGGCGCTAATGCCTACCACTGGGAAGCAGCGTTTAAGCTCTACGCCAAAGCACAAGGCTTCCGCGATCTCCTTGATGGGACGTGGGAAGAACCTGACGTCGTGAAAGGCGACTTTCAAGCCGAGCCCACACAAATCGGCATCTTTACAACTCAAGACGAGCTATGACATGCGCAGCAAGTCATTCGTGAGGCTAACAAGATCGTAGAGAAGCAGTATGCCTCCGACTTGAATGACCATCGCATTTGGGAGTCCGCAGTCGCGGCTCTCCAGCTCCTCATCCTCTCTACAGTACCAAAGGACATCTATGAGAGTGTTTCCAACATCACAGACGTTGCAACCCAGTTTAACACCATCATTGCTCGGTTCCGTCAGCAAGGCGTCACCGAAGAGTGTACGCTATGGGCAGATTTTTTTAAGCTCCGAGCACAGGACTGCCACACCACGTCTGCGTTCATTGACAAGTTTTAGGCAGGACTTGCGAAGCTTGAGGCAATCCGCGACTGCAAGCTGAGTACTAAACAAGCCGTGTATCAGTTTATCCTCGCGATTGATACCGCGTACCTCGACTACGCCCGCGCTCGCCGCTCTGACCTACGCAGCAACATCATGCCCGTCATTGGCAGGATGTGCAATGAGCTCGTTGACGAGGCACGTCGTGACGATCCCATCAAGACAGCGAACGCCTCAACACGCCAGCGGTCTGGGGGTGACAACCAGTCATCACAAAACAGCAACACCGGCCGCGGCGGCCGTGGTAACGGTCGAGGACGGGGACGTGGAGACAAGGATACTCATAACAACCGTAACAATGGTGACCATCATCAGTCGGACCAGCGCGGTGATGGAAAGTCCGCAATCATGACACGCTCGTACTGTAAGCACTGCGACTCCACGCACTTCGGCGGCGGCGACAACTGCTAGTACACCTTCCCAGAAAAGGCGACACCTAAGTGGTGTCAGCGCAACGCTGATAGGATTAAGCCCAAGTCCCGCGTCAACGCTGCGGCGATGGCGGAGAAGGACTATCACAGCTATCTCAACTTCAGCTCTGCTGCCACATCTACAGTAGTGGACATCAGCGACAAAGTACGTGACCTCGCTGGACGTGGTGAATACCAGGATCGTCTTATTTTAGACACTAGAGCCACTGATTATCTCTGCAATGACCACAGCAAGTTTATCAACTTCGACAGCGGCACATACTACGCTGTCATCAAAACAGGCGCAGGTCCTATTACTATCACAAAGAAAGGGACTATTAAGGTAAATGTTGTCTGCTTAGACGGCACTGTTCTCCCTGTGACTTTCTCAAACGTGCTCTTTGCACTAAAGATGTTCGTTTCAGTGCTATCGCACTCACAGCTGCGACAAAAGAACCTGTACTATCACGGGTTTGATCACAAGCTGTATCATCGCTAGGACGATAAGGACTTCGAAATCGCGTACACTCCAGAAATCGACAGGATTCCTACGTTTCTGCTAGCCGACGACGAGCTACAGACAGCTCGGTCATTAGCTTTTGCAGCTGCTCACACCACACATCAAAACAGCAAGCTAACGCCGACACGGGACGTCTCACTTTGGGACCTACACAACCTCTTCGGACACGCAGATGTCCAAACACTGCAACAGCTAGTCAACAGCACGACAGGCTTGCGACTAACTGACACCAAGGGCTTCTCGTGCGAGGTGTGTATGCTCAGCTCTTCAAAGAAGCAGATCTCACGCCGCTCGCCTAATCGATCAACGCACTTTCTCTATCGCGTGCACGTTGATATAGTCGGTCCTGTGACTCCTAAGGGTGTCAACGGCGAGCAATACTGGATCATCTACACCGACGACTACTCCCGCCACAGGTGGATTGACATCACCGATAGCAAAATGATGATTACCAGTAAGTTACTAGGCTTCGTACGCCGTATAAAGACCCAATACAACATTCAAATCGCGCTTGTACATGTCGACAACGACACGGTCCTCATCAACAAGGCCACGCACGACGAGCTCTCTAAGGAAGGTACAGTCTTTGAGCCATCTACACCCTGGACGTCACATCAAAACGGCGTCGCTGAGTCTAGCAACCGTCTTTATAAGTTGCGCTCTCGTGCCATGATTGTTGGCGCCCCACATATCCCTAAGAAACTGTGGCCGTACGCCTCACGTTACTCTATTAAGGTTCTTAACCATACACCAACAACAGCTGTCCTAGCAGGCAAGACCCCGCAGCAGCTACGCCTTGAGCACATAGGTGTCACAAATCCAGTCCCTAACTTGCACTCCTTCAGACAGTATAGAGAAGCCGGGTACGTGCATAAGCTAGTTCAACGCCGCGTACAAAGCGCAAAGTTTAACCCACGTGCTACCAAAATGTACTTTGTAGGTCGTGACGGCTCACGTATCTACCTAATGTGGGATCCTGTTAACGAGACAATCGTGCGTACAAGCAGCGTTACATAAGCAAAACAGCACCTCGCTCAAGCCCCACAAGGCGATATCGCCGCACCTGAGCTTGAAGACACTAACAGTGTGCGCTTCTCCATCCCCCTACCACCGCCTCCCTGTTTTAGTCCAACGAGATTGCACAACAGCAACATAACTAAAGATTATGGGGGTAACGCTACTAACAACGACGAGCCGGAGCTCGGTTTGGGTCACCGTTTCGATGGTCTTCAACCCGCTGACGAGGAGGCTTCTAGCTTTGACTTTGATGGCAATATCGACAACCTTAGTCTCACAGAAGTAGCACACGCTCGCGTTACGCCACCACATACAAGCCGCCCACAAGAGGCTCCCCGACACCTCGACATCTCCGCTTCAGTCGAGACGCGCAACATATTCACTAGTCCGCGCAGCAGACGCCCAGCACGGAAACAGGCCACCGCTATTGTTCTACACAATCCACAAGTCCCAGTGACACTCGCTCGCTGCTTCGCCACTGCCATGGTCAAGGCCCCGGCTGCCACAGCTCGGGAGCTTCCCCCAGAACCTGCGAACGGTCGACAAGCTCGTCAGTACGTCTTCTCTAAGGAATGGCTGCTAGCTGAAGAAGAGGAGTACAAGTCTCACGGTGACAACGGGACATGGGAAAACGTTATCATACTCCCGGCAGGCGTCTTCGCCTTGCCAACAAAATGGGTATACAAGTACAAGGTCAATGACGTCGGCAAAGTCGAGCGTTTTAAAGCTAGACTTGTTGTCTGCGGCAACCGCCAGGACGCAGACCTCTGGCGTGAGACATACGTGGCAGTTGCCCGTGCTACTACACTAAAAATCCTTCTCGCCTTCGTCGCTTGCCTTGATTTAGAGTGTGAACAAGCTGATGTTATCACTGCCTTCCTTAACGGCCTCCTTGATACTAACGAAGTAGTGTTTATCCGCCTACCTGATGGTAGCTACGCGAAGCTCGGCAAGGCCCTCTATGGTCTCCGTCGCTCACCGCGGCTCTGGTACGAGGAGCTCGCACGCTTCTTGTTATCTATCGGCTTCGCGCCCGTTGAGGCAGACCACTGCGTCTTCAAAGATAAGGACGGCTCCCTTATTATGGCATACGTCGACGACATCGTCTTTATCACTAAGACAGTCACCTAGATGACAATACTTAAGTCTAGCATCTTTAGCAGGTATAAGTGCCGTGACTTAGGTCCTATCGCGTACTACCTAGGTATCCGGGTGCGTCGAAACCGCAAGAACCGAGCTATCGAGCTCTCCATGGAGGCGTATATCGACAAGCTTGTCGCGGACTACAACCGTGGTAAAGCTGCTGCTCGCTCTACTCCTACTGATGTCTCTGTTCTGGTACTCAAACAGCGTACCGACAAGGCCGCGCCCGACGAAGTGAAGCGTTATCAGACTATCATCGGCAAGCTGCTGTACCCAGGGTCCCAGCTCCGCCTCGACGTCGCTTTCCACGTCTCCTTCCTCGCGCGCGCTATGAGCAATCCTACCCCGCGTCACTACGACTACGCCGTCCAGATCATCGACTATTTGCAGACCCACAAGGGCTTAGTCATGACGTACCAGGCGCCCGAGGGAGCCACAGAGCTCACCTTTGACATGTTTGCGACGTCCGCTACCTCGCCAGGTCACAACCTGGGCTTTCACGGGTATAGCGACGCTTCATTTGCAGACGGCGAGGACCGTAAGTCCACATCAAGCTACTTGTTCAAGCTAGCTGGCGGTACTGTGTGTCACAAGTCCGTCAAGCAGAAGCTCGTCACGACCTCTACGACAGAAGCTGAGTATGTAGCACTCACTTTCGCCGCCAAAGAAGCCACCTGGCTTCATCGTCTCCTACACCAGCTCGGCTACGCCGCACATGATACTCATCCTATTCTCCTGTACGGCGACAACGAGCCCTCTATTAAGCTCCTTCACGCCGACGAACACCATGAGCGTACTAAGCATGTTGACATTTACTACCACTACGTTAAGGAGCGCGTCCGCGGTGGACACCTCAAGGTCCAACACGTCCGCACTATCGCTATGGCCGCTGATGGTCTCACGAAGCCAATCGATCGCGTGGCTCACGAGCGCTTCCTCACAGATCGGACTCACGAAGCCAACGATAGTCGTTACCGGGCACTAGCAACACATGAATATGGATATAAGGGAGGATCAAGGAATACACAGACGTAGGGGCGTATGGCAAGGAAACTAGTAAGACTAGTAGGTTGTGGGCAGATTTTTTCGATCCCAGGCGCTTCATTCACTGTGGGGGTGTGTCCGAGGGACTAGCGCCCCGCTCTGATTGGCCAGCTCATTACTAGCGCACCCGTGCTCGCACTGTAGATATTCGTCCTCATCGATAGTACTCAATCGACAGTTCACATCACACCCATCATCAGCAATGATCCTCCCCTCCTCTCAGGATCGCCGGCATGCTGCCTTCGGTGATGTGCAGCATTATTGATACCCCTACCACGCCCCCCGTTGCCACCTCAATAAACACGACAGGTCTGATCACTATATCTATGAGTTTGCTTGGGATTGCTTGACGAAAGTGGCTCGTGAAGATCACTCCTCGACCCACGGTGTTGTCGGTGACCCTGTCGCTTCTCTACTCTTGGAGCTTTGTTACGCTCTTTGTACTCGTCATCGGTATCGCGACCACCTTTGCGTCCTTCAGCCTGCAGCTTTTGGGGTGCAGCGGGTACTTCTGCAGAAGCCCTAGGTACCTTCGAAACATCACGATCAGGCCTGGTCTTGGCAGCCAGCAGTGGATCGGCTATGGTGTCGGCTTTTCCAGTTTGCTTGCTCTCCGTGGCTGGCTCTGAAGGCTCCTCAGCTGGCCCATCTGGCGCAATTCCAGCATCATCCTCGTGTTTATAGAAACATTAGGGACCTTTTGCACAGGTCTTTCGCGAATCTCCGTGCACACACGCCACGCCTGCTACTTCATGTGAGAATCAACAGGCATCTCCTTTCACACATCCTTGCGGCGTGTTGATCATGGTGCAAAGCTTCCTCGGTTTTCCAGTAGCTACTATGGCAGTGCGATCAACTCCGCCGTGATCGAACGTACATCCTGCGTTGTAGCACGTTGCTCCATGCCTGCAAGCCTTGACCTCGGCAGCTCTTGTAAGCTTCAAGCTGAGAGCAAAGTCGAACCCGTTGGTTCAAAAGCTGAGATCTAGGGTATCACCTGGAACTTTCAAGTTAAGAGACGTCTGAAATGCAGAATCAGCAAGCAGATTCTGTAAACTCTTGATCAACGTAGCGGCTTGTAGTGTCTTTGTTGCGGGTGTGATGGATGTGCCCAAGCCCTTGCTGAGTTCAACGGGTTGCTTCTGTGCTTCTTGATTCTGATCACCACCAGCACCTTTCTCAGCTGGGCTCCCCGGCTTTGGCGTATAGTTCGAGTAGATGTCGAGGTCAAGTTCTCCGGATACTTCTCCGGCTGAGCTCGTAATATCGTTCCTGGTTTCAGTTTCGATGTCTGAGTCGTCGTAATCGACCAAGTCCTCCTCTTCATCTCTATAGAGACCGAGAACTCTCATTTCAAAATTGAATGCAGGCGGTTGGAACTTGTCCACGTAGTAAAAATGGGTGCTTTTCTCTGAGTGGTTTTGCAAAAGATACTTGAGTTGCGAATGTGAAGATGTGTCGAAGTTTTGCGCAAAGACAGGGCTAAGACATAGTTCACACTCTCTGTAAGCTCGAGCCTTTCTTTGAAGGTCAAAGCCAATCCTCGGCCAGCTGTACCATCTCTAATTGGAAGAGCGTGGCATCAACAAAACGCCCTATGTACACCTCTTTGATGACCCTGTTCAATTCTTTGTAGTTTTCATTAGCACCTCAATGACGGCTGCCTGACGTTGCGCACCCATGACACAAGACATAATTGTCGGTCCTGAAGCGCAAGGCGTTTTCCTACTGTAAGCTGTCATTGTGTGGGCCATGGTGGTTGCGCGAAGAAGGCCATACCGCCGCTTCCGAACAAAGAGGTTTCAGACGGAAGCGGATGCCTGAAGCTCTCAATACCCTCACCACATGCTACCCTTTATATGCCCTGTTCACGAGATCTCAATCCGTGGGTGAGAGGGCCGCCGTATATTTGAAACAAAGATGGGAGACGGCCATGATACTGGACAGCTGAAAATTGCAGGAACAGCTACAATGGTTAAAACTGTAGTTGGGTCCACATTGATGACACGGAAAGGACGGCATTCAGAATGGAGACAACGACAGCATAAAGGACTCAAGCGACGGCCACAATGGCAACATCAGTAGGTAACGACTATGGCGACAATTTCTCTGGTTTAGGTAAGTCGTGTATTAGCAATGAAGGAAAAGGTTCTGGTAGCAGCTCAAGCCATAAAGGACACAGAGGCAAGGGTTCGGGTAGCTCGGATGGTCGAAGCAGTTAGAGTAGCAGCTTTGACAGCTCGGGTAGCAGCTCTAGTGGTTCTGGAAATGGCAGCAGTAGCCAGAGCGATTCCCAGAGCACTGAAAGCAGAAGCAATCCATTGAACAAGCCCAGTTACATTAGCAGCATTTCCTCATCGGGCAAGGGGAGCGGCAAGACCAGCTAGGGCAGCGATCGCGAATCAATCTCAGGAAATTGTAGCAGTTCCAGCTTGTGTAACGATAGCACCCAGTTGGCTTGAGGAGATCACGACGACTCTTCTACTAGCGACTCCTCCTCGACTGGCGCGACCTTTTCAGATGTAAGAAGCGAAAGAAAGTCTTGTTCCGGTAGTTGGAATAGCCAAACTTCCGAGGGCTCATGGAAAAGCGGCTCAAAATCCGGTCTCAGTGGTAGTCAGTCATGCTCCATGAGTAGTGACCAAAATCCTTGCAGTGACGACAGCAGCAGTGGCACCAACTACTCCAAGTCTAGCAGTAGCTCAAGTGGCTCCAAAAATCCTCGGAGAGAGATGACTGCGATAACAGCGGCAGTAGCGAGAGCGTAGGGTAGCGTACATTCGAGATCCGAGGTGCGGACAGACGGGCTTTGACCTTCACCGCGGAGCGGTTGCTATAATAAGAGGGCAAAATCATTCGAGCGCTCTTATCTTCGGGAAAGCTATTCTTCAGCTTGCAAGAGCACTCGTAGCCTAAAGTGGTCGTCGTGCACACGAAGGTGTAGTCCAGAAGGATCGATAGTTAGATCTATTTTGCACAAGTCTAATTACACGGATCAGAACTTGCTGCATTTGACAAAAGAATAACGTACTCCACAAGCGAGCCGGTCACTCAATTTTACACCAAAAATTAAGATTTTTGCACCTTAATAACTCTACAACCAGAGAATAGAATTGTCTAAAACTTGAAATACTATACTGCATCTACGTAAAGGTCAATTCTATAGAAGCGCTAGGATCCTGTAACGTACCTCACAAGCGAGCTGGCCACACAAGCGAGCTGGCCACCTGCGCCAAGACCCCACCAAACATACTATTGCGCATAGTATAATCGCGATGAGCCAACAACCAGACAATCTACTACCTTCAAAAGATGCTCGACTACAGCTTGCTCTTGAGGCTATCAAACGCGACGCGACGCTATCCCAGAGACGTGCTGCAGCTATCTACAACGTCTCTCGAGCAACACTCAGTAATCGCCTTGCTGGAACACCTTATCGACGCGATTGCACGCCCAACTCAATAAATCTCCTTAAGACAGAGGAGGATGTAGTTACTCAGCATACCCTTGACCTCGACGCGCGAGGATTTCCGCCCCGGCTTGCTGCTGTGAAGGATATGGCTGATTCTTTGCTGGCTGAGCGTCACCGTGATCCTGTTGGCCAGAACTGGGCTGCAAACTTTGTCAAACGTCGCCCTGAGCTCAAGGTCAAATTCAATCGCAAATATGACTATAAGAGAGCTCTCTGCGAGGATCCTGATATTATACAAGGCTGGTTTCGGCTTATAGAGAACATGAAGGCTAAGTATGGTATCCTTGATGACGACACCTACAACTTTGACGAGGCTGGCTTCATGATGGGCATGATATCAACTGGAGCAGTAGTCACTAGTTCTGAGCGTCGAGGACGGCCAAAGAGCGTTCAGCAGGGCAATTGAGAGTGGACTACAGTGATCCAAGGGATCAATGCGATGGGCTGGTCGATCCCACCCTTCATCATCTTCTAGGGCAAGCACCACCTCTCAAGCGTAGATCGCATAAAAGGAAGCGTATACAGCAGCAGGGTATCTTAACGATTGAGGAGGGCGTACGACTGACGACCCTTAAGGAGTTTGAGGCGCGTAGTGATGGGAAGAAGGCAAAGAAGAGGGTGCGCGTTGAGGCAGGTGAGCCTAGCCAACGACGCTATGGACGCTGCGGCGAGGCAGGGCATAACGCACGTACGTGTAAGCAAGAAGTATTAGTAGATTCTGAGTAGAATAGCCTATTACGATTCTTAATTACTATCCTTGACGGTGCTCTACGGTCATGTACAGTACTGATTTTGGTAGGGTCTTGGCGCAGGTGGCCAGCTCGCTTGTGTGGCCAGCTCGCTTGTGAGGTACGTTATCAGTCGCACCGGAGTTATTAAACAAAAATCAAAATACAGGGATTATTTTAGCGTACTTTCTAATAACTCTACACACGTTAAGGATAGAGCTTAGATCTCCAGGGCAACTGATCTTGACATAGGTAAAGCATAGCATTTTGATTTTTAGACAATTCTATCATCTGGTTGTGGAGTTATTAAGGTGCAAAAATCTCAATTTTTGGTATAAAATTGAGTGACCGGCTCGCTTGGGTGACCGGCTCGCTTGTGGAGTACGTTATGCGCCATTGAATAATTGATTGTTAGCTTGTATTGAGAAAGAATGACTCTCTCAGTCATGGCATGTAAGTGTGTAGATTGGAGTCTGCTCTACTCAGGGGCTAAATACAGGATTATCGGTCACGTGGTGCTAGCCTGATTAGGACAGTGCAATTCCACTTTCCAACAGCTTGTAGATTTCGCTTGGAATGCAGATGGCAGGGTTGCAGCGAGTCAAACGGGACTCCTATATGAGATGCATTGCAGGCAATGCTCAAAACTACTCCAAACATCTCCTGTGGCTCAGCTCGGGCTGCAGCGATCTTTTCGACATCGAGGCTGCAACAAGATGATGCGATTGAGAGACCGAGATGCTGGCACTCTGGTGGGTTTTGTCATGTCCACGAAGTTGCTTGCATGACCTCCTTTTCAAAGCGACATAACTACGCCAGATCAGTTATCTGCCTGCTAAATACATCTTAGGCTGTTGAAATGAAGGATGAACAAAACAAAAGGCTAGCGCCGATGACGCGTTGTGAAGGAGAGGAAGGGGGGTGGCTGAGATAACGCCACTAAGGGCCATGCACGTCAGTCTGAGCACACAAGTGCCGTTGAACGTAATATGTACAACGTTTCGCAGGGCCAAAAAACTTTACAGACGTTGTCGATCTGCGCAGTAATCATTTGGCATCGATTTTGAGCAAACACTCGAGCTATTCGATGCATTACGTCGCCAAGGCTGCTTGGCTCACCCCTCCTTTTAGAGCTTCCAAGGTTCTGTTTACCTCGACCTGATGCAAACTTAGAGCCCAACCTTGGAACCACACCCTCACCATCACAACGTTTTGCTCCTTCTGCAATGATGTCCGCTCACGCAGGCTTAGCAGCCAATTGCACACAGCCGAATGGTCATGCTTCATACCAGGCGACATCATCCTACCACGAATGAATATGTACAGGCATGTCTCGCGCCTGCCTTCATGCCTCCAACACACGCTACATGACTCAGGGCTGTGAACGTCCATACAGTGTCCCCCCTGAACGGATCGTTAGCCTGCGGTTCGGTGACAAGGGAGGTACTGGGGTTCTGAGCCAGTATAATTTTTTTGGTTGGCTGTTATACCTGGTGTTACCCATATCACGCGAAGGAAGGCTAACGATCCGTTCAGGGGGGGACACTGTATACTTTCTTATCCGAGAATGGAGATGAGAGCGGATGATCTGCACGCCAACGCCACGAGGCGCTCTCGGAAACTCACATCCGGAGACCACTCCGGTACTAGCGCAGATCCAATATGCGGGGATAACGACCACGAGCGCGGTGCCGCGGCACTTTTCGAGATGTCGATAGTCGTCGCCTTACCCTTTGGAGACCTGGGTGCGACTCGCCATACCGGAGAGTTGCCTTTAGTTTCGAAGCAGGAAAAGATCGTCCCCACCTTAGATGTCAGGAGGATAAGTGCCGTATGTCATCTGTTCTCCAGGTTGATTGATTGGACACTTGGTGCCGTTGTCTTCCAATTCAGATCGTCAAGTCAATATGTCGACCACTGAGAGACTCGCCGAGGGCGGATGGAAGATGAACGGGATGTACCAGGTAGGTGTGACCCTTCACTGTGGACGAGATGAGTCTATAAGTTGAAGATGCTCCTGCCGTAAAGCTTGCTTGCCCATCAAGATCGCCCCCTGTCACTACAATTATGAAATTCACATCACAGTTTTTCGTAGCCGGCCTGGCGCCTCTCGCTCATGCATTTCCTGCCATGATGTACGAAGCAGCGGCGGCCGATCCTGCTATTGAAGCTCGCGCCAAGGAGTTGGCTAAGATGCTTGAGGCTCGTCAGGCTGGTGCCGACGCAGCTACAGCGCTCTTCGAGCCCATCAACACATTCAATGCTGCGAAGCAGTACATTGATGTCAGCGCAGGCAGTGGCCATGAGTACGTGCCTCCTGGTTCTGGGGACCTCAGAGGGCCCTGCCCTGGACTCAATGCATTTGCAAACCATAGTAAGCTTGACTGCACAAAAAAGAACCGAACGATCACTGACAGTCCTTCAGACTTCATTCCACACAACGGTTATGCCACAGTCACGCAATACATCGACGCAACCATGAAGGTTGTCGGTATGGGAACCAATCTAGCTTTGTTCCTCTCGGTACTCGGCGGTGCACTTGACGGTGATCTCTTGTCATGGTCCATTGGCGGTACGCCTTCCCTTGCGCAGGGTGGTGTTACAGGAATCCTGGGCAATGGGCTCATTGGCTCGCACAATAAGTACGAAGGCGATGCCTCTCCAACAAGGCCTGATCTGTACGAGGCTGGTAACAACTACAAGACGGTTACCAGTCAGTTCCAGGACCTCATCAACCACTCGCCCGGTGGTCAAGTCACTCTTGACTCCCTCACAGCCTTCCGCTCCGACCGCTTCGACACCCAAATTCGCAACAACCCCAATTTCTTCAATGGACCTTTCTCAGGTATACTCGTGCAGCCCGCCGCTTATACCTTCATTTATCGTTTCATGGCAAACCACAGTGCTGAGAACCCAGATGGTCTGCTCAGTTACGAGACCATCCAGTCGTGGTTTGGTGTCCAAGGCACCAACGGCAACTACAACGCGGTGCAGGGCACCGAGCGCATCCCCACGAACTGGTACAGGCGTGCTCTCGAGTACCCATATGAGACCGACTATTTCCTCGCTGACGTTGTGAATGCTGCCGCTCTTCACCCCAAGTTCCTCGACGTCGGCGGCAACACTGGCAAGACCAACTCCTTCGCTGGCGTCGATGTCGCCAACATTACTGGCGGGCTATTCAACTCGGCAGATCTCTTGAAGGGGAACAATCTTGGCTGCTTCGTATACCAGCTCTCATCGCAGGCTAAGCCTGACATTCTCCTGGGCGCATTGAACAAACTCACCGATGCTATCGGTAGCATTATTGGTCCCCTCAGCTGCCCGGAGCTCAGAGCGATCGATACCAAGCAACTCCAGCAGTTCCCTGGCTACAAGCAGAAGGCAGTCTACGGTTAGAGTTGCCAGGAGTGTCACAGCTTGTGACTATAAAACGATCATAAACCACCATAAACGAATCTCCGCATACAATCTATACAAGCATAGTAAAAATAATAAAGTACAATTTATACAGTGGTGCCAGTCTAATCACCTCAAATTAATCAGATGTTGTTTTTCCCCATACATCCGTAACGCTGCCATGGCCACTAAGTACTCTAAATTTATCCAGACAGATAATTGTCGCGTGATGCACCCTCGTAACAGCTTTTTACCGGCTGTACTCTTGGGAATTTGAAATCGTGGGCCAAGTGCCGGTTCTTCGATCCAGAACGATATTAAGTCCTCGGGACCCTTCGGTTATTTGCAGTCAAAGTAAATTCACCCGTCTGGTCAAATAATTTGAAGCAACACCTGAAACATCATCACCACGACAATGAAATGTTCAGGATGAGAAATCCAGGGCCAGAGCTTGAATATGTGGGTCTTGCGCGTTGCGAGAGAGACATCAATGTTCTGATGCCGTATTGCGAAACACATTAAGAATAAGCTAGAATCACCAATAGAGGCGGTCTAATAGTGTTATCATTCCCACCATCTTCAACCCAACAGGTGCCAGCCATATGCGGAAAGCAATCTGACTGTGGCTTTCATATGGACAAGGGCAAGACGAGGTCTGACTATGGCACTGCTATACTTGGACATGAACCAACGGCAAGCTGATATGGCAACACGTGCAGGGCTAAGCCTAGCACAACTGTGGCCACAGCCTCAAGCATCGTTTTCGCAGCCTTCTTTTGTCAAAACACTGATGAGCCAAGGCAAACGGCTTAAATAAATCAGAAGCCAAGTGTTCTTGTCCCAGATCGAGAGACTGTTTGTCATATCGCATAATACTGTTATTGAGTCAATCCTCACCGCTACCAAGATGTACAAAACGGAGGCCGGCGAGAAGAAGTTTAGCTTCACACGATTCATGTCCAATGCAATTCCAAATATTGCAGGTGCACCTCAAGACGTAGAGCTATCAACTCGTGCGCAAGATATTGCCTTCATGCACCAACTAGGCGAACCCGATCCGCTTGTCCTGTCTCCGCAGGTGTTCTATCACGCCGGCATTACCTCTGCAACAAAGACATCAGCTACGATCCACAAAGCTCTGCTAAAGAACGGCGTTTTGGAGCTGGGTTCCCCCACGGTGCATACGGAAAAGATCACGAAACATTTCGCGAATCAAGTGCCTGGAATTACAAGCCACGCGCAAAAGAAACTCATCAACTTCCTGTTTTTCTGGAAAGAGGAGAGCTGGCGCTGGAAGAAGCTGATCGGCGAATTAGAGGAGCTGAAAATTGTCATTGCTGAAGAGAAAGGAAGTGGAAGAAACTTCGGGACGTATGAGAAGCGACTTGCTGAGGTGGAAGGAGAGATGAGACTGCGACCGAGTTTGAGATCGCAACAGGCGCAGGAGACGGAGGGGCTGCCGGGCTATGTGCAGAAGTAGGACGGATGGGATGATGAGAGCTCAAAGATTGAGCGAGAGCAATGATACCAATCTGTGGTTAGCGTCAAGTTCGCGGTGGTTGACTGCTGCTGGCGAGGAAGCCACATCTATGATGTCACGTGAGCTTGTCCGCTTTCGGCTAGTGCTTGGACTGTGCAATTTGCACAATTTTCTACCCTTGCTACCTGCCGATCGCGTTATCATCTGTGCAATAAAGCACCTCGACTCCCAGGATCCGACTCGAAGGGTGTTAGCAACGACCTTGAGCTGTACGCCGAGAAACAACCCTCAGCGCGAGCTTTTGTTCTGGAGGCGTCTTCAACACAGTCACGAGCATGACGAAAGACTGGGATGCGTTCCAAGATGAGATCAAAGAGCTCTCTTTCAACCAGAGGAAGCCCCTGGAAGAGGTCAAGGAATTGATGGAGAATAAGTACAAATTCAGAGCTTCGTAAGCTTACGCGATGCCAAAGGTTTGGCATGTTCTCACATCAATGCAGAACAAGAGCGTACCGCATGAAGCTGAAAGAATGGGGTCTTATGCGCCAGAAATATCGACGACCGCGTCCGGATCAATCACGGGCTAACAGCTCTGGTCGCGAAAAGGATGACGACGAGCACAGAGCTTCTTCAGCAACGGCCGGGCCCATGTCAATCGAGCCCGAATCGTTGGAACAACGGACCAAGTCTGGCTGCTGGCAAGTTGTGAGCAGTAGCAAGCTCGCGACCGCTGAGCCCACCCTTATGGGTCTGCTTAGCCAGGAGACCAAGTATGTGTCACGAAAGACTGCACTTCACGCAGACTAATGCAGTAAGCCTGCAACCCACAATCGAGATACTCACGTGGCTGCAAGACTCGCCAGTCGTTTCAAGCAATCTCCTAGACATGATTGGCTGCGTTCTTGATAACGAATGCGAGAAGCTCGAGAAGCTCCTGATGGAAAACGTGAATGAAGTGAACAAGCCAATCGGCATGCCGTTCGAGTCAACCACCAGCCGCTTCTATGACCACCCAGCTATGGACCATATGGTTATCATGCAGCATCCTCGCCAGACCCTGCTCGACATCGCATGCGGGATGCCGAATGGACCCGTTGTTTGGGTTCTTCTTTCGTACGGTGCCAAAGGCTCAACGCATCCATTAGGCACCGATCTCGCCCTGCACAACGCCATCAAAAACGGGCGGCATTACACTGTTCAGGCACTGCTTGTACCCGGTCGGTCGGACGTTAACGGCGTTCCTGACAAGCGATGGAGTCCACTTTTGCAGGCCGTGTTCTGGACTGGGCCCGAGGTCGTCAATGTACTGCTGAAGCGAGGAGCGAGAGTGGACGACCCTGGGCCCTCTCCAACCAGTCTGGGACTGCACACTGCTTTGCAGTTGTGTCTAGAGCGCAGATCTCGCGAATACAGCGATGAGGCGGTGCGGTCTCAATGCAATGGGAATTTGAAGTCATTGCTGAATGCTGGAGCAAGCATCCATTTTCCTCCGCCGGAGGGGTCTTTTGCGTCTCCCTTTGAGATGTTCATAGAACCGTGGCAAAGTCAAGATCATTGGAACATGAAGCTGAGTTTGGTAGAGATCGACTGCCTTGGAAAATTCGTCGAACAAGGTGCAGATCTCGCGGCTAGGTTTGTCGGTTGCCCCTGTGCTGCGCAAATGGGCGACAGCTTCGCCCACCAGGTCATTTGGCATTCTTCTCGGGTCGTTTCGCGGCGCGTGTTGGATAATTTCTCTGCAACCGCCCCATCCAGCGGAAGTTTCCTCCTTCATGAGGTAGTCGGTGCTTGTTCAGACGCAAACAGGCATCTACCCGAGATCTTAAAAGACGTTGAAGTGCTGTTAAAAGGCGGCGTAGATCCCAATGTTGTCCCTGGTTTCGGGACTAGCCCACTGAGGAAGTGCATTGAGCTAAGCCAGCCCGCTGACATCGCAGCCATAGTGCAGAAACTGCTCGACGGTGGCGCAGACCCCGAATACGTAGACGAGGAAGGGATGCAGCCATATGTTGTGGCAGCATCTAATCTTGAAGACCCCTTGCGTTCAGAAGTTCTCGAAGCAATGCTTGCGAAGATGCGTGGACGACACACCAGAACCAAGGACAACGTACCGGGCAGATGGAA
Organism: Lizonia empirigonia; assembly: GCA_009982855.1. Taxonomy (NCBI): domain Eukaryota; kingdom Fungi; phylum Ascomycota; class Dothideomycetes; family Pseudoperisporiaceae; genus Lizonia; species Lizonia empirigonia. The sequence continues at coordinate 72,036 of JAADKA010000035.1, read as the reverse complement.
AGACGGAATTTTTCCAATTCCGGAACATCCGTCCTTACAGCAAGTCGAACTCTGTATGAAACCAAACAGCGACTTCGGGAACTCGATGCAGGAGATGGTTCCAGCAGACGTCCAACCCGCTTTCCGGCGCGCATACCTCGCCGTCATCAGCGATCGCCTCATAAAATCAATCACAAAACAAGCCGTATCCAGCCTCAGCGAACGAAACAAATGGGAACTAATGTCCGTCCTCGCGCTGCGGAATGTCGCCAGACTACACGACTACTCCTTCCCCCAAGCGCTCGTCATCTCCCTGCTCGACTTCCCACGAATCCGCACCGCAGACCTAGAACGCACCACGCCACCTCCCGCGCCCCACGACTCCACCAGCTCCGAAAGCACGACCCCCTCCCCCCCAGACTCCACAATGACAGGCCCACTCCCCGCCTTCCCCCCCTTCCAGCTCAACACAGCCGCCTCATCGACACTCCCCCGCCCGCCCCCTGCCGCTCGCCCATCCCACCCCGCGGACCCCAGCACCGACGCGTTTGTCGGCGACACGACGCAGATCCGCTGGCGGGATCCCGAGGCGAAGCGGGCGCCGGGCGACACGGCGAAAGCTGTGGCGAAAGTGCTGCAGTATAAGTGTGTGACTTGTGCTGATGGGCGGCTGTTGACGGGGGTTGAGATACGGAGGCATTGGTTGGAGCATGTGCATGCGGCTGGGTGTGAGGAGGGTGGTTGTGAGGAGGGTGGTTGTGCGAGGAGGTTTTGTAGGGAGGGGAGGGGGAGGGGGACGGAGCGGGGGTGTCAATTTCATTTGTTCACAGGGAGTATTTGAAATGACATACTATGTCTGTCCAAGCCCTGGAGGATGCAAGCAGAGGTTCGCAACTAAGGTACGAGCAATGGGACGGGAGGTTTGCGTGTATCTCCCACCAGCATAGGGTGAAGTATACCCCCACTCGCTCAACAGCGAGGAATTCAACAAGCCAGCGACGCGAGTCTCCAGAGCAATCTTCTTGAACTTGATATCCCGATTTGTCACAACATATACCCATGCCGAGCAGTTCTCGACGTCCTTGCCACTCCTTAACGTCTCACAATCCACACTCTAAACCCAAATACACCACGCTTCTGCCTCCCAAGCCTGTAAACTAGCCCCTGAAAGACATGCAGAACACCAAGCTTTTCAACTGATATTGTCTATGACAGCTACTCTACCAGATCCGCATTCACCTACATGAACACACACATTACATTGCATAACCAACCCAATCCAGACGCCCCCTCCCCCCCTGCGGCAGAGGCATCACAATCGCCGAACTCCAAGAGGCGGACATACTATCACTCCCATGCATAACGTGTCTCAAGCAGGCATTCCAGTCCGTATGTGCGTTAACCGCCCAGCGATAGGTAAAGGTGACACAACCCCAAAACCCGGCCTCAATCTTCCAGTAACGTGGTTCACCACCGAGTGGGCCAGCAAACCACACCAAAGCGCCTACGCAGCGACGTAGCGCAACACCACAACAAATTACTCTATTTCTACCTTGCAGGTGCGGGAGTTATGCCCAACCTCGCTGCAACGGCCGCAGCGTCTCTCTGCGCGCACCCTCTTCGCAGGCGTCTCGCCCTCCTCACGACTACCACCCTCCTTTTCAGCAATCAGGTCAGATACCTCACCAACTGTAAGAGTCTCCTCTGCGCGTATATACCGCCTTTTACGGGTTTTGCTCTTTGTAAGCGTATCAACAGCGTCTCGAAGGCGGCCTATTTCCTCCTGCACCAACACCATATTATAAGCTATCTGCTGAGCGCCTTTACTTAGCTGCTTGACCTGCTCATCTAATGAACAACAACCCAGTTGCGAGGTAGACCAGTGAACCAGGAGGAGATAAGGACCTTGCCTGCAAAGATGAGGAAGGGTGGGATAATGCGCCCCGTCGCAGCGACGCCTTGGACCAGGGTAACCCACTCGCGATCGCCAGGCTGTAGTTTCTTCTGTTTCCCAGGTTTCTCTGAGCCTGTAACAACAAGCTGAGAGGATATCTTGCCCATCATGAAGCCAGACTCATCAAAGTTCCAGGTGTCCTCATCTACGATACCATACTTCGCCTTCATCGATTGAACCAGGCTGAACCAGGGCCGGATAACCGCTGGGTCTTCGCAGGCAGCTCGCTGGCGATGGTACGGACGACTCCATGGCGTGCGCAGCTCAGGTGTACGCGCGATAAACCTATCAACCCAGTTCTTGCCTGTAGGCTTCCCGCCACGCTCTCGCAGCAGTCTATCAGCCATAGCTCGTACGTGTAGCTTCGAGGGCGGTACGCCACGTAGACTCTCGTCAAGTATCCGCTGTATAATCACCTCCTCTTCTAGCTTTGTAAGGCGCTTTGAATTCGGCTCGCAATCGCGTCGATAGCGTTTCCCGTCGCGTCGGTGTTGCACAGTTGTTCGAGGGACGTTGTAGATAGCTGCAGCGCGTCTTTCACTTTGGAACTGGTTTGATTGGATATCAGAGATAGCAAGCTGTATATCAGCTTCAGTATAGGTTCTGGGAGCTTTGCGTTGTTGCGACATTACGTGTTGTTGTCGCGAAGGCGCTTTGGTGGGGTTTGCTGGCCCACTCGGTGGGGTGGCCCGCTCGCTGGTGAACCACGTTAATAATAACGTTGGTAAGGAGTCTACCTCCTAGTAAGGTACCGAAACTTTACACTACGCGCCTTTTGCGGTTCCCAACATTATATTCGTCGTACGTAGGGCGAAACTCGGTGCGAGTCTGACTGCGAGTTTGCGTCAGGCCCAGGTCTCTTTCGTGAAGGTTGGCCACCCCTTGCTTCCCTGCAGTTACCTTACCAATTCACCTCAACGATCGGTCCCTTGTATATCTTCCTCCCACGGATGAAGTACCACAAGATTGCAAACAAGACTGTTCCACCGAAGGTGACGGAGCTGAAGTTCATCGATTCGGCCGTAACCTCAACCGAGCCTGGCCAAAAAGAGAAGAACCACATCACCAATAGGTATACGCAAGCAAACAGGTTGTTTGCCACACCCAATGCGCCGGGAAACCTCCAAGGTCCCCATCGTAATGTCGCGGGACCGACTACCGCAGCGCGCTCGTCGTAAGGTTTGATACCCTGGAGTCGTCGCCAAAGAAGCAAGGAGCAGACAATGAGATATGAAGCGTAGAGACCACCGATACTGAGGTTGACGATGTTGCTGAATGCCACGTATGAGCCAAGCGCGATGAAGGACAGAAGCATCGAGACAAATGCCGTAATTGCAACCGTGTTGACAGGGATTAGGGTTTGAGGGTGAAGCTCGTGCCTCTGTCAGCTTTAAGCCCGCTCTCCAAGTTAGGGATGATTACCTTGGTGACTTGTCCTGAGAACGGCACGGCATTGTCCCTGGCAAAGGACCATAATTGTCGGGAGGTTGCGGCCATGAGACCAACCAAGCAGCAGACGCCGAGAACCCACATGACCATGGCCATGGTTGCTGCACCAGCAGCAGATCCTGTACCCTTAAGAAACACATAGAGATATGCATACCCAAGCGTTGCTGAAGATTCCACCACGTCATTTAGGTCTCCAAGGCAGAACAAATATGCAACCAACATTGCAAGTCCCAGGGCACCATTCAGCAACACACTGATCTGAATAGCTCGTGGAACCACTTTAGACGCGTTTTTGACTTCTTCAGCCATCTAGGTTACGATTAGCGAGTCCTCCGAGTGCGACCTTGGTTGGACTTACGTGGACACACGAGTCGACACCTGAAGACGTTAGTAGGGTAGCTTCATCATTCTATTCCTGACTTATATGACGACTTACCGACGAGAGCAAAGACGGAAGAAGGCAGTCCAACCATGAACGAGAGTGCCTGCGTTGACCTGTTGTCACAAACAGTGTGTTAGCGTATGTAGTGCATGCCCGTGTCAACGTGGGCACGTTACCAGCCTCCGGTATTCACGAAGGTAGTGAAAATCGAAGCGTCGTTATGATCCGAAAGATAGACCAGTGGAATCAAGATTGCAAAGAATCCTAAGATGTGCAGGATCAAAATTAAACCTTCGAAATGGGCAAGAGTTTTGCTACCAACAGTGTTAATAATAACCGCAAATGCAAGTACCGCCCACCCGAGAAGCATTGCCTGATAGGGCTTGGGAGAGTAATCTGTGTTCAAAATCAAGATAGTACTTTGCAGGACAGTCCCAGCCAGGTAGGCTGAGGAGGCAGTGGTTGCTTGCCACCCAATTAATGTGACCCATCCCGTTATAAAGCTGAGGAAATTTCTGTACGATTCCGGCGCAAGGATAGCGACCCAGCTGTATGGACATTAGCAAGCGTGCTTTCATGCCCTTCAAATGAGTACATACTGATACTGCCCGCCTGCAGTAGGCGCCATGGAAGCTAGTTCAGAGAGGACCGTGTAGATTGACATGGACCCGATCCATATCAAGATGTATCCCCAGAAAACACCGGCTGGGCCACCATTTAGGAGACTTGGAGTTGAAACTCTACAATTTCGTCAGCAAGACATTCTTTGTACAACATCTGGCCTGTTTCTTCCGTCAGACTCACTGTAATATTCCTTCCCAAGTTACCAAAACTGTGCAAGAAAACCCGAGGATCTGCATAAAGCCGAAGCTCCTCTTCAAGACCGGCTTCTTGCCCAATCTCATGAGATCTCTCTCATCTCGAGTGCAGCTTCCACTGTCGCCTTCTTCAGCGATAGAAGCGGCTCCCATGGTCTTTGTTTGGGTTTTGAGTTCCATCCTCCTGGGAACCAAGTTCAATGCAAAATTAGATTTCGAAGATGGTGTACCAGGCGTCGAGAAAAGAGTTCATCTATGGACATTTATGGACTCAGATGGCGCTGCACTGCGTAAGCGACGCTGGTCCCGACTGCCCCACCGTTTCTGTCCACTAAGCGCATTCAGCACTCGCATATGGCACCCCAAGCAGCACGGGCCACAGCTACGCCGCAGCAACGGTTGTTGAGAGATTGCATTCGCCAACTCCTGCGGCGTGGGTTTCGAATGGCCTGATCAAATCGAGCAACCTTCCTCGTCTTTGCGACACTCCGGCTTGGGTAGCAATCGTTTCAGTCCTTCATGCACACTGCGTATCTTACCTTCTTAGGCGAGCGTCCGGATACAATCATTGGGTTTGCGCTGAAATCTGTGCCTCTTTCTTGCAGAAGACTAATTACCGCGGAACAGAAGAATTGCTTCGGCATCTGTGCTGCTTTGAGATGTGTTTGTGCGCATCGCTATCCAAAGTTCTCCTTGCGTACACGAAACAAGTCCCAGGTTCTCGTTCCTCTGTGTTAACCAACATCTGTGATGGTACCATGCTGCCGGGGCTCACAATGACGGCGAGATCGTCGTTCGCATGAGGAAGCTTCTTATCAGGCCAGTGCGGGATCTTCCTACGACCGTGCTTCCTACAAGGATCCGATAGATACATAGGCTTCATGTTACTTATCTATTGTACAGGACACTTTATTGTAATGTGACACTCATTCGTCTGGTACCCACAGACACTGACCATAATGCTTGTTCAACGCAAGACCATGATTGTAGGAAAGCGCCCTGCAGTTCACGAAGGTCATTCTGCGCCCTTGATCCAGGTTCTGGCCTGGCTGTTTCTTGCCTTCTCATCCCTATCTATTATTACACATTTTGCGACGAAGAAAGCTTTATCCAGACCTTTAACAAGGGCTGACTTTATTCTACTGGCAGCGCTTGTAAGTACAGGATCAAAGTCCTTTGGCATCAAGTGTCTCACTCAATCTTTACAGGTTCTGTCTGTGGGACAGGCGGCCGCCTTCCTTTGTCCTGCTGGTCAGTCGATTGGAAATTCGCAGAGTGGATTGTCCGAGGCCACTGTTATGCAGGCTTGGAAGGTAAATAGATCAACAAGTTTACAGAGACAAATACTTACAACTGCAGGCTTTGTACAGTGGCGAGATACTCTCATTGCTCACGCTCGTGGCCGCTAAAGGCTCGCTGCTGGTACCATTCACGACGATAACGCCCGTAGTCAAGCATCAGAGGATGATGTACCTAGTATGCACGGTCACTGTGCTCTGGGGCCTCAGCGGCGTGCTCATGATCGCCTTTCAGTGCCCTTCACCGAATAGATGGGACATTACGAACCCGAGTTGTATGGATATTGTAAGCTCTGCTCAACCATCCCAGAGTTTTTACAAACACTCACTGGACGCAGCGTGCTATCCGGACATACAACGCTGTCATGAACATCATTACCGATCTTGCGCTCGCGACTGTACCTACGCTGATGATCTTACCGCTGCAGATCAGTTCTGAAAGACGGCTTACTCTTTTGACAGGTTTTTGGAGCCGAGTAATGTATACGCACCTAGTCTAAAACATACCTATTGGGGCATGATCGCTAACGCAGTTGTTGGCAGCGTCGTCGCAGCGTCCGCCGTTCAAATTGGATACATCCACGTTCTTCCAACAAGCAACGATCTCCTTAATTCAATCTGGCGTGTTGTTATTTGCGGACAAGTGGTACAAGTCACGAGCATCATGTCATGTATCATACTCTTCCTGAAGCCATTCCTCCTCAGTCTCGAGTCGGGCTTCCTGAGTGCGAACAAGGTAACTCGTTCTACTACATCTGCATACGATTCGGCAGGGAACACGGGTCATCCACTGAGTTATATCAGGATTGGCAGCCAGAAGGGTCCTAACTGGTCCAAAAGAGCAGGCCAGCAGAGCGACATTTGGGTAACAAAGGATGTAGTTATCGAGAGACAGCCACGCTCAGCGCAAGTTGGGTAATTACGATAGCAACTAGATAACGTACTCCACAAGCGAGCCGGTCACCCAAGCGAGCCGGTCACTTAATTTTACACCAAAAATTGAGATTTTTGCACCTTAATAACTCCACAACCAGATGATAGAATTGTCTAAAAATCAAAATGCTATGCTTTACCTATGTCAAGATCAGTTGCCCTGGAGATCTAAGCTCTATCCTTAACGTGTGTAGAGTTATTAGAAAGTACGCTAAAATAATCCCTGTATTTTGATTTTTGTTGGAAAGTGGAATTGCACTGTCCTAATCAGGCTAGCACCACGTGACCGATAATCCTGTATTTAGCCCCTGAGTAGAGCAGACTCCAATCTACACACTTACATGCCATGACTGAGAGAGTCATTCTTTCTCAAAGATTTTTGTTTAATAACTCCAGTGCGACTGATACAGGATCCTAGCGCTTCTATAGAATTGATCTTTACGTAGTGTTACGATCTTCGAAAGGACAGGCGCCGATAGGAAGCGGGGCAGAGCTGCGGACGGCAGCGCTACGGATGTCAGCGCTACGGATGTCAGCGTGCCACGGGTCACGTGACGCTGCAACCATCACGCCAAGGCCAAACCATCTCAGGCTTGGCGAGATGGCTTGACCATCAGAGATGGCTGAACCATCTTGGATTCTAACAGATGGCATGGCTGCCTGTGATGGCAGTGCATATTTCTTACGTATATAAACAGTAGGAACACAACTCTTACAGTTCGTGTTCAACCTCGTCAATCAAGTTGTCTTTGGAATCTCAACCTGCCCTCGAGCCAGATAGTACCCTCTATACTACTCAGTGCAACCCCTATCATCACGAGCTTTGCTTAGGTGATAACCCTACCGATCCAGATACCTTACTCATCCCCGAGAACCAATAGAATCAGTGCTTACGGTCTTTGACTAAAGTACTACTTCAACACGTAGATGCAGCATAGTATTTCAAGTTTTAGACAATTCTATTAACGTGGTTCACCACCGAGTCGCCAACCCCACCGAGTCGTCAGCTCTCCCCCACCAACACGCCTGCGCGGCAACAACGCGTAATGTCTCAACAACGCAACGTGCAAAAGTCCTATAATGAAGGAGACATTTACCTTGCTATCTCTGATATTAAATTAAAGCAAATTCTAAGCGAAAATCGCGCTGCAGAGATCTACAACGTCCCCCGAACAACAATCCGAGACCGACGCGCTGGACGACGCGCCCGACGCGACTGCGAGCCAAACTGCAAGAGCCTGACAAAGCTAGAGGAGGAGGTGGTTATACAGCGTATACTTGACGAGAGTCTACGTGGTGTACCACTCTCGAAGGCACACATACGAGATATGGCGGATAGACTGCTGGGAGAGCGCGGAGGCAACCCTACTGGCAAGAACTGGGTTGATAGGTTTATTAAGCGTACTCCTGAGCTGCGAACGCGATGGAGCCGTCCGTACGATCGCCAGCGAGCTGCCTGCGAAGACCCAGCGGTTATCGAGCCCTGGTTCAGCCTGGTTCAATCGGTGAAGGCAAAGTACGGTATCCTTGATGAGGACACCTGGAACTTTGATGAATCAGGCTTCTTAATGGGCAAGATCACGTCTCAGCTTGTAGTGACAGGCTCAGATAAGCCTGGGAAAGCAAAGAAACTACAGCCTAGCGATCGCGAATGGACTACCCTGATACAAGCTGTCGGCGCGACAGGGAAGCGCATCCCACCCTTCATCATCTTCGCTGGCAAGGTCCTAATCTCTACCTGGTTTGAGCTGGGTATACCACGCGACTGGGTTATCCAAGTTAGTCCAAATGGCTGGACAAGCAACGATCTAGGGGTTGACTGGCTTAAACACTTTAATACGCATGCAAAGTCTGTAGGAGCGTACAGGCTGCTCATTATTGACGGCCACGAAAGCCATTGCTCGCTTGCTTTCCAGGACTACTGCAAGGAGAACAAGATTATCGCTCTCTGCATGCCATCTCACTCATCGCACTTGCTGCAGCCTCTTGACGTCGCCTGCTTTGCGCCGTTGAAGCGCTCTTATGGCGACAGCATCTCAGCCTTGGCGCGCAACCACATCCACTACATCAGCAAGGAAACCTTCCTACCAGCCTTTAAAGCTGCCTACGACCTGACATTTACTGAGGAGAACGCTCGCGCAGGGTTTAGAGGCGCTGGATTAGTTCCATTTAACCCAGATGCAGTGTTGTCGAAGCTTGATGTGAGATTGCGCACGCCAACTCCACCACAGCGCGACGACGCCGCGTGGGAGGCGAAGACGCCGCGCAACGCCAAAGAGCTAGAAGCTCAGACTACGCTCATTCAACAGAGGATGCAAAGGCGCTCAGGTTCCTTAGCGAGCTCCCTTGATGAGCAGGTACGACAGCTGAGTAAAGGCGCGCAGCAGATAGCGCATAATATGGTGTTGCTGCAGGAGGAACAGGCGCGTATGCGAAGCGCAATTGAAGAGCTTACAAAGCGCAAGGGCCGGAAAAGGCGGTATGTACGGGTAGAAGAGACCTTAACAGTTGGCGAGGTATCAGACTTAATTGCTGAGAGGGAGGGTAGTAGTCGTAAGGACGGCGAAACGCCTGCAAAGAGGGTGCGCGCTGAGAGGCACTGCAGCCGTTGCGGCGAGGTTGGGCACAATTCCCGCACCTGTAGGGTAGAAATAGAGGATGCAGATGATAGCGAAGAATCTGAAGTATAATCTACTGTAGTGTATAGTAAAAAAGATTGTTGTGGTGTTGCGCAGCGTTGCCGCGCAGGCGTGTTGGTGGGGAGAGCTGACGACTCGGTGGGGTTGGCGACTCGGTGGTGAACCACGTTAGATGCAATTTTTGATGATATTGATCGTTGTGCTTTTCCCCACCGTGTTCGGCTGGTTCTAACTTCTTCGCTAGTGTGCCAAGCTAGGTGTTCCCTGCTCGATTATACAGATCCGACCTCACTATAGCTCGTTCTATCTGACACCTGTATTCAGCTCTTCCACTCACTAAGCCAATACAATCAAGTTTCTTCCCCATTGACAGGTAGGATGCTCTCTGAATACCACAGATGCGCTGCTGCCAGATTGTCTCTTCTCAGTCAGTAAGTCAAAAAGTTGGTCGCACTTGGGTTGTGCCGCATAGCGATGACGTTATTCCCACTGTGGCTAGCCTGCACAAGTGGCGTGCACGTAGCACCAAAACAGTGTTTATTAGTACGTGGTAGCTTCAGGTAGGATGCTCTTAGAATACAGCTGGTGCACTTCCACTAGACGTCTCTTCTTACTTGTAGTGACTTGGTGGAAGTCGAAGGGTGTCTCGGTCGCATGAAAGGCGAGGTGCTACTCTGCCTCTGCCTACTCGCATACGTGCATTTTGTCTCCCTCCTAACAACCTTGCGCCTTTCGTCTTCCGTGAGACCCCATTCGTCTATAGTTGGTCCGCCTTCCCAGAGTGGACCTGTGCTGTGTCACACTTGACTGACTGACTAACGCCTTGAATAGAAATCACGTACCGCCAAGGTCGCGATCCAGGACACGACTGATCATTCTGTTCGACTCCCAACTCCTTGAATTGAATCTGTATAGGACCTCTGGGTGACGGAAGGAGTGCAAGACCCGTCGATGGTGGATACCTCCAACATAGCTGTTCCATAGTCGCCGACGGATGTTCAGCAACGCTCAAAGCTCAAAAGGGCAGACATGTCAACAATCCGTTCAGTCAGTTTGCAACCCTTGGCTTGAATTGAACTGCAAGAAGCAGGCCGAAAAATCTTAACAAACTGATTGAACTGTCTTCCAGCAAGGCTCGAACTGAACTGATCAGGTAACTTATTTAAACTGATTACTTTTTTACATACAAATTAGACTTCGCTATTGTGCCAATCCCCTAAGTTATACATGCTATCAATTGCCTCGTCGCTAAGTAGAGACTCTGCAGTCTCTCCTTCAACACCAAAGCCAGCCCGCAACCAAGCGCGTACTGACTGTATTGCTACTAGCAATTGTGATGAGATCTTCCTCCTTTTTGGCCGCAAAAGATCGCCAAGCTCACTAAACATACGCTCACAGTCGCAGCTGGAGGCGGGTATAGAGAGGACGTCGAGCGCGAGGCGCGTAAGGTTGGGGTAGTCGCGGCGGCGTGAGAGCCAATAAGTGATTGGATTGTCGACAGAGGGGACCCAGGGCTCAAGTTTCCAGCGCGTGTACTCATCCAAATCGTTGGAAACTCTAACGCCTTGATGAGGCTCCATCATAGACGCGATAGCGTCGTTGAGGTCGTTGTTTACACGCGCCCGTGGTGCTGCTGGCGCTGGCGGCGGTGCTGGGTTGTCCTTGTACGTGCCCCAAAGCGTCTGAAACGCCGACTGCGCTGCTACCAACCACTCTGGTTTATCCCTCCACGCGTTGTCGCAGTAGTGTTTGTACGCTGGATGGAGAGAGGTGGCAGCATAGTAGGCGGGGGAGTCATCAAGCTTAATGAAGTACTCGTTCGCCTTCGCCCAAGCAGCGCGGAGGTTGATGGCAATGTGGTCCTCTGGCGCGCCAGGTTCGTCGTAATTGACGCCGCTGTAGGACTCTACGCGCTCCTCGTAGCTAGATAAGATGGTCTCGAAGACAGGGATCACCTCAGCAAGTGAGCCAAATCGCTTGTAGGTACCGCGACCTTCAAGGCGCTTTGTTGCCAACTTCAGCGGTCGTAGCATCGCGAGATACTCGTTGACAGTCTGCCAATCAGCCGCAGTAAGACCACCTGAGCGCATCCAACGCTGCGCGTCAGGCTCTTTGTTGCCGCTCGCAGCAGCGTAGGCGTCCGCGTTGGCGGTGTTGGTAACATGGAGTTGACAGTAAGCGTTGACTGCAGACTGCAGCGTAACTGCGCGCTTAAAGCAGCTAAAGTATGAGTTCCAGCGCGTAACAACAGGCTTAATAACCTCAAGAATCTTGCGATCTTTGGCGGACAAGTCAGCGTTTGCGCGGTGTTGAAAATTGATAAAAAGCTCATGCTGCTGTGGTGTTTTGATGTAGTTAATAACGTCAAGCAGCACGCCAAGGGGACCATCTTTACGCCACTCTCTCATAAACCTCACCTCGTCACTAAGCTCCTCGGGCGCATTGTCATACGCCTGCTGATTGTTACCCCAAAGGAGCGTCTGCCCGATAAGGTTGAGTGTATGGGGACCGCAGCGGAGGCGGCGGTGGACTGGCAAGAAGTCGTAAATCTCTGCAACCACAGCAATAGCGGTGTCGTTGTTAGCCGCGTTGTCAAGTACAAAGTAACCCAACTTGGCGCTATCAACACCAAACTGCCGCAACGTTTGGTCAACAACCTCAGCTATCCTTACGCCTGTATGGGCACCTGTAAGCTGAGGAAGCGCAATAGGCAGATCTGTAAGCTCGCCTGATGAGCTCACAAAGTGCGCAACAATGCCTAAGAAGCCTCGCTTGCCTCCTTGCATTGTCCATCCGTCAAAGCTTATGTGTATCTTACTCAGCGCGTTGGACAGCTCAACAGCAACACGGGGTTGCAGGTAGTTGTAGAGACGCATAACGTACCTCGAGACACTGTTGTGGCTTGTCCATAGCGCAGTTACCGCCTCTGGGTTGGCTGCCTCCAACATAGCTCGAAACTCCGGGCGCTCAAACTCAGATAGTGAGTGGTTGCCTTCGACAAGCCAAGTGACCGCCTTAAAGCGAAACAGCTGTACGTCAAAGCCAGTAAGGGCGTTGTGTACATCCTGAGGCACCTTGCCGCCTGCCTTGTAGTATGAGCGTAGGGTGTGTTCCGTTGTAATTGCTGCTAGAGCCGCGGGTTTTTCAGGGTTGTAGATCTGGTGGGTGGTGTTAAGGTGACGCGCTGCCGTCGACGGCGAGGTAGTAGTGTCGTAGATGCCGCTGCAGGCTTTGTGATACCTAAGATGGCAGATTTTGCACACAAAATAGACCTTGCTGCTGAACTGAGGGGCAGTAGAGTTGATGCGATAACCATAGGCATAGATCCAGCTTTTCTTATGCTTCTGCGGCACAAGCGGTGCCCTGTAACCAGGCAGCCTTAGCCAGATAATATCATCGAAGTTGTCAGCAAATCGCGTGTCAAACCCTGCCGCCAGCGCCTGCCCTACTGTGCTGTTGTCATTAGCTGAAGCAACTGTAGGAGCGCGCGAGGCGGCGGTAGGTGCAACAATAGCCCCCTCTAGCTGCGATTCACGCAGCTCAAGCTCGAACGCGTCATCCTTAGATAGCGGTTGACTCCCTTGCTGGCTAGCAGCAAGCAGCGCGCGTGGGGAGGACAGACGCGTTAGCGCAGGCGTTGATAATGCAGGTGGTGTTTGACGCGCTGGCGTTGCAGCTACCCGCGCGCGCTTTGTTGGGCGAATTTCCGGCGTTGCAAAGTCAAGCTGGGCTTGCCTGACCTTTTCGGTAGGTTTAATCGTACGCTTAGGGTGCGTCATGGCGGCGTTAGGGAGTAAATAGAGGGAAAATTGTGGGTTGCTCGCATCTACAGACGCGCTAGTTAGCGTTCCCACGGTACAAAAAAACGCTTATAAATTAAATTACAACACAAAAAGTTTTTAGCTTTAAAAGATCCTAAAGCAAATGTTAAGCCTAATTAGGCACCCTAAAACTTTAATACTATTAGGCCTTTCAGGCCGTTCAATCAGGCCTTTACCCTTAGCTTGAACGGACTGCAAAATTTGAGTGGTCTGGCTTGAATTGAACGGACTGATCACGTGTCAGGCCGAACAATCCGTTAACGGGAAACTGACGGATTGTTGACATGTCTGCAAAAGTGTGGAGCGCTCGGGAAGGTTCGCGACTAAGGTCTGTCACTGTTGACTCGTGCTTCAATGGCGCCTTGACGAAGGCTGCGCATAAACGCTGGTCTGCTGTTAGCCATACACCAAAGCGAAACACCCCAAGGTCTGTCCACTTGGATTCGCTGGACCGGTATAGCGTGCCAAGGACAGTGAATGCTTTGTGTAGACAGCCTGTGCTAGGCATTTGATCTGCGCGTAGATCACTTCGCAGCGACTGCTCGTGGAGGGACTGTACTGCTTCGATGGCATAGTTGCAAATCCTATAAAATCGGGAATACCAGAGTACGCCCACTCAACGAAGTCGCTAGCCTTTAGGTTTAGAGGAGCTTCATAGCCGGCGCCTCTGGTTGTAATGTGGAAAAACTCGTGCTTGCCTTCTGTGCAGTCTGGTTTCCACGATGGATAGCCAGAGAGGCAACCAGCCCCAGGTTTCGACATCTTGTAGTGGTGACAACAGTGCGTGCGGGGGGACTGCTTAAGACTACCTGTCCGGGAAGCTTTCCGGGAAGCTTTCCGGGAAGCCTTTCCGGGAAGCCTGTCCAGAAAGCCTGTCCAGGAAGTCTGGATCAGAGTAGCTGTGGACGATCGCCTCAATGCAAGCCATGCATCCATAGGTTGCATTAGCAGCAAACCAAGTAACCAGAGCACGTGCTAGTGGATAGTGCTTGTAGATGCGTCCCATCAAAAACAAGCGGAACCCTGGTTTGTCTGGCTTTATCACAATACCTTATGGCTGGCAACTCCAACCAAGTGCACCAAGTGCGTGTCTGCAAGTGCCGCAACTACATAAAACACTCCGGCGACCATGTAGTAAACATGCGTACCTTCCAGAAGCACTTCCAGAGAGCTCAAGAGAAGAACAACTATCATAGCTTTGACCCAGACGTCATCATTGCCATGACTACTGGAGAACCGCTGCCACCAGACGACTACAATCTACCACCGCCACCACAAGATCTCAACGACAGTGACGTAGCAGACAATAGTCGAGTACATGGTATGTACAACGACAGTGCGGAGGATAAGTCCGAGGACGAGGACGAGGACGACGCCCGCAACATCCAGAACTGGGTTGACGATGTGTACAACCCCTTCGACGTATTTGGTATGGACAGAGGGGTTGAGATTCTTGCCAACGACCTTGACTCTGACACGGCGGAGATGGACAGCGAGGATCCAGATAACAACCTCATCAAACACACTGAACTTCATCGCTTCTACCGCCAAATTGGCCGACGGATGTGGAAGGACTTTCAACGCATCATGGACACATTCTATGGTATACACATTCACGACGGCGACACGTACGGCCGTAGGGTGCGTAAGGCCATCAACATACCTGTGATGAAGATAGACAGATGTAGACTTGGGCATATGGCCTTCACTGGCGCGTTTGCAACACAGACCCAGTGCCAGTTCGTAGCCAAAGGCAGGCAAGAGAAGTGCAACGAGGATCGCTATAAGCCCGCCAACAACCCAGACGAGGCTCTAGTACCAATGTCGCAGCTCGACTATATCCCACTCCAGAAACGTCTCCTTGATCAGTTCTGTAATGCCATCCGAGCAAGAGAGCTGCAGGAGTGTCATCAGCGCCAACCTTCTACCAACCTGACTGATTGGACGGATGGACTGATATACCAGCGTCTCAGAGACAATGGCTACTTTGCCGACAAAAGGGAACTCGCGCTGCAGATGTCACTGGATGAGATTACCCTAACCAACAAACGCGTGGATTCCAAACTACACAAGGTTATGGTGGTGTTTATCTACATACTCAACCTGAGCCCGAAGGTGCGATTTACGAAGTCAAATACCCTTCTCAGCATGGTAATACCTGGCGGGTATGATAACCATACACTCGACACCTTCCTGCAACCACTTGTTGACGAATGTCGGCTTTTGTCCACCCACGGCGTCTCAGCTATCGATGCTAGCGATGGCAACTCCGAGTTCACACTAAGAGCCCATCTTGTCCTGGTCACCGGCGACGGTAGGGCGGTTGCCAAAGCCATGGGTATGAAGGAACCGGGCAACGCCGTGTACGCATGCCGCACATGTGAGATGAAGGGCACTCGAGATGGCGCAGGTCACTACTACATGCCGCACACAAACATCGACGCGAACCGTCTGCCTCTTCGTCAGCACTTTGACGTTTTCATTGACAACTGGGTACCCTCCACCAGGAGTCCGGACGACGAGAAGGGAGTAACGCGTCGAAGTTTACTGCGTAAGATACCGTCGTTGTACTGGCCATCTAGCTTTCCAGTTGACACTATGCACTGCATTGCCCACAACTTGTCACAGGGCGTCTTCCGTCTACTGTGGGGTGCGAAGTGGCCTAAACTCGCTTCAGCAAGCAACCAAGGGTCATACTGCGTCACTCCCCAAGATAAAGAGCACATCAGTAACGCTATGCGAGATGCAAAGGCTACTGTACCAGCGTACATAGCACCTCCATCAAGGGAGATAGCGCTTGAAGACATGAAACAGCTCAAAACAGCGGAGTGGAAGGCTTTCCTACTGGTATACGGTCCAGCTGTCATGCAGGGGGCAATAGAACTACCATACTGGAGGAATTTTCTTGACTTAAGCCGTCTGTATGGCTTACTCCTAAACAGTATTATACGACCAACGCACCTTCGAGAGATCAAGACGCTGGCAGAAAGGTTTGTAATTACCCATGAGAAGCTCTACTACACCGACCTCAGAGACCAGGACTCTCTTCCAAGGATATCTGTCTGCACACTGCAACGCCATTCGCTATTACATATAGCAAGTGACGTCCGCAACTGGGGACTAGCTTCAATATTTGCACAATGGCTCCCTGAAGGCTACCTGGGATACATCAAGGGAGAAGCTGATAGCCCACCGCACATGGTACGCAGTCTGATTGATGGGGTACTTGACGACGACAGGTACACCATAGCTCTGTTCAGGACAAACACATATGATGTGAAGACGCTGCCCATCCGCGCAGGCCTGGTCCAGGAGATGGACGTTGTCTTGCGGGGGGAATACATCAGAAACCAGCTACGCGACTGGATAGTTGGCAAGGATGGTATCAACCACTACAGTCACGCTGAAACACGTATATACAGCAGCTACCGTATTGTAAGTGCCGCTCTTGTTACGTCGATTGGTTCATAACGAGCTACAGGAGTAAATCGAAACAACTGCTACATTGCGTATTACTGGAGCGACGCCGATCGTACGCTCCGATTTGGCGAGGTACGGTGTTTTGCCAGAGTACTTGGAAACAACCCATGGGATCTTGCATACGTCATGGAGTGGGAGACTGCTCAGGAAACTGGTTGCTACACAAAACTCCGGAACCTTCACCGATACTGGTTTGAAGCGCGACTGATAGTAGGGGTAGTAGGGATAGTTACTATAAGCGTTGGTAGAGGCACAAGGCAGCGCATTGTAGGGAAGGATGGCTTCTATAACAAAGTCGACAGAAACACCTAACGCCTGCTAGTACGCCCTACATCATACACCAACACAGCATAAAATCGTACCTGGTACCATAGGGTACGATGTGACGGTCAGGGACAGAGGCCAAGCGGAAGGAGCTAGCAAGAAGGACCACCCACCAGTGTACACTAACCTGACCTAGATGAGGATGTGGTACCTTAGGGTAGGATGCACTCATTCGACCATGAATAGTTAAAGCAGAAGGAGATAGGGAGAACAACCACCAAAGGAGCCAGGGGGAACAACCACCGAAGAGGCCAGGGACTCAGAAGGAGCCACTATAGGCAGGCCGCCACTGTGCACCAACTTGACTAAATTTGTGTGTGGTATCTTGGGGTAGGATGCAAAAACCAGGCAGAGCCAGCCTTTGACATGCACTGAACTGACGAAATTAGTATGTGGTACCTTGGGGTAGGATGCAACTACTATGTGTATACATAATTAATGCAGAACAACGCCAGGAGCCAGAGGGAATACCTACCGAGAGAGCTAGAGGGAATACCAATCAAGAGAGCTAAGAGAAATGGCTATAAAACAGACCTTCAACCTGCATCAATCTGCCGAAATTTGTATGCAGTACCTTGGGGTAGGATGCAAAGGCCAGGTAGATGGAAGCCGGGTAGATGGAAGCCAGGTGGATGGAAGCCAGGCGGATGGAAGGCGGGCCCTTGACGTGCATTGGACTGGCCTGGATTTGTATGTGGTACCTTGGGGTAGGATCAAAAACCAGGTGGGTGCAAAAACCAGGTGGGTGCAAAAACCAGGTGGGTGCAAAAACCAGATGGATGGAAAGCGAGCCCTTAGCGTGCATCAGACTGGCCTGGATTTGTATGTGGTACCTTGGGGTGGAATGCAGAAGCTAGGTGGATGGAAGGCAGACCCTCAACATGCACCACACCCATCAAAACTCCCAGGACCAAGAGAGGGTTAATTAGTCAGGAAGCTTTGGGACGGGCAGAGATGAATTGATATCTACATTGCTTATTTTGGGCGTGGTAGCTTCAGGTACCATGCAATCAGATTTCAATTGTCTATCCCTATTCGCAGCACGAGGTATACTCACTTCTGAGGTTTGGTTTCCAGAGCACCGAAGTAAATTCGGCGTAACCGGTCAAAACGCGGTGTAAGCAGAACCGATCAAAACGCGGTGTAAGCAGCACCGAACGTTCGGTGCTGCTTACACCGCGTTTTGACCGGTTACGCCGAATTTACTTCGGTGCTCTGGAAACCAAACCTCAGAAGTGAGTATACCTCGTGCTGCGAATAGGGATAGACAATTGAAATCTGATTGCATGGTACCTGAAGCTACCACGCCCAAAATAAGCAATGTAGATATCAATTCATCTCTGCCCGTCCCAAAGCTTCCTGACTAATTAACCCTCTCTTGGTCCTGGGAGTTTTGATGGGTGTGGTGCATGTTGAGGGTCTGCCTTCCATCCACCTAGCTTCTGCATTCCACCCCAAGGTACCACATACAAATCCAGGCCAGTCTGATGCACGCTAAGGGCTCGCTTTCCATCCATCTGGTTTTTGCACCCACCTGGTTTTTGCACCCACCTGGTTTTTGCACCCACCTGGTTTTTGATCCTACCCCAAGGTACCACATACAAATCCAGGCCAGTCCAATGCACGTCAAGGGCCCGCCTTCCATCCGCCTGGCTTCCATCCACCTGGCTTCCATCTACCCGGCTTCCATCTACCTGGCCTTTGCATCCTACCCCAAGGTACTGCATACAAATTTCGGCAGATTGATGCAGGTTGAAGGTCTGTTTTATAGCCATTTCTCTTAGCTCTCTTGATTGGTATTCCCTCTAGCTCTCTCGGTAGGTATTCCCTCTGGCTCCTGGCGTTGTTCTGCATTAATTATGTATACACATAGTAGTTGCATCCTACCCCAAGGTACCACATACTAATTTCGTCAGTTCAGTGCATGTCAAAGGCTGGCTCTGCCTGGTTTTTGCATCCTACCCCAAGATACCACACACAAATTTAGTCAAGTTGGTGCACAGTGGCGGCCTGCCTATAGTGGCTCCTTCTGAGTCCCTGGCCTCTTCGGTGGTTGTTCCCCTGGCTCCTTTGGTGGTTGTTCTCCCTATCTCCTTCTGCTTTAACTATTCATGGTCGAATGAGTGCATCCTACCCTAAGGTACCACATCCTCATCTAGGTCAGGTTAGTGTACACTGGTGGGTGGTCCTTCTTGCTAGCTCCTTCCGCTTGGCCTCTGTCCCTGACCGTCACATCGTACCCTATGGTACCAGGTACGATTTTATGCTGTGTTGGTGTATGATGTAGGGCGTACTAGCAGGCGTTAGGTGTTTCTGTCGACTTTGTTATAGAAGCCATCCTTCCCTACAATGCGCTGCCTTGTGCCTCTACCAACGCTTATAGTAACTATCCCTACTACCCCTACTATCAGTCGCGCTTCAAACCAGTATCGGTGAAGGTTCCGGAGTTTTGTGTAGCAACCAGTTTCCTGAGCAGTCTCCCACTCCATGACGTATGCAAGATCCCATGGGTTGTTTCCAAGTACTCTGGCAAAACACCGTACCTCGCCAAATCGGAGCGTACGATCGGCGTCGCTCCAGTAATACGCAATGTAGCAGTTGTTTCGATTTACTCCTGTAGCTCGTTATGAACCAATCGACGTAACAAGAGCGGCACTTACAATACGGTAGCTGCTGTATATACGTGTTTCAGCGTGACTGTAGTGGTTGATACCATCCTTGCCAACTATCCAGTCGCGTAGCTGGTTTCTGATGTATTCCCCCGCAAGACAACGTCCATCTCCTGGACCAGGCCTGCGCGGATGGGCAGCGTCTTCACATCATATGTGTTTGTCCTGAACAGAGCTATGGTGTACCTGTCGTCGTCAAGTACCCCATCAATCAGACTGCGTACCATGTGCGGTGGGCTATCAGCTTCTCCCTTGATGTATCCCAGGTAGCCTTCAGGGAGCCATTGTGCAAATATTGAAGCTAGTCCCCAGTTGCGGACGTCACTTGCTATATGTAATAGCGAATGGCGTTGCAGTGTGCAGACAGATATCCTTGGAAGAGAGTCCTGGTCTCTGAGGTCGGTGTAGTAGAGCTTCTCATGGGTAATTACAAACCTTTCTGCCAGCGTCTTGATCTCTCGAAGGTGCGTTGGTCGTATAATACTGTTTAGGAGTAAGCCATACAGACGGCTTAAGTCAAGAAAATTCCTCCAGTATGGTAGTTCTATTGCCCCCTGCATGACAGCTGGACCGTATACCAGTAGGAAAGCCTTCCACTCCGCTGTTTTGAGCTGTTTCATGTCTTCAAGCGCTATCTCCCTTGATGGAGGTGCTATGTACGCTGGTACAGTAGCCTTTGCATCTCGCATAGCGTTACTGATGTGCTCTTTATCTTGGGGAGTGACGCAGTATGACCCTTGGTTGCTTGCTGAAGCGAGTTTAGGCCACTTCGCACCCCACAGTAGACGGAAGACGCCCTGTGACAAGTTGTGGGCAATGCAGTGCATAGTGTCAACTGGAAAGCTAGATGGCCAGTACAACGACGGTATCTTACGCAGTAAACTTCGACGCGTTACTCCCTTCTCGTCGTCCGGACTCCTGGTGGAGGGTACCCAGTTGTCAATGAAAACGTCAAAGTGCTGACGAAGAGGCAGACGGTTCGCGTCGATGTTTGTGTGCGGCATGTAGTAGTGACCTGCGCCATCTCGAGTGCCCTTCATCTCACATGTGCGGCATGCGTACACGGCGTTGCCCGGTTCCTTCATACCCATGGCTTTGGCAACCGCCCTACCGTCGCCGGTGACCAGGACAAGATGGGCTCTTAGTGTGAACTCGGAGTTGCCATCGCTAGCATCGATAGCTGAGACGCCGTGGGTGGACAAAAGCCGACATTCGTCAACAAGTGGTTGCAGGAAGGTGTCGAGTGTATGGTTATCATACCCGCCAGGTATTACCATGCTGAGAAGGGTATTTGACTTCGTAAATCGCACCTTCGGGCTCAGGTTGAGTATGTAGATAAACACCACCATAACCTTGTGTAGTTTGGAATCCACGCGTTTGTTGGTTAGGGTAATCTCATCCAGTGACATCTGCAGCGCGAGTTCCCTTTTGTCGGCAAAGTAGCCATTGTCTCTGAGACGCTGGTATATCAGTCCATCCGTCCAATCAGTCAGGTTGGTAGAAGGTTGGCGCTGATGACACTCCTGCAGCTCTCTTGCTCGGATGGCATTACAGAACTGATCAAGGAGACGTTTCTGGAGTGGGATATAGTCGAGCTGCGACATTGGTACTAGAGCCTCGTCTGGGTTGTTGGCGGGCTTATAGCGATCCTCGTTGCACTTCTCTTGCCTGCCTTTGGCTACGAACTGGCACTGGGTCTGTGTTGCAAACGCGCCAGTGAAGGCCATATGCCCAAGTCTACATCTGTCTATCTTCATCACAGGTATGTTGATGGCCTTACGCACCCTACGGCCGTACGTGTCGCCGTCGTGAATGTGTATACCATAGAATGTGTCCATGATGCGTTGAAAGTCCTTCCACATCCGTCGGCCAATTTGGCGGTAGAAGCGATGAAGTTCAGTGTGTTTGATGAGGTTGTTATCTGGATCCTCGCTGTCCATCTCCGCCGTGTCAGAGTCAAGGTCGTTGGCAAGAATCTCAACCCCTCTGTCCATACCAAATACGTCGAAGGGGTTGTACACATCGTCAACCCAGTTCTGGATGTTGCGGGCGTCGTCCTCGTCCTCGTCCTCGGACTTATCCTCCGCACTGTCGTTGTACATACCATGTACTCGACTATTGTCTGCTACGTCACTGTCGTTGAGATCTTGTGGTGGCGGTGGTAGATTGTAGTCGTCTGGTGGCAGCGGTTCTCCAGTAGTCATGGCAATGATGACGTCTGGGTCAAAGCTATGATAGTTGTTCTTCTCTTGAGCTCTCTGGAAGTGCTTCTGGAAGGTACGCATGTTTACTACATGGTCGCCGGAGTGTTTTATGTAGTTGCGGCACTTGCAGACACGCACTTGGTGCACTTGGTGCACTTGGTTGGAGTTGCCAGCCATAAGGTATTGTGATAAAGCCAGACAAACCAGGGTTCCGCTTGTTTTTGATGGGACGCATCTACTAGCACTATCCACTAGCACATGCTCTGGTTACTTGGTTTGCTGCTAATGCAACCTATGGATGCATGGCTTGCATTGAGGCGATCGTCCACAGCTACTCTGATCCAGACTTCCTGGACAGGCTTTCTGGACAGGTAGTCTTAAGCAGTCCCCCGCACGCACTGTTGTCACCACTACAAGATGTCGAAACTTGGGGCTGGTTGCCTCTCTGGCTATCCATCGTGGAAACCAGACTGCACAGAAGGCAAGCACGAGTTTTTCCACATTACAACCATGCGAGTAGGCAGAGGCAGAGTAGCACCTCGCCTTTCATGCGACCGAGACACCCTTCGACTTCCACCAAGTCACTACAAGTAAGAAGAGACGTCTAGTGGAAGTGCACCAGCTGGATTCTAAGAGCATCCTACCTGAAGCTACCACGTACTAATAAACACTGTTTTGGTGCTACGTGCACGCCACTTGTGCAGGCTAGCCACAGTGGGAATAACGTCATCGCTATGCGGCACAACCCAAGTGCGACCAACTTTTTGACTTACTGACTGAGAAGAGACAATCTGGCAGCAGCGCATCTGTGGTATTCAGAGAGCATCCTACCTGTCAATGGGGAAGAAACTTGATTGTATTGGCTTAGTGAGTGGAAGAGCTGAATACAGGAAGGAGCTGCCAAGACGCTAGTTGCGGAGATCACGTGTACAGGTATCCACCACACTGACACTACCCGAAGCTATTACGTACTAATAAACGCAGTTTTGGTGCTACGTGCACGCCGCGCATCCGGACCAGCCACAACAGGTATAACGTCATTCTCTACGCGTCACAGTCCAGATAATGTCAGACTGCACACCCGCCTGGCGTGACCAGGACGTGGACGTCACCATCTCATCCGACCACACGCAGGCTACTGATAGCGACGCTGCCATAGACAGTGACGTAGATGAAGATACAGGTCACATATACAACGCAAACAGCGAGGGACAAGACAGTGCTCTGGAGGACAGATTTGTGGCAGACAGCTTAAAGGTCCCAGAGCGACAGCTGCGTACGGAGATCCATGTCAACCATTTACAAGAACAGATTAGAGACTTGCAGGAGGTGATAAATCGTAGTCGACAAGCCCGCCCGCAAAACGAATCATTACCTCAAGTCAGCTCAAGCGCAGCTCTAAGACCCCGCCGTTCAACCCGGGTAAGGACTGTAGCGCTTCATGCCAACGATATACGCGAGTCTCTAGTTTACCAGTCAAGGTCACCGATGCCCACCCAAGTCTCCGACAGCAGTCGATTGAGACAGACCAGGTCAGCGCCCACACGCAAGACCAAGGCCGTTTCAAGAGCGCGAGAGGTCAGCACAGGTGATAGACCACGGACAAGGGTAAGGAAGCCGCTCAGCGACACTGTCTATCCTCCTCCCTCAGGTCGTAGCTAAGCCCAAAGACCAAGAGATGCCCGTTCAGTGACCTGCACCAGGCAAGGTCCACCAACGGGGCGTTTTATCTGTTCTCAACTGCAAAGCCACCACAACACCTTGCAACACCTCAGCCTGCGTGGCATAGCCACCAGTACACGAGGCTGCGCGGAGAGCGGCGTCAGGTTACAGCCATGAAGGAAGATCCGCGTCCCATCCCAGGACGTCGCCGCTTGTCAACGTTTCCTACACAGCTTAGTCAATACGCGCGGGATAGGATACAACCAGACAGCCAGAGGGTACAGGGTCCTTGCCCAAGTCCAAGATCCAGCGATGAGACGCACAAGGTCAGCAAGTTAGAGGCCTGCAAGATAAAGATGCCTCCGTGTGTATGCTCACTTAGACAAACTACCCCGGGTCTCCCCAGTGCAGTTCTTCTTTGTGAAGCGGCAGCGGGCGCAGCTATCGCCGGCAGAGCGCATCTTGACTCTCGCAGTACTCTTGTACTTGTAGCACTCGACGACACCATCCCTTATACACCTGTAAAACTTCTTGCTGCCTTGAAGTACCACGCCAGCCGAGGTCTCCATGATGCGACCCACATGGTTCGCGTTACCCTTCTCCGCCCCGGTGAGCTTCTCGTACGCCTCAGGACTGACGGACCACCACTTGCCTGCCCATTGATGTGGGAAGCGCTTGTTGGCCGTCGTGCCGTCAGACCCCACTCGTGGGATGATCTTCTTCTCTTTGCCGTCAGGCAATGAAAAGTGGAACCCAACGCGAAGCTCATCAGGTACAGCACGCGTACGCCAGTTGGCGGCGTCCTCGGAGGTTGGTGGGAAAGCGCAGCTATAGCTACGCACGCTCGCGGGGTCAGCAACTTGATCCGCGTACTCGGCGGCGGACATGTCGAGGCTGCGTTGCATCGCGGTTAGCCACACTCACAGGATGAAGGAGACGATGCCAGACTTACACATGACCTATCAAAGCATGTCCCTGTATTGTACAAGGATAACCGGGCAGCTGCACCAAGTCATCACCTGCACCAGAGGATGCCCCTCCAACACCAGCGGCAGCGCCAGAGTCGCCCTCAGTCTCAAACCCTAAGGTCGCACCTGCGTGTGCCTGAGCGTCATCGGCGCTGGGAATCACCCCAGACGCGCCTGGCTTCTCGTCGGCGAAGAAGTTGTCCGCCGGCTCAAACCCACCCATAGGGGTGTCGTCGTCGCTGCCAACGTCCGGCACTCCCTCAGTCGCAGAGATTGCTGGTGTCTCGGCCGCGCGTTTTCCAAGTGACCTAGCAGATGTAAGTCGGGCAGTGGGAATACTGCGGTGACCCAGAGTGGACGTAGTCCTATACAATGTCAGCACTGAAGTAGAACACAGCGTTATACATACCTGTCTGTGAACGTCAACTGGGCAGCAAGAACAGGTTCATGCTTTTCTACATGGGGTCTGTGAATGAGCAGTCCTTCGACCATCCCACCTAGGAGCCTGTAGAAGCCCTGACTGTAGAGCTCTTCCTCTGTCTCACTACCAAAACCACCGAAGAATCCCTGACGCAGATACAGAGGAACTTGAGCAGACATGTTGTTCTGATTAGGTGCAATTGATAGAAAAAGCTTGATAACTGGGTGTGGGCAATTTTTTACGCCTATATCGTCTTTTCTGCTAAACAGCAGCGCATTTGTTATAGCAGCAGTAACGTCCTGCGGAGAGGTACGTAGCATGAACAGGCACTTAGAATTGGCCTAGTATGTTGCTGTAGGATGGCAGCAACCTTGTCAAAGGACACAGTTGCTTAGTGACGTAGAGATACTAATGCATCAAGCGAACTGTATCACTGTCCACCAAGGTCGCCTACCGCGAGAGTCGCTACCCAGAGCCACTATTCGCCATCCCTACCCCTACAAGAGTCGCTATCCCCATCGTCCACGAGAGTCACCGACCGCGACAGCCGTTGTCCCCATCGTCTACAAGAGTCGCTATCCCCACCGTCCACAAGCGTCGCTGTCCAAGTCACCACCAACAACTGTCGTCGTCCAGCTTCGCCATCCACAGTCGTTACTGCATATGATCAATGTCTAGCGTCACTGTCCCCTGGCGGTCAGTCAGTAGATATGAAACCCTACCCTCTTCAAGGAAGCGCTCATGGCACTTCACTCAACGAGAGTTCCCACACCCCCCCTGCATTGCTGCAGGAGTAGCCACTCGAGCAGCGTAAAGACTTAACAGGCAGAGAATCAGCAACGATGGGAGTGGTGGCAGTGGTGGCAGTGGTGGTAGTGGTGGTAGTGGTGGTACTCAGACCTTGCGCAAGAGCACAGGGCCGCCAGAGGGGAGCTCCGGGCACCGGCATACAGCCTGGATGGCCTTTTCTATGTTGAACCAACCGAGGCCAAGACGGAAAGCGCGGTTGGTAAGCGCAGCCTTATCCACTTCTACCATAGCCATCTTTAAGTGTCTTCGGCCAGCTGGACAAGGAGACAAGGCCACCCGCAAGGTTGTCGAGGTCAGCCTGGGTGGTGATGGTGACCCGAACGAGCGGGTAGTCTCGCGGGCAGGAGAGATCTGCAAGCCTGAGCGAGAATGCAACCATCAGCCGCACAATTCTACAAATTTAGCCTATATCTATGAATCTTTTGACAAGCAATAGCTACCTGGAGAACTGCTTAGTGGCCTTGAAGAATGGGACAGCGCCCACAAGTCCGCCAGCAGAGGAGAGGAAGCGGTCTCCAAAGCGGACGTCGGTGAGCTCGTCAACGGCGTAGGCGAGGATCTTGACGAGGAGCTCCTTGGGGAGCTTAGAGAACGGAGTCGTTGTGTGTGTGTGTGTGTGTTTACAGTACCGAAGGTTAAAAAGAGTAGGGGGGCGTCTATCTATTGTTTTTATGGATCCCATCGTGAGCGTGAAGGGTGAGGGTTGAATTACCAATTCTGTCTCTTATCGTGAAGCCTGCCATCTTAGCAAAAGTACGCCGACTTAGCTGTATATGCTAGTGGAAGGGACCTTAGTTATCTTGCATAGATTTTGCACGTTTTTGTAAGCAGTACCTTGATGTAGGATGTACAAAGGTTACTAGCCCTGTCCCTAGCATATATACTGAACGAAGTCTTCTAAGTGAAGCCTGCTACCCTAATACAAGTTTGTTAGCACAATAGATGCTGCAGTATATGCTAATAAAAGAGACTCTGTTTGTTTTGAACTGCATATGCCTGATTCTATAAGCAGTCCCTTAGTGTAGGATGCAAATATGCTCAAAGTCCTTCGTGAAGCATACAGAGAATAGGAGCCAGCCAAACACACATACACCTGCCTGATTTTGTAAGCGGCACCTTGGTATAGGATGCAAAAAGTAGAAAGTCCTTTGTGTAGCATATACGTATAGCATAAGCCAAACAGAATGCCTGCTGGCCAGCCAAACCTGGTGAGCTTGGTGATTCACTTCACTAACAGAGATTGCTTAATTGCGATACCTTGTCTTTGATGTCAACCCAAATCTAAGTGGTTTTAGTAAATATATATAGCGTATATATATCAAGAGATTACAAATATTCTTATATGAAACTATACCTTTAGTTGCGCCACCTTTGCTAGTAGTGCAGAGGTTTACGCTGCATTGTATTTAAGACCCTTGTAGTAGCTAAAATCTCACGTCGACTACAGCGGCTGGGATTAGTAATTCTAGAGTTCTAGGTTCGAGCCGGCCAAGGAATACCTTATAGTTGTTTTTGCCCATCTTTATGCTTTTTTGCTTTTTTTTGGCTGAACCCTCCACTCGATCGGAACCAGCTTTCTATAGGTGCATTCTTAGAGGCATACTTCGTATGTGATACCTTCAGGTAGGATGTACAGTAAGATTTGTCATTCGACGTTCTGGGCACCGAACGCGTTCGGTGCTCTGAGCACCGAAAAATGCCTGTTCGGTGTCCGGGAAACCGACCGTACTCCTCAGGGCAGGGCTGCTCACTGAGCTTCATCCTCACAGCGCAGCAACAACCTGCACAATCTAATGCCAAGAACTTAGAGATAAAAGCCTCTTTTGTATGCAGCTTGCTTCTCTAGCAATTTAGACAGTTCCTGGGAGCCTAGTTTGCAGTTTGCGATTCATCTCCTAATTGCCGCGACGTAAGTCTCTCTTTTATCAAGCTACAGTAAGTGGGGACCAATTGGAGAGTAGCCCCGCCTCTATTGCAAAGGCAAATCTGTCCATGCTAATTTTGCTTGCTTATGCTACCCCTTCACCTGCATATCCTAATAACAAATAGGATAGACATGGCAATAAGGGCGACAAGGCGTTAACAAAGATTAAGAAGTCTTAGGCAATGTGCGTGGTCTAGGGGCAACCAAGTGTTAAGCTTAACACCCTATAGTAGCTTTTTTCCTGTGTTAGACGTTTAAGGATGCCAGTTAGGAGAGACCTTTGCCCCTCACAATCTATTAGCACTCACAGTTTATCAGTCCTCACAATCCACTTCCAAACGCTCTCCTCTGGGTTAGCGTGTAACGAATTCTAGCACTCGGTTCTAGAATTCGTTACACGCTAACCCAGAGGAGAGCGTTTGGAAGAGGCTTTTGACCCTTACAATCCATCGTCTATATAACGTAGTTTATAAGCGAGTGAGCCGTACAAGCGAGTGAGCCACCCCACCGACTTTGCGCACCTCTACACTTGAATTAATTATGACTCAACCAACTCTTTCTCAACACGCTTCTCATGAGGCTGATATACGTCTTGCGATATTAGCTCTTGATACAAATCAAATCCAGACTGAGCGACGTGCTGCAAGCACGTTTGAAGTCTCTCGAGCAACGCTCCACCGCCGACGCGCTGGGAAGCCTACCCGACGCGATTGCCAGCCCAACTCAAAGAAGCTCTCTCAGCGAGAGGAGGAGGTGATTGTCAGACATATACTCGACTTGGATACACGTGGATTCGCGCCTACGTACGCAGCTGTACGTGATATGGCTGATAAGCTGCTCGCTGCGCGCGGCGCAGGTCAGGTTGGCGTCCACTGGCCGCGCAACTTTGTCAAGCGTACAGACAGTCTCACGACGCGTTTCAATCGAGCGTACGATAGGCAGAGAGCTCTATGCGAGGATCCAGCCCTGATCAGAAGCTGGTTTGAGCTTGTAGAGGAGACAAAGGCCAAGTACGGCATCTGCGATGATGACGTCTACAACTTTGACGAGGCTGGCTTTATGATGGGCAAGATCACGACTCAGCTCGTCGTGACAGGGTCAGAAAGAAGAGGCAGGCCAAAGGCTATCCAGCCAGGCAATCGCGAGTGGGTGACGTTGATCGCTGCGATCAACGCTGCTGGCTGGTCAGTCCCGCCGTTCATCATCTTCGCTGGCCAGTATCATCTATCTGCCTGGTACGAGGAAGCAGAGATCCCACGCGACTGGGTGATCGCAGTCAGCGACAATGGCTGGACAAACAACGAGCTAGGAGTAGAGTGGCTGAAGCACTTCAACGCTCACACAAAGACTCGCGTCGTTGGTGCGCGTCGCCTGCTCGTCCTTGACGGCCACGAGAGCCACCACTCTCTTGAGTTTCAAGAGCTCTGCAAGGAGAACAATATCTACACGCTCTCTATGCCGCCTCACTCATCGCACTTGCTGCAGCCGCTTGACGTTGGCTGCTTCTCGCCGTTGAAGCGCGCGTACAGCCGTGAGGTTGAGAGCCTAATCCGCCACCACATCAACCATATCACCAAGCTCGAGTTTCTGCCAGCCTTCAAGACAGCGTTCAATCGATCGTTCACCTCAGTCAATATCTGCTCAGCCTTTCGAGGTGCAGGCCTTGTGCCTCTCCAACCAGACGTTGTACTATCAAAGCTTGACGTGCAGTTACGTACACCTTCTCCAGCTGCTCTCCCAGAGGCTGTCTGGGAGGCTTGTACCCCGAGCAACGTACGCGAGCTTGAAGCCCAATCAACATTGATAAGTGAGCGCGTTCGAAAGCATAAGAGCTCATCACCAGCTTCAATCATTGAAGCAATTAAGCAGCTTAAGAAGGGAGCAGAGGTAGTAATGCTCTCAGCTGAGCTGATGCGCGATCGGATTACCAGCCTTGAGAAGGCTAATGAGGCAGCGTCAGCGCGCAAACAGCGTAAGAAAAAGCGTATACAGCAGCGTGGAGTCTTAACAAAGGGAGCTGGAGAGGATATACTCGCTCAAAGTGAGGCTGATCAGCAGATTGCTCGTGAAGAGCGTCGGACAGGAGAGCGATCAGGCCGCAACCGCCAGGCTCTAGCGCGCTGCACAAGGTGTAGAGAGACTGGTCATAACTCTCGTACATGTAAAAAGGATATATTAGATACTGCTTAATTCACTCTATACATATCTATATATTGTATCATCACGTTGTTGAGATATACGATCGTAGAGGTGCGCAAAGTTGGTGGGGTGGCTCACTCGCTTGTACGGCTCACTCGCTTATAAACTACGTTATCAGAGTTTACAACGTAGGAAAGGATAAAAAGACCAACGCTATGGATGAATCTTTCAGAAAATCGTTTGCCAAAGCTCAGCAGCTCCGTGGTATCTCTTTGAGCTCATTTGTAGCTTCCGTCTCTCTTTCTGCAGTTATATTCACACTAGAAGTCATTGTGTTTCTCATCATCCGCAAGCGCTTCCCCGATTTCTAGTAAGCTCACAGTTTTCTACCTGATCTTATGCTAATGATCACAGCACTACTGTTCCAGAACATCTAGACAGTACCCCTAAAGACTGGAAAAGATACATCGCAACCAATATTCTTCGATTTGACCGCCGCCACGAGCATTTCGATCGATACTTCTTCCGCCGGTACCTACGGTCACTAATTCTTATATTTACTCCCGCTTCACTCCTTATAACACCCATTCTTGTCCCTCTAAACTACACCAACGGGAAAACTGCTGTTCTTGGAGTGAGTGGACTCGATGCCCTGGGGTGGTCTAATGTCGGTCTTGACGAGGCAGATCGGTACTGGGTTCATCTCGTGTTTAGTTTGCTCTTTACTGGACATGTTTGCTGGGTCATCTGGAACGAGCTTACGTTTTACGTTGCAACCCCGCAACACTCACCGTATGCAGCTTTGTGTACGGTACTCATCGATTCTATACCAGACGATTGGATGTCCGAAAAGGTACTCACGTCTCAACTCGAGGTCTTCCCTGATGAGGTCAATGTGCTGCGTGGGGTTGAAGGCGAGCGGCATGCAAAAAGCGGAAGCTTGAAGTGCATGTCAGTGTAACTGGTATCCTCAAACGTCTACACTGGAAAAAAGCTACTGTACGGTGTTGAGTTTACCACTCGGTCGCCCCTAGACCGTACACGTCGCCTGAGACTTCTTAACCTTTGTTGACGCCTTGTCACCCTTATCGCCATGTCTATCCTATTTGTTATTAGGATATGCTGGTGAAAGCGAAAGCATTAGCATAAGCAAGCAAAATCAGCACGGACAGATTCGCCTTTGCAATAGTTAGAGGCGGGGTTACGCTCCAATCGGTCCCTGCTTACTGCAGCTTGATAAAAAAGAGACTTGCGTCGTGGCAATTAGGAGATGAATCGCAGACTGCAAACCAGGCTCCTAGGGAACTGTCTAAACTGCTAGAGAAGCAAGCTACGTACAAAAGAGGCTTTTATCTCTAAGTTCTTGGCATTAGATTGTGCAGGTTGTTGCTGCGCTATAAGGATGAAGCTCACAGCACAACGGTGGCTTCGCACGTGCAGCAGGAGCTTTAATCTCACAGCAGCGCCTTTGCCTCTGCCCATGGACTACAAAAGCCCCTAGACCAGACACAGTATTGTCCCATAATTGCTGAAGGTAAAGGTAGTGGGTGCGTCAATGTTGGCAGGAAACAACGTTTTTGGCGGCAATCTACTGTTTGCCTTTGTTGAAGGTAAAAGCGATCTGAGCGAGGCGCTCGGCTGATCTGCGGATAAATGGCACTTGTGCTGCTGCACGTTGCAGCCACCTAGCGGGATGGCGTGCAGCAAGACGCAACGTCCCTTAACTTAATGCAGGGATTTGTACTCACGTGACAGTATATGCATGCGGGCTTGTGCTGGGTCAGGAACCTGAGTAGCAAGTGCGAACTTCAGTAAACTACGCTTAGCGCCGGATATGGTCTTTTTAATTATGTGGCATTGGGACAGGTTTTTTCCAGAACAAGCTAGCGTTATCGGCTAACAAGTAAGCGCATCCATTGCATCCGCACTAGCGTAGCTTTGTGCAAGGGAGCCACCTGTGGTGCAATGTGCTTAATTGCGGATGTCTCCTCCCAAGTCTATTTAGAACATTTGCTTATTAGTCCCGACATGGTAGATGTGAACGATTCTTCGTCTTCAGCCCTGGACTTGATTAAGGTATGTGTATGCCAACCACTAAAACATTAAAGCTAAGGTGTCTAATCGACCACAGCGTTTCGCAGATGACTGGATGCAAGTAAGCGATGCAATCGATTGCGAAGACCTTACAGCCCTAGTAGATGCGCTCGATCGCTTGAAGAAGGATGCTAAGAAGAAACTATCAATTAAGAAAGCCATGCAAGCAAGCATGAAGTCCGATTGGCAGCCTACCCACACAGGTAGCGCTGGTCAAGGCATACGAAGGTCTCACCGCATTGCTTCCGCTCCTCGGGTTGCTTCAGCAGGCTCGCTTTTTGTTACTGAACAAGATACGGAGTCTGAGTCAAGTAATGAAGATGACATTCCGTCAACAATGCTCCCTGAGGCAAGCCCTAACGAGCACACAACGATGAATGCTGCTCCAGGTATTTTGTTTGATGATCCGCCATTGTTGCCCGTTCACTACGATAATCAAGCCCGATAGAGGAGCTTTATGGGGCTAAAATGCCGCGAGAGAGACACCCCATAGAGCAAGAACCACCCTCCCCTACGCTCTATACAACAAGACCTGTCGTTGACGGGCAAGATGAGCGTACAGAGGTACAGCCAGTGCAAGTTCGCGACGGAGCGTCAAACCCCCAAGCCCATCAAGCACCTGGTACCGACACTCAGTATCAAGCAGCGGAGGATCTAGAATACATTGAACGCCAGCCAGGACCCGAATCTCTACATCATAGTTTGGTCAATCATCTACATCAGGACGCAACGATTTCGCCCTGGGATGAATTTGATTTCGGGGAGGTTGTCATGCATGGCTTACCCTCACCGCAATTCTTCAATGAAGCATTTGAAGACGGGTGTTTTAGCCCTCTATATCATGGGGCGCAGAGGGTTAGAGTTTAAGGTTAAAGGAAGGAGCACGTGCGAGGGCTGGGATTGTTATTGTCACTGTTTGTTATCTCTCTTTGCTACAGTTTGTTATCTCTCTGTTTGCTACGGGTTGTAGTCTTTCTTTGTTCTTGAGTCAACAACTCACTTATATATACTCTTCGTAGCCTCACACAATACAAACTCAGTTCAATCCTTTAATTCTCCGCACATGCGCACTGTTCAAGAACCTTTTTAGTTATCAACCAACTTCAGGTTGGTACGCCACCGCTGTTAACTGTAATTGCACCTGGTCTGAGCATTGTTGCTTCATCATTCTTCCTTGTACGACATACGTACATAATTTTAAAAACGCCCATCTTGTTAATTCTAGAGGATAACGCAACATTCTGACATAGCAGTGATGAAGTCCATTTGCCCGCTGTGTGGTCGATCTTTCAGCAACCCCGCTGCTCTACAACAACACGAAAGAGACTCACCTGGCCACCCAAAGTCCTTCAACTGCAAGGATTGCAATCGGTCATTTGGTAGCGAAGAAGCTCTTGCGCAACACCTGCGAGACTCACCTGCGCACGAAAAGTCCTTCAAAGACATGAACGCTCTGCACTCGCAACCGAGTGCGAGCGTAACCAGGATTGGAGCACTGAAGCCACAATCGGCCTTCTCAGACATATCGTACGGTTCCCGGTTATTTCCTGCTCGAAGTCCAGCAACGGTTGAATACAAGTTCCCGACCCCCAGCAATGAGGGTCAAGGTTCTTCTAGTACCAGATTATCTAGGGCCCCTACAGCTGATCGGAGCGAATATTTCGGCGAAGACAGCGTGGTATCGTTTCAAGGCGATTTGGATGACATAAACTTTCTCATATCGAATAATAGTGAAGACGATGACACTGGAGACAGCCAAACCAATGAGTGGAATACCCAGATTCGGCACGCACCTTTGGTGAGCGCGGACATTATCTTCCGGGACACCCAACATATTCTCCCACAATACGGGCTCATGGGGCTGCATGATGAAGCGAAGGATACCAGATCTAAGCTTTTCCTAAATACAAACATTCCGTTTTCTATATTTCTTTGCGGAGTTCAGGGAAGCGGCAAGTCTCATACGACGTCTTGCATTCTTGAGAATTCTCTGGTACCCTCTAAACATCTCGGAAAACTCAAAAACCCACTCTCTGCACTAGTTTTCAGCTATAGTCACTTCAATGGGGACGGCGTCGGATTCAGCATCAGCGAAGCCGCTTTCTTGGCTTCCCCCGATGCTGGAGTTCCTGGTGCAGCCCATGTCAAGAAAGTGCATGTCTTAGTTTCGCCGTCAAACTATGTGTGGATATCGAAGCTTTATCTACGGCTTCCCAATGTTTCGGTCATGCCGTTTAGAATAAAGCCTCAGAACCTCAACATCACTACAATGCTTACATTAATGAACGTTAATGAGTCAGAAGAAACGCCTCTCTACATGGCCCAGGTCACGCAGATACTTCGGGAGATGTCAACAGCAGGCGGACCGTTTCATTATGAGACATTCAAGTTGCATTTGAAAAAGCAGAAATTCAACCCTACGCAAACCAACATGTTGCAAATGCGTCTAAGCTTACTCGAGTCATTCTTGGACATGAAAAACAACTTCTCCGAAACGCAATTTCTGCCGGGTGAGATAGTAATCATGGATATGTCCTGTCTCTTTGTTGATGCCAACACGGCGTGTATCCTCTTTGAGATCGGGCTTCAGCAATACCTGCAGTCTAAAGGCACGGGTAAGATAATCGTTCTAGACGAGGCGCATAAGGTATCAGATTATAGAACCCCTCAAAGCTTTCGTCTTTTACTAAATTTAACTAGTATATGCTCAAGATACCCGGAGCGAAGTCGTTAAACGAAACACTTCTTCAGACTATCCGTCTACAGCGGCATCACGGCGCCAGAGTTATCATCTCAACGCAAGAGCCTACCCTTTTAACTGATCTCATTGCTCTTTGCTCCGTTACAGTAATCCATCGCTTTTCGAGCCCAGAATGGTTCTCAGCTATTAGACGTCATATCCCCATCATGGATGAGAACCGCGATAATCTCATGCGAAGAATCGAGAGCTTGAAGACAGGAAGGGCGATCATATACTCACCCAGTGCGGTTCTTGGTCTTAATAAGTACGGCAAATCAATCATAGGTACAAGCAGAATGATCAATGTTCGGATCAGGAGGAGGCTCACGAGTGATGGAGGACAATCTGTATTAGCAGTCTAGGAAGATCGCATGCGAAATAGGCTGAACAACTGCGAATTTTGTGTGCACTTAGTGTGAAAAATGTCACATTTATCTCCATTACCATCCAATCGGAAGCGTTCCTGACAATAGTGCTAATAGATCCAGGCTTGGAGCTCTGCTTGCGTAGAGATATTGAAACTTCCGTCGGTTGTACTGTAGTTGAAAGGCGATACAGCGCAACTCACCGTCAGTTACTGTTCTGCCATTCGCGATTTAATGATCTTTTTCTTGAGCTGTTCTAGTTGGGTGGTATAAGGATGCATTGTCGCGATTGATTGGGCAATCTTTATGTACCGTAAGCCGAGCAGGGTCTACTATAGCACAAAAAATGTACGCAAGAGCTCTTTCTGGGCTCAACAGTGTGCTTGGTTAGCTGAGCGAGAGGTGTATGAGTTTAGCCGCGAAGATCTACGCTTTGCCCCTACCAATAGGAAGAGGATAGGACAACGTGGTATACTCTAATGTGTAGGCCGTACAGGACGCAGTCCCGTAAGGCCCAATGTTGGACCAGGGATACAGTGCACCTTAGTTTTCTATCAATATTAGTTTATTAATGTATGCCTTAAACCATCAATTATTAGCAGCTTCATAGTATCCCGTAAGGGATTTAGAGTTGAACCATCAATTATTGGCAGCGTGTGACCCGTACGGGATGTAGTCGTGTAAGGCTAATCGCTGAATCAGGGACACAGAGCACATTCTTTTTCTACCGAGATTAGTTTATTGATGCATGCCTTAAATCATCAATTATTGGTACCTTCACAGTATCCCGCAAGGGATTTAGAGCCGAGCGGGCGTCTTGAAGAGCCGATGTAGAATGCTGCATCAACAGTGGTATGCCGCGGGGAATACGGGTATAGAGGGTTCGTCTTCGGGCCTACATGAACCTTGCATGCCCAATGTGGAATCGTCTAGACTTCTAAGTTTGCGTGTGACATGGCGCGGATAGTACCTATGTCTGCATCCCTGATCCAGCGATTGGCCTTACACGACTACATCCCGTACGGTTCACACGCTTGCCTGCTAAACTAAATCTAGGCTCCGTCGTCGCGTTGCGTGTTGCGGCTAGAGAGTTATTACTACGTTCGGTGCACGGGTCAAAATATGAAGCTTGCCCTTGATTTTTGCATTTGCGCCCTCTTCTTCTGATCTTTTACTTACCTGTGGGTATGAAACTGCCATTCTGGCAACCCGATCATGGGTATAAATGCTGCGCAACGTCCAACCGTCTTCCCTTGGCTGCAGAATCAGGTCCTTGGCCAAGACCCCCTTAAATAGGCAACACCTTGAAGCAATACTTGGGGCATCCAACGGCTACGTCAGCTGCACGCGAATCATGCAGCAGCTGCGGGTTCTCACACCGTATCAAATCCTTAACCACGCGGGAGGCGCATGCCAGCTCTAGTGCATGTGCTGCGCTTAGGGAGCCGCCCCCACTAGTGTCCAAGAGCATGTTAGAGGCTTTGGGGGCGTATTTGGAGCACAAGTATAGGCCTGCGTGTACAAGGGCACAAGTATAGGCCTGCGTGTACAAGGGCACTTCCTGAATAGGCCCAGAAAATACCCGTACAGACACCGAATACGTGCCAAACTGTGGCATGAGTTCTTATCTGCATACAATTTCCAATAGCGCCCACTAACGCATATGTCCACACATCATAGTCACACTAGAGATGTGCATAAAATTGATGTACACATAGGCATGCAGCCTAATGCAAGCCACAGGCGCGTATCTTAGAAGTGCGGTGCGCTTTCAGGATCGTACGTGTCGAGTGCCCTCTCTCTCTATTTTAAATAGTCTTCGCTTTCACACGACCTGACCCTGCGTCACCTTCTCTACGAATATCAGACTCACCACACTAATTTCTCTATTGATCTTAGCCCTTTTACTACTGTCACATTCATCTGTTCCAAAATTTCTCGAGTTACATCTTTACCTCAACTACTACCAACTTCAACCCTGAACACGCTTCACCTCTGTGAACTAACACAATCTAGCCCATGTCACACAAAAAGAAACCATGTTAACGTCCATCCCTTATGACCGAGAAACCCGGCTCACCGAGATGCGTTTGCTACCTAGGCTTCTATCTCCTATGCCCATAAGCTTGTCAAGCTGCACTTAACGTAGAATTACCCTTTACACGTCTCTCTTCCGCTAGGCTGCGTGCAGCATAAAAAATACAATCGTCTTCGCCGTGCTATTAACTGTTTCTTGCGCGACATCAGCTGCCTCTTCTACCTCGCACCCCTGCATTACTACAGCTACCTTAACATTTTCTCACCTCGGAGCGATAACACTGTAGATCGATAGCTTAGGCACGTCCTCCTACGTGTTAAGTACATGCAGTTACGGGAACACTCCCTTCCGGCAGTTTCTCCGCGTTAGGCACACACAATGCCAAGGATAATGTTAGCTAGCGTGGTAATCTAGTACGCTTACGTAGAGCAAGGCAAAGCTTGAGCTGCGTGTATTGTATACTGCGCTATGCCTAGTTAGCCTACGCTGTAGCGCTGCTTTAGAGCGTCCCGAAATAGAACAGGCTAGCTGCTCTGGGCGGCTAGCAGGCGGCACGTAGTGCCCACTCCCACTCTGCGCATCTAATCATCGCTTCTACGCAATGGTTAGGTTTGCGTTTATGCTACGTTTACTACTACTATGCTTTACCCTGCCTCTGTTTCCACCCTAGCTTCCTGAGCAGTCTGTTTTGTCTCGAAGCTGACTTAGTCGGCGGCAACCTAACGTCGACCTCGCTATACGTAGAGATGTGGCGTTGCACCGACGCTATGTTGGTAGAGGCATCTAGCTTTTCTGCTCCTTCTTCTGCTTCTCCTTCTTCTTCCTCGCTTGCTAGAGCTGCCAGATTATCACGCAAGGCCTGACACTTGTCGTTGCGCTCTCCAAACGTTTTCTTGTATCCTAAGACAGCGTGCGAGTACCAGTGCCTAGCGTCCTCTATACATCCTTGGCTTTGGCGTAGAGAGGCAAAGGCCCACATGTTGTTTAGCGCTGGAACGCAAGTAAGGAGGTTATCTGGATGGACAGACTTTGCGTATCCAGCTAGCGCACGCTGGTACATCTTCTCCGCCTCGTCAAGCCGGCCTAGGTCCGCATAGAGAAGGCCCAAGTTGTTGACTGTGGAGAGTGTTGACGTATGCTCTGGTCCCCATGCCTTCTTAAAGCCTTGCAGCGCCCGCTGGTACATCTTCTCCGCCTCGTCAAGCCGGCCTAGCTTCATATAGAGACCTGCCAAGTTGTTGACTGTGTCGAGTGTTGATGTGTGCTCTGGTCCCCATGCCTTCTCTTTGCCTTGCAGCGCCCGCTGGTACATCTTCTCCGCCTCGTCAAGCCGGCCTAGGTCCGCATAGAGGTTGCCCAAGTTGTTGACTGTGTCGAGTGTTGATGTGTGCTCTGGTCCCCATGCCTTCTCGTAGCCTTGCAGCGCCCGCTGGTACATCTTCTCCGCCTCGTCAAGCCGGCCTAGGTCCGCATAGAGGTTGCCCAAGTTGTTGACTGTGTCGAGTGTTGATGTGTGCTCTGGTCCCCATGCCTTCTCTTTGCCTTGCAGCGCCCGCTGGTACATCTTCTCCGCCTCGTCAAGCTGGCCTAGGTCCTTGTAGAGGGCGCCCAAGTTGTTGACTGTGGAGAGTGTTGACGTATGCTCTGGTCCCCATGCCTTCTCGTAGCCTTGCAGCGCCCGCTGGTACATCTTCTCCGCCTCGTCAAGCCGGCCTAGCTTCATATAGAGACCTCCCAAGTTGTTGACTGTGTGGAGTGTTGATGTGTGCTCTGGTCCCCATGCCTTCTCTTTGCCTTGCAGCGCCCGCTGGTACATCTGCACTGCCCGCTGCCTGTCTTCATCATCGAGCAAGTACCCAAGTTTGTGAAAACAGCCTGGCCATATCAACGCCTCGACCGCCCTCTCTTTGTCCGATCCGCTGTCCGTTTCGATCCATCCGCTGACACGCAGACCGTGCGCCATAACCCGCTTCCGCTTCTTCCAGAACTCCGCCTCTGACTCTGAGGACACGTTCGATGCCACGAGCCCCACCGCCAAGCAACCCAGCTCGTGCTGTTCCTCCTCATCTTTCGTTAGGTATCTACACCATCGATGCAGCACTGAGTGCATGGAGTGACTGTCCGTGCCTTCCCTACCCTCCGCGAGCGAGTAGCGCGACAGCAGGCCCATTGCGTCGCCATACGCCAGCTCGTCCTCTGCCACCGCGAGCAGCCACGCAGGGACATCCATCTCTGCTGCCAGATCTGAGCCTGCCGCGATCAGCTCATACCACACCTCCCCGCTGTCGAGAAATCCCCATAGCTTCAACAGCCAAGCAGCCTTCTCGCTCTCCCGCTGCACCTGCGTGTACGATATAGTCCACGTCGTTAAAACGCTTCGGTCGCCATACTCCTCCCGCGGAAAGCGTGCTTCGCTCTCCATCAGCCGCTCCCATGTTCGGCTGTAGTGCTTCGCATACGTGGATGCAGACGCGTTCGTCTCGCGCATGTACGACCCAGCCTGCGTGAGGGCGAGCGGCAGCCCGTGGAGGAGCTCGAACACTACTTCGGCGTCTGTTCGGCCTGCATCAGCGACCACGACTCTAAGCCGCAAACTTCGTCTTCCACTTACCCTCGACCACCCGGCCAGCGTTGTTCTCTAGTATAGCACGCGCTTGCTCTGCTGCCACCGTTCCCACCTTAACTCCCGCACCGAGCCGCTGGAGACTGGGCAGCCGGCTCGTGATGAGTATTGAGCCGTGGTCTGCATGCGGGAAGTACGTCTGCACGTTGTACGCCTGTGGGTCATTGTAATGGTAGTGGTCGCGGTCGACGTTGTCGATGATCAAGAGCCAGTGACGGTTCGACGGCATAGTCAGCCACCGCTGACACTCGCGCACGGCCACATCAGCCTCAACAGCCGCCTCGCTAAGCCGCGCTGCACCGTCAGCCGTCAGCTCGTCGCGCGGGAGTCTCTGCGCCACATCGACAAACGACTGCTCTAGACTAGCCTTGGATGATCCGTCCAGCCAGAACACTGCACTGAACCGGTGGTGATGCTTGCGTGCAAACTCCACCGCCAGCTGCGTCTTGCCGATGCCGCCAAGACCGTACACGGCGACAACCTTCTGACGATGCTTTGTTGTGGGCGAGATTGGAGGTGAGGCTTCAAGAAGGATCTGCTCCACGGCTACCATCTCCGCTGGCCGATCCACGAACTGGCCCACCACCGGCACGCCTTGAAGACTGAGCTCGACCTTGTGCTTGCCGTAGTCTGCCAAACAGTTAATGTTCATCTTATTTCATCTACTCTAGGATGTTTAATTACAATGAGAGCGAGCCGATACAAGTAGGTGGGATGCTTCCACCATACCTTCGACTACCTCGACTACTGTATCCCAAGCTTGACCCGAAGCCTTTGCAAACTTGTTCATGTTAAAGTGGGTGCGTGGGAGCGGGTGACTGCTCGTTGCGTCCGTCGTATCAAGGCACCCAGAGCTCTGGCTGACTACAAATCGCTGTGAGTGCGGTTAGCTTAATAATTCAATACACTACTCTTGCACACCTACTGTCTGATCCTCCTTGCCCACGATCCTCCCGACGTTGCTTGTCCACTGCTCCCAGAAACATGCAATCCTTGTTTTGTTTGTCTGGCCCCGCGTTATTTTCAAGTAGTCGTTGACTACGTCCCTCAGGTATATGTTCCCTGGCTGCAACACCTCAAGAGCGGTAGGCAGTACCTGGTCGTCATGATACTCGCGGCGCGCCGCCTCCAGCATCTCCATCTGGTTCATCCCTTCCGCGCCTCGAAACGGTGTACCGAAGAAGATCAGACCAGTGGTCGATTTAAACACTCCAGGCCAGTCCTTCTGGAATTGCTGGGCTATAACTAGTGTCTAGGAAGATTTTAGCTGCTAGCACGTAGATGTTAAATTCACCTCTCACCTTGAGCACAACCAGTCCGCCGAAGCAGTGCGCTACAAACAGCAGTGGGCGCAACGAGACATCCTGAGCGACTTAGCAGACATCTAATACCTGCAGAAGACACTTCGTACCTTTCTCTTCCGCCTCAAGGCTCCAAGTAGCTGCTCTGCCACTATAGAAACGTTCTGCTGCATTATCTCTTTGCCAAACCACTGCGACTGGTATCCATATCGCATGATGCGCGCATTTAGCGCCAACGCCGGCAGCATGCTTTCCTCGGTGAGCCAGTTGACCCATTTCGAGCTATCCGCCTGCGCGCACCAGCTATCATCAGGATGGGCGCCGAGGCCGTGGATCGCGACAATGCTAGATGAGTTAGTGTAAGTCTGAGCAAGCAGATTCCACAGGTGAACGTACTCAATGATCTGGGTTGCATCTGCCGGTGGCTCGCGGAGCACCTTTAGGCCGATGTCATCGTCTGTCACCGCTCGGACCTGGTTCCACGTCAGCCTTAGCGCGCTTCATTCTGCGGCCGACCCACCATTGTCGTATGTCAAGGAGCAGCGTCTGCTCAAGCTTTTAATAGATGCAATCGTTACAAGAGAAGAGTACAGAGCAGAGAGCGAAGGTGAGAGTGAGATGAATGGAAGCGGCGCGAGGAGCAGTTAGGCTGAAACGGACCAGGCTGAGGCACCAGGCTGACTGCCAACTGCGTTTGCTGGCGCGCGGTAAGGCTGAGTCCATCTGGCCATCCTCTCTGGACTGAGTGCTGCCACCCACACATCGTATAGGAGAGTCTATAGTTATAGGTTGGACCTTTCCACATCTTCTCCGAACACAGTTATGCCACCTTTTTCTAAAGCAAATGAGCTTGTCCGGGATCTGGTGCCTGCACCTAGCGCAGCGCAGAGCGAAACCTTGCCTGGTCAGCCTTCTGTTCTACTCAAAGACCTTAATCGTACGAGAAAGTTCCTTCATGATGACCTGTGTTCAGAAGATCTCGACCGAATGGCACCGCGTCTGTGGATCATGACGACCTTATCAAGCGCGAATATCAACCCTCTACACCGCCAACGCGTCAAGGGCCGGGAGGTCATCGTAACAGAAGAGGCCCGCCTACATCTTGTGTGGATACACGATCGCATATTCATCAAACCTATCCCGCGGTATCTTTTGTCATACAACTTCTGGGAGGCTTATCTAGACCGAAAGCCAGATTCGCTGGACAGTGATAGAAGCAACCTTCGCGCGGCTGCAGCTGGCTTCCTGCGGACGTACCGCTACTTGATTAGGCACGAGTCGGACTTTCATATTGCTCAGCAGGACAGCCTTCGCCTCATTCCCAAGGATGTGAACTGGGCATCCTTCTGCCGTTTCACCTCGGACCTCAACGATATTCAAGACTCAGCTGTATCAAGGCGGTACTGCTTCGGAGAGCTGAGGCTGACGCGACTCAACTTCTACGCCCCGTTCCTCCTGCGCAAGTTCCGCTTTGAGCAGGTGCATGGACAGTATGGCGACTATTTTGCGCGACTATACGGGCCTGTGCTGTTCGTGTTTGCTGTAGTGTCTACCATCCTCAACTCTATGCAGGTTGCACTTGCAGCTGATCAGTCGCTGGCCGTGCACTGGGTTCCTGTTTGGCATGTATCTCGCTGGTTTAGCGCGATTAGCATCGTAGGGACCGCTGTTATTGCCCTTTGCTTTGCAGTTCTTTGGCTGTGGATGTTCTTAGACGAGTGGGTGTACACCCTAAGACAGAAATGGAAGGCGCGGAGTTCTCTGTTGGATGCGTCGAAATGTTGAAAGACCTTGGTCGTGGTTGAAGAAAAGGCTATCTTACGGCAAAGGGCATTGAGAGACGTGAGGGTCTTTTGCCTACACGGCAATCAAGGCAGCACGTGGGAAGATCTTAGTTAAGTCAGGCGCTGCTAGGACTGCATCACAACGCGACATGGCACTTGTGCGGAGGCTAGTAATAGATGAGGTTTAGGTACACGATAATACGTATGTTGTCTTACAAGTATGATTGCAGTCTAAATAGCATTTGTTGTCATAGTAGAAAAGTGCTGGTCCGCTCGTGCTCCTCTTCGATAACTTTTCGGGAGCATCTGCGCTACTGGGGCCCTCCATGGCACTGGTACCTCCCTCGTCAGTTCTGCTGGAGTCCTCGCCAATTCTGCTTCCCTTGTCTGTATCACTTGGCTTCTTGGCTCCGTGATATCTACCACCAGCGCAGGGGCCTTGCGCTTACGACCGCGTGCTGCCTTGCCCGAAGCAGCCTTCTCTTTCTCCTTGCGCTTCGCTCGTGCCTCCTCAAGATCCTCGTAGCTCATCACCTTCGCCTTCCCTAGCACCTGCGACTTGGTCGAGCGACGAACCTTGGCTTCGTTGTTCATGTTGGACAAGAACCGATTCTGATCTTGGAGGAGGGCTCGCTCTGCGAAGGATATTTGGGCGGCACTAGCAAGTTTCTTAACGTGCCCCTGTAGACGCTGTTTGCTTGTTTGATCAATCGCATGAGCATCTTGAGTGATCATCTCATGCAACGATGTGACAGCTTCTGTTGTTACCGGTGTTACAGGCGTTAATGGCATATATGACACTTTGTCTTGCGGACTAGCCCTCACAATAACCTCTCTAGTAACACTCACTTCAGAAGGCGGCTTCGGTGTATCTCTGAGTACTCTGTCCGGGTTGAACGGAAACAACCCAGTCGCAGCCCATGCAGCCATTATGTTCCTCTTAGTGAAAGCCTTCACCCTTGCCGGGCTGTACAGAGAGGTGAAATGCTCCTTACCAACTGTATCTGCACCTCCTCGATACAACCTCTCGACCTGGTCTCGATAGGCTGCCTTCAAGGAGGCAAAGACTGCGACATCACAGGGCTGGAGTTTATGGGATGTGTGGGATGGGAGACGACACAAGATAATGTTGTTCTCAAAGCAAAACTCCAAGATCTCAAGCGACTCGTGAGACCCGAAGCCGTCGGAAATCAGTACGCGTGGTTTGCCGTTAGCTCGCTCTCTAGTCTGAGGGTCAAACACACGCTTAAGCCACTCTAAGTTGATCTTAGAGTCATTGTACCCGTTTTCCGAATGCGCGTAATGCCATCCAGGGGTGGGGAACGTGGTCCAGTTGCTTCGGTGGGTCGAAGCTGGCCAGATTATAAGAGGTAGCAGCACCCTACCATCAGCACTAATGCACTCAACAGCAGTCACCATTGTCCGCTTCTCGCCCGCGCCTCTATAGTCGCGCCGGTCATCCTTACCTACAAGGACCTTGACGGAGCCGAGCTTACTTAGCATGACTCCCGTCTCGTCCATGTTATACACGTTTCCCGGCAGGACAGCCAGATCCCGCAGCACCTCCCCAATCACCTCAAACCATTGTGTGATCTTCCCATGTATGTTGTTCCCATGGCGCTTCCAGTCTATTGGTCGCACTGTTCTCGCTTGTAGTTCTGGGTGGCGTTTCTCAAAGGCCCGAGCCCAGTTCTTGCCGGGTGGCTTCGTCGGCTTATTCGTTACGGACCGCTGGCGGGCAATGCTAAAGGCTAGTGAGGGTACGAATTTGATTCGCACAGGCTGCCCAAGGGCGCACATTAGCAGTAAGAAGTTTACAATAGCTCGCTCTTCCTCTGGGGTGAGATATTGCCTGCACTGGGCTGTCTC
Source organism: Lizonia empirigonia (assembly GCA_009982855.1). NCBI lineage: Eukaryota > Fungi > Ascomycota > Dothideomycetes > Pseudoperisporiaceae > Lizonia > Lizonia empirigonia. The sequence goes on along the minus strand of JAADKA010000035.1, from coordinate 27,348 downwards.
TTGTTTCGAGAGTCGTCCCCGTGCACGGTGGTGGAGGGTAGACAGAGGGACATTGCTCTGTTCTGAGAGGGCAGCATAGGTTCTACGCACGTCTGAACGGAGTGCTTGTGCCAGGGCCTGGCTGGCTGGGTCCATGTTAGTGAACGTGATGATAGTGATGAGAGAAGGTCAGGTTCGAGGCAGCTCGACGACACTGAACAAGCGCTAGTTCGTGTCCAAAAATAGCCGTCACACGGCTACTCACAGATGGGGGGAGACGGAGCTCACCTCACCCGCAGCAGGTTATGTTTAATATTACCAAATGCTTGACTTGCAGCTTCGATAAGAACCTAATAGAAAGCATATTGCGAAATCGCGATAGAAGGTGGTCGCCATTAAGTAGATACATTGGGTATAGAATGGTAAATTAGAAGTTCATCGCGAGGATCACGGCGGCGCAGCTGAGCGCCAACCCACGGGCAATCCAGTGGCAGTCAGCCTGGCGCGTCGACAGATTCTCAGCCTGACTGCACCTCGCATCGCCACCTCTGCAATCTACACTCTCCTTTTTCCGCACTCTTCGCGCCGTAGCTACGTCTATCCTGTTACTTGAGCATATTTTGCTCCTATATAAACGACAATGGTAGGTCGAGCAAGGCAGGAAGCATGCCAAGGCTAAGGCGGAACTAGGTCCGGCGGGTGACAGACGAGGACATCGGCCTGAAGGTGCTCCGCGACGCGCCCACAGACGCAGTCGACGAGATCGTTGAGTACGTCCGCTCTAGCAGCACCCTACCATTCAAGGTCATGCTAACCTCGCATGCAGCATTGTCGCGGTCCATGGCATCGGCGCGCACCCCGACGACAGCTGGTGTAAGAATGTCGGCACGGCGGAGAGCCCACGGTGGGTCAACTGGCTCGACGCGGAGGACATGCTGCCAGTGGTAGCTTTGCATGCGCGCATCATGCGCTACGGATACCAGTCGCAGTGGTTTGGAGAAGGGGCGATGCGACATAAGGCATCAACGGTAGCACAGCGACTGCTGCTGGCGTTGCGGCGGAGACGGGAGGTGCGCGCCCTCAATCTGGTGTGGATTGCTAGCCTGTTGCTAACCTCGCTAGGACTGCCCCTTCATAGCGCACTGCTTTGGCGGGCTGGTCGTGCTGAAGGTGAGCATGTGTAACAGACTCGCGAGTTTGCCAACACTAAGAACAAGCAGGCGCTTCTCGAAGCCCAACAGGATGCGAAAGAATGGCCTGGCACATTCGTGTCGACGACTGCCTTGATCTTCTTTGGCACCCCTTTCCGCGGCGCAGAAGGCATGAGCCAGGTGGAGATGCTGGCGATTAGCTACCAAATTGCAGTACAGAACGTCAATTCCAGATCAAGATTTGCAAATCCGACTTCCAAATCAAGTCTTACCAGCTGCCAAGACCTCCAAATCAAGACCTCTATAGTCGTTGAGAGCAAGTAAATCAAGTCTATGGGTGGATTTGGACTTGATTTGTTTGTTGACAAATGTGGTTACAGCATCGTAAGATTGGTACTGATGGATGATTACCGTTATTAAATAAGGTCAACTCTTCCTGAGAAGACATAGTGTGCTTCACTGAGCACAACTGACTCGACACCGATTGGAGTAACATCGGTACCGAGAACAAGATAAGGGCTGTTCGTGGTGTTGAGAAGGTTTAAGAAGCCAGTCTAGAAGATCAAACGCCCCTCAAGACGATCCAGGGCACGCTGTGAGTAGTCGGTACTGTACTGTATAGTGTAGTAGCATGCAGTTCAGGCTCACAACAGCGCTTGGCTTGCGACAGATGTCGAGTTGCGTACATAAAATGACGTCAAGTCGCATGACCCCTCCCTGGTTCTGAACATAGGATGTAGTCACCACCTTTGTCGTACACATGTAAGCCGACTCTCTGAGGAGGTGGTGCCTAAGATCTTGGAGCGGCAGATGGACCAGATCCTCTCCGACAGGCGTCGAAGTGAACGTGCGCAGCCCTTTTGTGCGCCCGAGCGTACAGGGAAGGACGAGAGGCTCATAGAATTGACTTAGCTGACGCTGGTTTGGGTGGTCGAGCTCGTTTCGCTGGAAGAGAGTTCTGACCGGGATTCCAGTTTGCATTTGATCGTTTTGTCTGTCTTGTCATTGTCGCTGCAGAGTGCTGCAGCTCGTCAAGAACGTACTCATGTATCACGGTGAAAATACCGTAGGTATAGGCAGAAGAATTGAAGGATTGAACTGAGGTTGTATTGAGTGAGTCTACGAACAGTAGATGTACATGAGAGGCTGTAAACAGCGCTAGTGCTATATGGGTAGTCGCGCCTTAGCAAAGGTGAGGTGCGTTTGCACGTACGGTAAGAGAGACTCTCAACCCGTGACATCATGTCTCAGATTCCTGGACACCCAAGCGTTTTAATGCTAGTTTAACACTATATGGCTCAACTTTTCCCACTACTATCACAATCCTGTCGCGCTTCCACACTCCTATATGTTGGCATCCCGACATATTCCTCGTTTGCACCCTTCGCAGAGGTGAGCCTTGTGTGGAGAGGTCTTTCTTGCTCTGTAGCCCGGCCGCTCTCGCGATACCCTCCCACTTCAAGAGTCTGTATGCGACTCGATCGATGTATGTAGTTTCGTCTATTTTTAATGTTTCTAGCTTATCACATGCCTCGCAGCGCTGTTTGAACACTACCGCGTTGTATGCACCATCCCAGTATTTTCTTACCAAGATAGTCACCTTGCCACTACTCCAAGCACTCGTCGAACAAGCGTGACTGTAGCACTGGAAGACACCCGTGGCGTAAGTCGAATAGTCTTTGCTGACCCTTTCGTCGCTATCGATGCCGTGAAATTGTAAAACACTTATGTGTTCGGAGACTGCATTCGCGACGTCCTGATGGAGCAGTGGATACATGCGGGAGCACTTTGCCGTTCCCTTGGTCTTAGAAATTTGATTCTTTCCCATCCTAGGTGACTTGTAGGAAAAAGTCCGCGACGTTGGTGTGTAGGACTGTGACGTAGGAGAAGGAGTGTACTGGAAGAACTCGAGAGCACTCGATAGAGGGAGCATGACAGCTTTACTATAGTAGGACTCACGCACGCTTTTAAGGTGCAGATCTCTCTGCAGGTAATCACATCGCTCTAATTCAAGAATTGTTGATGCATGCATACCCCACTTTCGGCGTCAGCCATCAGACAATTGTCGTTCCGCAGCGTCTTTCTTGACAGCGTTAACAATCCATTTTGAAGATGCGCATATTAACATAGTTGCCCCGCATCGTACGTAATTTTGGTAGTCAATCATATGGCATTGTCTACATTGTGTGATCACATGGTACAATGTCCTTATCAAGCGTTTGCACGCAGCCACGTACAGAGATGAAACGCAATTTGACCGACGTGTCACGATAACAAAGACGCACTTGTTTGTGTTGGCAAGAGGAAAACGGCAGATTCTGATTGGATCAAATTCGAGGTCGGTGAGCAGAAGAGGACAAACAACAGACACTACGGAGGAGCCTTGTTCACGGGTGGGTGACATCAAGAGTGCTATGAAGTGTAGATGGATCGCCATGAGCAGCAAAACAGAAAAGCAAGAGCCCCATGCGTCGAATTGTTCTTTTTCTTCCTACAGGTGCCCGCTCGACGTCTGCACTGAGTGTATGTTCCACGACAGTGGCGGTGAGATTTATTGTCCTACCAATCACTGATCGACATTACGCTCACAGCACTGAGTCCCGGCTTCAAGGTTGTGAGATTGCTGGAGATCAAGCAACCAATCTATGCCGCGAGCCTTGCATGCTATGGTTCTCGTAGTTTCAGAACATAGCTGCAGTGACCCGTTGACACACCAGAGCGGCAATCTGTACAAGTTCAAAGTGGAGTTGATAAAATCTCTCACCCTCGACCTCTATCACCTAGCACTGTCCTGTTTGTTCGATTGGATTCACAAAGTGCAGCCATGGGCATCGACGCTGGTTTCGACATGGTCCCTCGCCTTACCAAAGGAGCTGTTGATATGCATAACTGGGAACAATTCATAAAATCAATCGAGAGTCATTACAAGGACGACATGCGGGTTGAGGTAAAACAAAACTACATCCTGTTCAAAACTGGTGAGCACCCAAGTCTACCCTTCGCGGGTCACAAGCTCCTGCGTTTCAGCACAAAGGCTTCAGGAAGCATCGCAGCGGCCTCAGGGGTAGAAGCCTATATCGACACTGTCACACGTATCGCAAAAGTTCAGTTTGGCTCCCGCGTGCAATACTGGAACGAAGGTGTTTATCAATATGGTCCCGACGACTGGGATGAAGTCAACGAGTCGATTCGATCTTATGAACAGGTTCGTCATGGTCCCATAGGGCTACTCTTTGATAGTATTTAACCTATGTTCCACAGAGAGATGAGCCCGAGGTCCATACTAGCATCGCATCATCATTCATCAACGGAACCGATCCTATGAAAGAGTTCGGCATCCCCCTCTTCGATATCAAGGACATTCCTGGAAAAGGAAGAGGTGTAAGCCTAGGACCACATCACATGAGTGCTCTGCAGGCATGACTAATACGTCCGACTACTTTCGAGCCTAGATCACACACTTGTACATACACAACAATACACTAATACATGAGACCTAACACTACTACTACCCCTTGCTTACAGAACACCAATCTTTTGATTTTTAGGTCACCCTCTTAGAGGCCCTAAAAGTCCCAGCAACTGAACAAGCTCACTGCGCTGATTCTGGGAGTACCTCCAACGTTGGCTAACTGAGGCGATGTTCGCAATCCCTTTGCTCTCTGGTGTAGCTGCACACTTGACTCGACCCGATCGGACTGAATTACGTCAGCGCCAATAGTCGCAGCACCTACTGACGCAGTGCTGAGACAATTGAGTGGCTAAATTGATGGATCATCTTATTCTGCACTGAGAATCCAAGTACCCTCGTCGCGGTCTGCCTTGCCGTGGTCATCCTCTGTCTGATCACCGTCCTACCATTTGGGCTTGCAGAGACTTATCTAGATAGAACAGGGGATGTCAAAATCATGGCTATCAGCCATTTGTTCTCGAAATAAGAACAGGACTGAGCCGTTGTGGTCGGACAGCCTCGTGAACGCAATGCTAAAAAGCATATCGATTGAGATGATATTGCGCGCTTATGTCTTGACGATTATCAATTTGGAATACTCTTGTCCTTGCTGAGCTCTTTGGTCAAGAAAGCTGATACTCTTGTGATCAAATCCGACTCAAAATGTCCTCTAGCATCAGTCTGCCAGAATTGTTGGTACTTGTCCCAGGCTGCCTTGACGTCTGTTGCGCCGCTTTCGTGAATCTCTTGTAACTTAGTCCTGCATGCCTCCTCGAGATGCGGTGTTGAGAGCCACATATCTGGGTACAGTCCGACATCATCTGCATGAACTTGACCAGCATAGCCCGACTCGAAGAGACCGCGCGCTCGTAGATACTGACTCTTGGTCTGGTCGCGCCACAATGTGGCACTTGAACCCGTTCCTTCCTTCGATAATGACGAAAAGTACAGAAGCTCGAGAATGTCTAGTAGACTGAGAGCTAGCCAAACATTCTTGAAGAAACTTCATCGGTCTAGCGTGCACGTATCTTCCAGCCATTCTTCGCTCCCGATCCAATCCGTGAATGAATCAACGGTCAGGTCGACGATCTGTTGACACAAGAACCCGTAAACAAAGTCAAACACTTCCTGGACATCCAAGCTTTCCTGAAGATTCTTTCGATCAAGAAACTTTGCAGACACCTGATCGAAAATGTCGTTCTGAACTGACTGCAGTTCATAAGAGCAGTTCGAGGCGAGTCGTACGCTCTCCACCGCAAGCCAGTATGCAGTGAGTGCTGCACGCAAACTCTCGTCGCCATTGGAATCATCTGCTTGCTGGAACAATGTCAAGACGTCAACAACAGTTTGTGGTTGCAGCTTGTTGGTTCCAGTGACGCAAGGGGAGTTTCGATATATTGAGTGAATCTTTGGGTGCACATACAGGTGCTGAAGTGATCGAGCACCATGCCAACGAGCCACGACGTCCCAGACTTGCTGTTCGCTTAGTGTGTCCGCCTGCAGGTACTTCTTGATGGATATGGATGAGGGCAGCAACGCAGCGGATATGACATGCCCGCTCTTGTAAAGATGGTGCAACGAGAAATCCTGAAACGCTTCCTGGAGATGATAAAGGACGATATCGTAGGCGTGTATATCAGAAGACAATTGACCATCGTAAGTCGATTAGATGGACGATAGTCCGAGGGTGGACTAGCAGCGAATGACACTCGCCACGATGTTCCTCAATACATTATATCTGTATCCTTCGAATATTGCGTTCAGTCGCTTTGAGGACCGTGCTAGATGGAGAGCGTCATCGATGTTGTCCAGGAGCAGAAAAATGTCAAGTATGAGCTCCGTGGCACATTTTGTCAATAGAAGTAACGTTTTTGCCTGTGTTTTTGTTCCTGAGATTTTCTTCCTGTGTGTATGCCGTACTTGGAGCCTTTGTGTGTGTACCGTTGTTTAAGGCTCGTAGAGGCACGGTTGCCTCGTGTTTTGCGACTGCAATACCTTCAGTCTCCCCCTAGCGTTCAGCTGTCGTATGTGCTAGCTTGCTCCGATACCCCCAGGGCCTAGAATATGGTCCCTGTTCTCCAAGTGTTGTAATGCCGTCCACTAGGTTCCTATGTGGCTATGTTGTGTGGTGTGACCTGCCACCGGGCGCAGCGGCAGCAGCATGTCGTCGCAACGCGGCTTCACAAGAGCGATGCTCCGCTCGTGCGTGCCTTCAAGCCTACTGAGCATGAGAGCTCTCGCGTGAATCTCCTCAGACCTTGTCAGTTGTGTCGAAGGGGCACCACTCCCTTAACACGTGGGGCGACAGTGGACGATGCTGTCTGGTGATCTGTAAGTGTGTTGTGGCACCGATGGTAGCATGCCGAGATGTCTGTGAAGTGATTCGTGCGAGAGGTGATGCTGTTCAGCCCAAGGGCTCGTCGATGCGCGACGTCGCAGACATTGTCGGATGGTGATGGGCTTACCAGGGAGCCCACCAGTAACTGTTGTGTGTGTGTTGTAATCATGATGCTCGAGGGGTGTCTGGGCTCTGTCATGGCGCCCTGCGTCGCTGTGTCGTGGCTAGATGGCTGCCGCTGTATTTGGTGGGCGTGTCATGTTGAGTAACTTGCTCGCAGATTTTGTCTGTCTGTGCCTACCAGGGCCGCAACAGTGACTCTACAGATGCCAATCGACGCGGGGAGACGCTCGACGGCCTGTAGAGACCGTTGCGACCACTGACCGGTATTTTTTATGCTTTTTGTGATGGTAATTCCAAAAATTGATTTCTCGCTGTTTGTCGTGTTTTTGCCCATGCTTGATACGCAGGCTGCGTATGTACGTCCCTGGCAGGCGTCGATTCAATACGCGCGCCGCTTGTTGCAACAGTGCTCCTGTACCGAGCATGTGGGCGAACGTGTATACGAGCATCTCCCGACATCATGGCGCGGACCATGCCGCTCATGCTCCCTTGCGTTCAGCCATGGGGCGAGACGTACGGCGTCTGTACCGTAGGACTGATTCGCTCTTCTTCTGTGGCAGGGGCACCGGCTGGTGACCGGTAAGGGCAATGCTGAGCCGCGACCACTCGGGCAAAGAGCGAGGAACATGAATCATGAGAAGTCAAGCTTGACAAGAACCCGATTTGCGCTATCATTCATGCTGGCACGCAAGATCACTGGCAAAAGTTGGGAGGATGCGGAACTAACATGATGCGCACGCAGTACCTGCACGCCATTAGTGGGAACGAGCATTGCGGCACAGCGGCCGGCGAGCGAAGCGCCGCTCGAAGCTGGTACCGATGGGCGCCTGCTTCCCCACGACCTGTCACATCGGCTTGCTCGTCGAGGGAGCTGGATGACAACAGCAGTGTTTTCAGCGCGCGGCTGAAGAAACAGGGGTCCACCACCTCAATGCTATGTATGGTAAGCCAAAGCCAAATTACACTCGTTCTATACACACTGAGCATAAAGTGATATCACATGTCTTCTATCACTTCTCGTGCATCCTCCCTCTTAGATAATGAGCCAGATCCAAAGTTTTCGACCCGCTGAGTGCGCGACGAACTGTCACAGACGTGCACGTCAGGTGGTAGAAACACTATGGCGTACCTTGTTCAATAGATGGCAAGGGTGAATCGAGGTTTATGGGCTGGTATAAATATACGGTACTGCAGGAAACTTCGTCTTAGAAGTTTGTTGATAGCGAAGTCGTCTAAGCCGCATTTCGATGGTATAGCAACAAAGCTTTCGATTTAGGAAAGCCCTGAGTTGTTGCTATCTCCCTCTGTAGACGCTTGCGATGGCCAAGTCTAAAACTAAGTCGACAAAAATCATCCTCTGTGATGACATCAGTCTCTTGCAGGCAAGCAGCTTAGATGTGATTGCTGATCCGATGTATAGAAAGAGCACAAAGACAAGATCTGGTATCGTGAGCGACTGCATTAGGACTTCGGCAGATGTGATCGGGGAGCTTTGGGGCAGCTTCGAGCAGGGTGATGAGAAGGAGTCAGAAGAGAAGTAACGGTTTCAAACACCGCAGATACAGTATCGAGCTTTTGCAAAGCCCTCTCGAGTGAGTCTCGAGGAGATAAGTGAAGCTGTTTCCGCGCAAGCGAAGCATGAGAAGATTCTTCTGCGGGGGTGATTGGCAATCCTCTCTTCGACTAAATGTCTTGTCAAGGGATCCAGGCGTTAATCTCCTATGCGAAGGTTCTGTGTGGTGTGGTCTGCCATAAGCGAAGCGGCGGCACCGACTCGTCGTGACGCAGCTCCACAGGAGCGATTATCCGCTCGTGCGGGCTGTTAGATCTGCTGAGAGCTGATTCATCCGGATCACCTCAGACCTTAAAGAGTGTGTCGGAGGGAGACTGGGCCAATATAGCGCGGCTGACACAGGGAATGAAGTGACAGCAGAAAAGGCTTCTTGGTATCGTGTGAGTACGTTGAGTCGCCAGTGATTGAATACCGGATGCCTGCGAGGTGGTTCATGCGAGAGACATTGCCAGTCGACAGCTCCTCGATACCGGACATAACAAACATTGTCGCTGCCATTGTTGTGCTCAAGAGGCGCCTGGGCTGTGTCGTCACGTCTGTGTTGTCATGTCGCCGCATCGCTGCTAGATGGCTGCCGCTGCACTCGACGTGCACGTTGTAGCTGGGATGAGATAGTAGTCGATTATCGTCACACCCTGGCGCTGGAGATGCACATCTCGCTCTATTTGCTGTCAGCAATGCTTTGACTTTCTAAAAAAGGCAATCTTACACTTCCCAAAGTCTGACTTGGCTCTCTGGCCGGATGATATTATCTATCCAGATATGAGACAAGACCTCCGCGAAATGTCCACGAGCTTAGCGTGTTTCTTGTTGCGCTTTCCAACACCATTATAATTTTTGAATATGCCGAGCGATGGCCTCCAACCAACACTTGCCACTGTTAACCCGATGCGGACACCAGTTGCTGTTGCATAAGAAGGATCAAGCAGTTTTCTATCACTCCCAAGAACCTCTTTGAGTGCATTCTCGATATCCTGATGTGGATAAAGTCCGTCTGTACAATAGGCTATAAGCGCTTTCAAGGCGCGCGGAAGAAATGGCGTGTTGAGGAACCTTCGGCCTTGGAAAGCCACCTTTGCGAGCTTTTTAAAAGCATCTGTAGTCTTGTCGATTGACCATCCATTGATGAACATGGCTAGAACGATCAAACCGCTTAATGTGGTTAGTACATTTGAGGAACGAATCTGGATTGATCTGCCTGAGCTCACTCCGAAAGCAATTTTAAAAAGTCTTTGGAATGGATTGGACAATCCTATCCGCTTTTTGATTCGCTTCATCATCTCGAGGGCTATAGCAATTCAGATGCCACCTCCGTCCAAGCAAAGCACTCCTGCACCAGCCATTAGAGGATATACTCTGACGACCAGCTCTTCTATCGCAATTTAGCAACTGAGACAATGTTGGACACGGTACATGCAATGGCTCTGCTTACAGCCTGATCCGAAGAGTACGACGCAGTTTTCGCAGATGATGTGGCCACACTGGAGTCTGAACTCGGGTCGACGAAGCCTGCACCCTGCACACGAGCTGTTACTCTGTATGCTGTATGCAGGTGCCTTAAACCGCTGGAAGTTATTTCGATGGATATACAGGGCTGAAACGCGGTTCGAAATAAGATCTTCATAGAAGTCTTGGAAGTGATCCTCAATCAAACGAATGAATCCGCTCCGTAACATCACGTCTTTGGTGCTCTCGAATTCAATAATGCGATCTAATTCCAAGAAGGCGTCCTGATAGAGTGCCTCAAAGACTTGCTGAGGTTTGAAGACTGTCGAATCACGTCAGCCTACTCTTTCATCTAAAGGGGAGCACTTACGATGAGCGTCAGGCGGATAACTGTCGACCGGTGTAACAGCACTAGATACAGCCCAGGTTGCAGCGTAAGTTCTCTGAGAACATGCGATGGATGCTCTGACTATATTTAGGAGCAGTGAGGGGCTATTCTCTGCTTATGGACCGGCTTCGTTCAACCGCCTCGCAGTTGTGTCGTTCATGTGTCTATTGCTTGCAGTCGAAAAACTGCAGCCGCATGCAGGCTCTGGGATAAGCAGAAGTGTTGATGACAACTTGGCCAACAGGCACCACGTACAGTTCTTGCATGCTCTCGTTGCTGTGCATGCGGTCACCGTATCCCTCCAGCTTTATGGGGCGATCGTCTTCTTCATTACAGTGCTCACCAACCGAAGCGGTGACTTGAGAATGCGCAGGGGTGTTTTTTTGGTCGGTCGCCTCGACTCTCTGCTACTGCACACACTGATGCTTGGCAGACCTGTACCTTGGGACAGTCGCTTTGCGTCTTTCCCTTATACTTGGCCAGCATCAAGCGACTGCTCTCCGCAAGTGGTCCGGTCATCGAAACGCACGCCGGAGAGATGTCGTAGGATTTAGGTCTGTGTACCAGCAGACTTTGCCCTCTGGTCATAAACTTGTGTGGGAGCGCACAAGGAAGCAAGTGGCGAATCGGCAGATGATTTCGGGGTTAGATGCTTTCCAATAAAAAAATTCAGTATCGTCTCAACTATCTTGGCATGTTTTGTCTGGAAGGAACATGTGTGGTATGATGTAGAACGTAGAACCGACTACCTCGCAGTCACATCCTGCCCAGCGTGACCTCCACTGACTGACCCTCGATTGTGCTTACAGCGTTGCAACTCTCTCGCACCGCGGGCCAGAAGACGTCGTTCTCCCACGTCTTGAAGTCGTTGAGGACGTCGGACCGAGCAGCGTCTGCAGTTCCCATCGCGGCTATCCTCGTTGCACCGCGCTTCTCGAGCGTGGCGTCCAGATATCTGGGTACCTTGTGGAAGGTTCCGCTATAGACACTGTCGCCACACCCAAACACAGCGTACGATACATCTGCCAGACTCCCGCCCTTCAGCGCATGGACCCAGTCTACGAACTGCACGGCATTTTCGGCCGGCCGGCCCTCATAGGATCCAGCAATAACCACAACAATGGTATCTGGCAAGAGTGCGTCTGTTCCCGAGTTCAGTGTGTCCAGTCCGCCGACTCTGTGGCCGCAGTCTGCTACGCTCCTGGCGAGTCGACTGGCAAGCGCTTCACAGGTACCAGTTCTCGAGCCATAGTAAATGTGGATGGGCACTTTGGTTGAAGCTTCTTCGCTTATCTTCTTGGTCTGTTCGATATGCATGCCTCCATGTCCCACGAGCGCACCAAGTGCTCGCTCGCGCACTGCAGCCCACTTCTCCCTCAGACGTGCGCGCATGCGGAACCCGTCGGGTTTGGTGGTCAACGTCTGTTTGATACGCAATTGGTAGGACGGATCGTCCAGGGAGAGGTCGAAGCTTTGTAGCAGCAGGGCCAGGACGAGCAGAGCTTGCTGCCAGGCAAAAGCCTGCCCAATACAAGCTCGTATGCCATTGCCAAAGAGTTTCCAGCAGTTGGGAAAAGCCTTATTGCGGCGGCGAAATGCTTCGTCGAGCATGCGTACTGGCCGGAAGTCTGCGGCATCCTCACCGTACACAGTCTTGTCGCGGTGTACCATCGAGGGTAAAGCAACGATGGGTATGCCGCGCTTCACGTAGTACTTACCGCCGAGAACGGTGTCTTCGAGTGGGGTGACGATGATGGATGGCACGGTTGGTGTGAGACGGAGAGACTCCCGGAGGACGGCGTTGAGGAACGGGAGCTTCGCAAGGTGGTCTACAGTGATCTTATCTCCTCCGAGTACGTCATCGACCTCCTGCTGCGCCTCGGCGTACGCTGCAGCGTTCTGCAGGAGGTAGCAGAGCGTGAAAGACAAAAGGCCCGAAGTCGTCTCGTGTCCCGCGATGAGAAAGATAATCATGTTGTCTACGACACTGTCGTCCTGTCGAGGTCAGTCGATTTGCGGTGACGGAGACCTGTCTCAAGTGACGCCTACACTCATCTTTTCGCCTGTCTGCGGATCAACCCCGGCTAGCATGCCGCTCAACAGATCGTCCTGATCCGTAGGGTTCTCCTTCCGTGTCTGAACGACGTCCAGGCTAGTCTTCCGCAGCAGGTCGATGTTACGCCAGTATCGTCGGTTCTCCAGCACGCAGAGTATCTGCACGAACCAGACCCTTCTTGCGCGGTCGCCACTCGTCTTGAGGAACTCCGTGATTGCCTTCAGGAACGGATGCATGTCCTGGCTGTAGTAAGAGTTGAAACGGTGGTTCATCGTACACAGTGCGAGAGCATCGAACGTCAATCGCGTGAGATCCTCATTCACCTCGATGACAGAGCCAGGCCCATGGCGAGCCCACTTGGTCACGAGCTGCGACGCGACGTCGTGTATCCCGTCGAACATGCTTCGGATCGCAAGCGGGTTGAGCTTTGGGGCCAGGATGCGATGCGCGATGCCCCAGTTCTTCTCCTGCGGGCCGTATGCCGTGCCGAGACCGTCGTGCACGCCGTTGCGGGCTTGCCTGAGCGCGGCCGCTGGGATCTTGGAGAAGCGTCGTTCGTCGCATATCTCGTTCATCAGCGCTTGCGAACCGACCACCAGGCGCTCCTCGCCCCCAAAATGGAACTTCCATAGTTCTCCTGATCTGGTCAGCCATCGCCAGCCCCTTTCTGCCAGAGAAGAGAGAGCACCGACCGTACTCTTCAGTCAAGCCACAGAGCGACAGCGTCGGGTTCTGAGCGTCTATGTCTAACATATTGCCGATCCAGGGGTAAGCGGGAGGGCCTGGGATCTCGGCGAGTCTCATGGTTGTTTGCGGAAGGCGACAAGCAGATTGAAGTAACAGCTATCTTGGGAAGATTCAAGAATGCACACGTGTGTACAGGCTTACTGCTGTGGGCGAAGTGTTGCTCGACTGCAGCTAGGCGGACGAGCGTGCTCTTTGTACTCTGCACGTCCGTTGCGAGTCGGAACGTTGTGCCCCTTTGGGTTCAAATTGTCACGCAAAGGCCTACGTGAGGTCGGCAGCATGCCGTGTGGCGAGGTTCAAGGCCATGGTGGCCCGCACAAGCACATCCAGACATGCCAGAGGGATGGAGTAACGCTGGGGTCTGGCCGAAAAGCACACTCATCAGAACTAAAAGTCACGCTGGGCGGGACCGTTGTACATTAGCGTTGTTGGGTTTCAAAAGCGTATCGGTGGAGCACAGTACGCTTCCAGCTTGATCTGTAGCGCTGCTAAGTGTGCTCATCCTTCGCCAGCGTGGCCGCCAGCACTGCACTCGAACACCTCCTCACAGCAACATGCTTGGCGATGACAGTTGGCAGTTGGCAGAGACTCCTAGTGTTGTTACCTGTCTGCGTTGGCTGAGCACGTTCGCTCGCTGTCTCAAAAATGAACTGTACATACTGAATGTACTGTACGGTAGACAAGGTCCGCACAGAAATTTCGAAGTGGCCCTATCGTACTGTAGTTACAATAGTACTGCGCCTGGGCAGATCAGCAGAACCACGCTGGACATGCCACCAGGTCCTTCGTACATGTGTTTGTGCAAGGGGCAACCTCATCTGGAGGACCTCTGCCGCGCCGGTCACAGTAGTAGACTGCCTAGGGCTTCTTGAGATCACGCTGTCGACGGTCGATTGCAGAAGCCCTTCGCTGTACTGTACAGTACTGTAAGGGGTGCAGGCTGTCGTTGCCAGAGTTGTTGCCGCTCCGCTGCCATGTGCATGCATCGGGTCGCAGAAGGCTGCAGCGTATATAAAAGATGCGAGAGATCCATCAAGACCCGTTGCCTGCCGTCAAGCAACAAGCCACGCGCAACACTCCGATTTACACTTCAGCCGCTGCAGTCTCCACCATGAGCTCCGCAACCTCCATCGACAAACTCAACGCTGTCTTGCCCATCGTAGCGGAAGCCTACTCCGACTTTGCCGAGCCTCCCAAGATCACCATCGAGAACTTTGCTGGCTTCGTCCGTGTGCCCGTAGGCCTGGCGGGCCCGCTCAAGATCCAGGGGTCAGAGAACACCAACGCCGAGTTCATCGCTCCCCTGGCCACGGTCGAGCCAACGCTCGTCAGTCGGTACGCCCGGCTGCAGACGCTGACCCCGCACGTCATCGGCTCCAACGTGCACCTCAAGTTCGACTACTTCTGCGGAGATGCGGCCGGACAGAACATGGTCACCATCGCCACCCAAGTGGCCTGCGACCGCTTCCTAGCGACGGACGCAGCACGCGACCTCGGCGTCGAGGACTTTGTCATCGAGGGCGAGCTGGCTTCGCACAAGAAAGCGTCGTGGGGCAACGTCAAGGGGCAACGTCAAGGAGCCGCGCGGGGTGCAGGTCGTCGCGTGGGGAGAGCTGTCGAACAGCGAGTGCGAAGAGGTGCTCAGATGCAGCACCGAGCGCCTCTACACCGTCTTTATGTGGGCCAAGGAGGGCCAGACGCGCAACGGACAGCTCGGGAGCAACATCAACACCGCCAATATTGTCGCGGCCATGTTCATAGCGTGCGGCCAGGACGCTGGCAGCGTGGCGGAAGCGTCGTGGAGTCACCTGACGGCGGAGCTGGACTGGGCGACGAAGAAGCTCAAGCTGTCGCTGTTCTTTCCCTCTCTGCCCGTTGGCGTGAAAGCGTCGCTGGAGCTGCTGAGGTGCCAGGGTCCAGGTACCAAGCGCCGACTAGCAGGGCTGGTGGCGTGCTTCGCGTTGGCCTTGGACATCAGCACTCTCGCAGCGATAGCGAGCGGACACTTCGCACAGAGCCACGAGAGGCTGGCGAGGGGCAAGGTAGAGGAGTCCTCTAAGCTCTAATTAATTCGTCATGCTAAACGCTGGGCCTTCGGTTTGGTCACGCCTGTGGACATCTTGCAGGTCAGCGCAGGGACCGCACCACATGTAATTAGCACTCGCAAGACTCAACCTTGGGCCCCCATCTATAACAACGCCATGGGAGCGATCGCAGAAGTTGAGGGTGTAATGTCACGAATACGGTTGGCTTATCGACGAGTGTTCGGACCCACTCTTCCAGTCCCCCGTACAAGCCGATGCCAGTGATCACGATGATTTGCGGCATTGCGAACACTCCTAAGACCGAAAGCTGAGTAAACAGGCTATCCTAATACAAGCGCGGAAAACACTGAACGGATTGGACACCGAACAGAGGAGCTGGTAAATTACTTCTGCAATCAGGTACCAGATAGACCATCAACGTGCCTCGGTCTCTTATCCACTATAGGTTGACTCGAAAGAGGTATCCTCGCCAACGACCATCTTGTAGGCAACTCTTGCATACAACTCCGCGGTCTTGGAGTCATTTTTTGCTCCAATCGTCTCGAAGGTGCTCCGTGCTTGCAGGAATACTTCAATGAGGTAATCGACCAGTAGGCCCCACTTGACGATTCTGAAGGGTACCGAAGTAGAGTCTGCGCCAGTGACGATGAATCCGAGCAGAGTAAGGACTTGCTGAAACGACTCCAAGACTTTTAGTACGTTTCCTTCGCTCATATATATGCGCATCAACAGTGCTTGCGGGTCCCATAGCATCAGACGAGGCACTTCGTCCATTGGGCGCGAGTAGGTGTTTTTAAGATTTTCGAGAAGACGCACGACCTTGCCCAGCTTCGCGGTGTGAGGAGGAGCTTGTCCGAATGATCGCTTCAACTCCTTCATCAGCTTTGCCCTCTCTGCGAACACCGCAGCCCCAGTCGCCTTGTCGTTGTCGCAAATCGCACAAGTACAGGTAAACTGCCAATTTCTGAGCTTTTCCTGCATCTTTTTCGGATCACCTTCAGGTATTTGGTACCAGAATGTGATTTCCGTGCCGGGTTCGAGATCTTGGGTAGCCCGTACGATCATCATGTCGCCAATGAACGAACGACGGGCGTTGCTGGTGCAACTGTGGTTGATAAACGAAGCCTGGGTCCAAATGCCGCATGAATGATACGCCGTAGCTTTGTTTGATTTGTCGGTTATGGAATTTCGATGAGTCGTCAGGCTCGATTGTGGGCAACCGAAAACGTTAAAGGACATGATCTGTTCTACAAGGAACCTGTATGCAAGTCCATTATTAGTGCCTGTAACATCTGATGTGATCGTTCCCGAGTGAGCGCTTACGTGTCTACCACTGGTCTCCCGTCGACAGCAGTCGTGCTAGTTGGTTTGTAAGCTCCGGGGTGTAGGGTCGTGAAAGATGGGGCAAGAGATGGATTGCGGTAGATTTTCTGCACGATAAGCTTGATTAGATCGGCCTGACCACCCATGAAACCTTTGCCAGTCTCGGGGTTAATCAGCAGACTCAGTTTAGCGCTGCCAACGCCGGTCTCGGGGACATAAGCATGGCTGAATGCTTTCTCGCAAAGGATCAGATCACCGGCCTTTATAGGCTTGGTCACGAACAATCCGCGGCCTTTTCCTGGGGCTATCTTGACTTGAACAGGCCCAATATAGGTGGCGTGGTCCAATTGTGGCGGCTGAAACTTCTTTGCCTCCCGTTGGAGTAGCTTGAAATCATACTCTCCGCTACTGGCCTCCGAGTATCGAAGTTGAGCACGGTCAGATACAACTGATGCTTGCTTGTTGTTCGGAAAGTGAGCGCAGAGTGTTCTTAGCACCCGGCTGCAGTCTTCAAATCGTTGAAGAAAATAGAGAGCCTCTGCTGCACGAAACAATGCTTTCTCTGTTGGTTCTGCCCCAAAATCAGGGAAACCCGTATCCGAGAGTGCACTGTCAAACTGCTTTGTTTTGAGAAAGGCAAGTGACCTATTGCGTTTGATCACCTCGATTCTGTCCGAAGTTGTTTTCTGAGACAAGGCTCTCGAATATCTGCCAAGAGCGATAAGTATTACAGCATCTGTGTGTGAAAGGATAGGATTACTCTTCGATAGCCTTCCAGTACTTGCCTTCGCCCATAGCAGAATCACCCTTGGATTTGGATATTTCAGCCGATTTCTCAGCTTTCGATATCTGTGGGCACCATCTTTTGGAGAGGATAGGCTCATCCCTGTCGATGTAAAGAACATCAGAGAGATGATCGACGCGTAGGCCATATTCCCCAGAAGCCATGACTTTGAAGTAGGGCTCTTTGATGAGCAGTACATTGCCTTCGTCGACAATATCAGTAACATCGCGGACGTGTTGCTCATCCTGCTGGTACAGCTGCAGCACGGCAACATCACCGTGTTCATCCTCTGTAAGTACATGAATCGCAGTCATGCGATTTGGTGGCGTAATTGCTCGAAGCAAGAGATACCTCCCTCGATGATGTGTTTCAAGCGTGAGCTGTCTGATTGCGATGGGTGTAAGTTGAGCAAGGGGGGTAGTGCATGGGAGATACGCGGGTGGTATGAACGAAGAATGGAGTAAATGTCCTTCCTCGCGCTGCTCCTTCGCCGTAGTGGCCATGAGAGCCATCATGAATTGCATGTACATGAGTTCTCTGGGCTTCCGATCATTAGGACGCTGACCTTGTCGGCTTTTCGCTCTTTGCAGGGCTCGCTTCTGGTTCTCCAGTGCTTCGAAGTAATGGCTGATGTCTCTGTCGACGTCCATCTTGGTGGCAGTAAGATTGGCGTTGACCCGTGTATTGTGTGTATGATGCAGCGCCGTAACTGCAGCTGTTGGGTTTTCTTGTATCTTTTAACGAAGTCGCTCAAGCATTAGTGTCGCCATATCCTTGAATAGTAGTTGTTCTATGAGGGACTGCACCAAAGGCATTGACTGTACAACGCATAACTCCATTACAATACCACACAATTGGATAACACTGACATGCATGAATATCGGTGTCGTGTCAAGTAGTCACTGGTCCGCAAATTGTTTCCCGACTGCATACGCGCCTGATCTATCAGTTGCTTTGCGTCCCATTGATCGCTAAGTGAAGTGAGCCTATCAGGCCTCGAGAAACCAGCCGCTGTGTGCCACGGTTAGAATTGAGCCGTTGCTGGCAGCTTTTGACGAAAGCCCAGCCTGATACCAAGCGGTGGCGCTTGCCTTGTCGGTATGATCGGAATTCTTCGAAAACCTCAACAAAAGTCCCAAAAATCTGGGAAGCTATCTCTGAAGTTGTCGAATAATAATGAATGTCACGTATGGTCCTATTTGCCTCGACGATATGAGGCGACGAATGTGAACGGTCTCTAGGAACTGGATTCCAGCTACCTAGTCAAGATGCTATTTACAATCAAGGTAAGGAGAAGAGGAGGAAGCTGGGTAGCTTTCTAGAGCTACATGGCCAAACTCACTCAGCCCTCAGTCCAGTTTTTCGAGCGCTGATTCGCTCGCTTGCGCGAAGCTGTCCCGTGCGGGCGCCAACGCTCCGCCTCACCAAAACTCTCCGCTACTGCAGCGGGTGTGAGACCTACCGCGTACAATCCAGCACAGACACACTCGATCCAGAGGTCGTCTTGGTTCTCGGACCATGCCATCGTGCTCGCAACGGTATCGGCTTTCTTACAAGACAATGCCTGCCGCACCATATCTTTGTGACAGTACGATAGCACGGACGCAGAGGGGAAATTGCAACCAGCCACTTCTTTTTACGCCGGTGTTTATCATGTTCAAATGCACGCAAAGCTGCAGGGTCGCCTCCACAAGGTACACCAACGAATTGAATCTGCTTTACGCCTTACTATGGATCTTTTCCATTATCTTGCAGACTACCAAACGTGGATATGTATCCCGTGCGGCATGGGCATCAAGCCTCTGCATTATCTAACGCATCTTACAAAGTGGCATGCCAATCATTCAGACGTCAAGGCGTCAATGAAAGCAAAGCTACTGCTTGTTGAAGAGCTCATGCTAAAACATCCAACCGATCCTGATTTGCCAGGATTCCAACTCCCTCGACCAGGACAGCTCGCTCTGCCGCACCTCCCAATACACGAAGGCTGGTCTTGCCTAACGTGCAGCTACACTTGCTTAGCAACACGCACCATAGAAAGACACCAGCAGAACCAGCACGAGGAACACAGACGCCGTCCAGGTCGCCGAACCAAGGTCGAAGCCCTGGTTGAACCCAATTGGAAGAAGGTATCGTGCCAGCGTCTGTTCGTGCAAGGCTGCAAAAGTCAATACTTTGCCGTCGTTTCGCCGGCTGAAGTCAAGGAAGAAGAAGACACAATGCGACGGCAGGCAATGGCCGCGAAGCTACCTGAGGCAGAGTACATACGCGCTCAGATTGAAGAGGCGCTAGAGCAGGGGGAAAAAGAAACAAGAGCGCTTGAAGACACAATCCTGGACAATGCTGCGCCTACCGAGGTCTCACCCTGCTGGAAATGACCCGCTGGCCGAAGTATCTCCACGGCCATTCCTTCATCGAAGTCGCCCGTCTCGCAAATCCCGCCAACCCAGCATCAGAGCCTATCCCAGGGCCTCAAGTCGACCAAGCTCTTGGTTGCGTTAGGGGTATGTTTTAGTTAGGGACGAGATATACCGGACACTGCGTATTGTTCAGCATAGCGGCTTGGTTGAGTAGCGTTCGCAAGTCGGTCGCGTTAGATTCCTGCAAGCTAACAGCTCCAAAATTTGTATATGTTGATCAGCGCGCTGAGTTGCATGTTGACACCAATTTGCAACCGCGCAGCTGATAGGGTTGATGGTGTTAGGGTTTCGTGTTCAGAGGTTGGGGTTAGGTTTGTGACGTCGCAATACCCCAGACCCCAGGGTTCGGAGTCGTTCCGAGATAGCGAGCAGCGACCGCCAACGCCAGATACGCGATTAGCTGCATCACGTATACAGGTAGGAAGACGCGTCCACAACACAATAAATAACGTAGAGTCCGTAGTACCTGGCAGTCCATTCCAAAGAGTCATTTCACGTCATATCGTAAGCTTGAAGTGCCATTATAACCGTTGTACCATCATGGCAGAGAGCAACGTCGCAGGCGAGCATTTTGAGCATTTGGTCGAGTACGCGTTGGCAGTGTGCAAAGAGTGCCGACACGGCGTTTTGCCCAGCCAGATCAAGAGCCATGTGCAGCGTGTCCATCCCGCTAAGCGGAAGCAAGCCAAGGCCATAGCAGAAGAAGTTGGCAGTTGGGCCGGTTTGATCCAGTATGCCGGCGAGCTGGAGGTGCCCAGCGAGGTGATCGAGCCCATCCAGCAGTTGCCAGTGTACCAGGATGGATTGATATGTCGATTGGTCCCCGACCGTTGCCGCCAGCTATTCCGGAGCGAAGGCGTGATGAAGAAGCATTGGCGAGTCGCCCACGAGTGGTCGCCAGCAGGGAAGGGTGGACACCCAACCCGGGTTGAGCAGAAGAAAATACGAGACCGCATGAACCAGTATTGCAAGAAAGTGCATTGCCAGCGGTTGTTGGTCCAGGGCCAGGGTTCGCAGTATTTCGAGGTCCACCAGCCGGGCGACGATGGCCCAGAGGCGGTACCCATTGATGGCGACGCAGCGTGGGCGCAGGTGGGCGAGCAGATGGCCAAGGCGTGGGCCAACGTCGAGATGCGGAAGCAAAACACCATCCAGGAGGGAGAGAGAGACGAGGTGAACCCGTGGTTGGAGCGGACGCAGTGGTTGCCGTATTTGGTGGGCATGGAGCGGCCCGAGTTGTTGGCGTGCATCAACGAACCCGTGGCAGAGCCCGATCCCAGGCAGGAGCAGCAGGCCGAGCCCGTAGAGGCAGCGATTTGGGCGGCGATGGAGGGATTGGCGCGGTTCAGTCAAGCGTCCGTCATCCACCGGATCGGTGTGTTCGTGCGATTAGAGGCGATCCGCACAGAGAAGCACCAGACACGGTTCCAGCCGTTGCAGCCGTACATGGACGAGAAGTCGATTGGCGACCACACGCGGCCGTGGCAGCAGATATTGATGTTTTTCGCACGGACGCAACGGGAGCACGCGTGGAAGAGTCCAGAGTATCGTTTCAGCCGCCGGCAGCGAGAGGCATGGGAGGCGTTGGTCGAGGCGGCGGAGAGAAGCGTCGAGGGAGAGGAGGGCGGAGAGGAAGAAGAAGAAGATGAAGAGGAGGAGAAAGAGATGGAGGTTGAAGACGGAGAGGACGAGGCCATGGCAGACGTCGACGAAGCCATCGACGAGATGGAGACAGACACAGCCGAGCCCAGCACCAACGCCATCAGTGAGCCAGAGAGGTTGTCGAGCATCCAGCGGGCGTGTTTGGAGTTTTGCATCGCGTTGATGAGCCAGAAGATCACCCGCAGGGAGTACGACAGCCCGTTGGTGTGCGCGTTGGCCGTGTTGGGCGTGAAGGAGGACGGTTGGAAGGGCGCCGAGCAGTATCCGCCCGTTTTGTCGGCCGTCATCAAGGTGGCGCGGTTCATGGTCGTGCAGCAGGCGTTGGAGATGTCAGGCCCGTTGGACGACGACGGGTTCGACAGCGACAGCGCGTACGAGAGCGACGACAGCAGCAACCCGCCCCGACGCCGGCGCAAAGGATGTTTACAGTTCGTGCAGGAGATGATGGACCGGTTCATGGTGCGCGGCAGCCACAGCCCGATGCAGTGGATGTTGGATTTGCGGACGTACGGGTTGAAGATCCATTACAACACCACGTCACGCGGCCACGTCGAGTGGGTTGGCCGGGACGAGTTGTTGTACAAGAGTTTGCCGTTCAGCATGGCACAGTTCCGCGGCATGGTGCATGGATTGGCGACAGAGAGTCGGCGGTTGTTGATGGACGAGTTGTTGTTTGGCAACAGCAGGGCCGCCGAGCCCATCCCCAGTGTGCCGTGGGACGGTTTGCGCGACAACCCGACCGACGAGCGGCCCGGGTGGAATTTTTTGAAGGACCACCGCACCCGCATGCCCGTCGATGGAGAGAGGTGGTTGTTCCAGCGGGTCGGGCAGGACGCCGCCATCAGGGACCGATTCACAAAGCGGGGGACCCGTTCAGGCATCAACACGCAGGAGGTGGAGCGGTACATGGATCGAGTGGTGGCGTTCCGGGAGAAGTTGATTGTGTTGATGCACATGGCGGGCGGACAGCCAGCGAGAGGCCCAGAGATGATGAGCATCCGGCACAGCAACACGGTCAAGGGCGGGCACCGCAACATATTCATCGAGGACGGCATGGTCGTGTTCGTCACGCGGTACCACAAGGGATACAGCGTGAGCGGCGACGTCAAGATCATCCACCGGTATTTGCCGCGTGAGGTGGGCGAGTTGTTGGTGTATTACATGTGGTTGGTGTTACCGTTCCAGCAGCGGTTGGAGGCGATGGTGTGGGAGAAGGAGGTGATATCGTCGCACATGTGGCCGGCAGATCCGAGCGGCCGCAAGTGGACGAGCGACCGGTTCCGAGAGGCGTTGAAGCGCGAGAGCAGGATCGGATTAGGGTTGAAATTGACGATCCCAGGGTATCGCGAGATGGCCATTGGCATCAGTCGGCGGTTTTTGCGCGGGTCCACCGCGTTTCGAGCAGACGAGGGAGACGGGAACGAGGAGTGGAACGAGGAGAACACGTGGTCAGCCATTGCGGACATGCAGGCAGGGCACACAGTGCACATCGCGGGGATGATATACGCACGAGGCATCATGGAACAGGCAGGGGCCGTAGCAGACAAGAGGCAGCCGTTCCGTATGTCGAGCACGGATTGGCACCGGTTTTTGGGGTTCCAAGCAGGCGTAGACGACGACGACGGGTGCAAGAAGCGCAAACGGGCCCCATTCGAGAGCGAGGCAGACGAGGCAAGGATCGATCGGTGGGGCCGGTTGAGAAAGATGGACACGACCGCACAGCTGCAGCGGATGATGGGCAAGGCGGCCGAGTTTCGCGGCGTGCAGCAAGAGGCCATCGACGCCATCGTTGCCGGCAAGAGTCACGTAGTGGCCGTGATGGCGACCGGGGCAGGCAAGAGCATGTTGTTCATGTTACCAGCATGGGCCGAGCAGGGCGGTACGACGGTGGTCGTGGTGCCGTTGATGGCGTTGCGAGGAGACATGATGCGGCGATGCAGGAAGTTGGGGATATCGTGCGCCGAGTGGGACAGCCGACGCCCGCCAGATGCAGCCGCAGTCGTGTTGGTGACGCCCGAATCAGCGGTTGGGGAAGAGTTCGCGACGTTTTTGAACCGGTTGCGAGCAACGCGGCAGTTAGACCGGATCGTGATGGACGAGTGCCACATGGTGTTGAACCGCCGGTATGATTTCCGCAAAGAGATGCAGAAGTTAGGCAAGTTGGCAGCCGCCGAGACGCAGATGGTGATGTTGACAGCAACATTGCCGCCGAGCGAGGAGGACGAGTTGTTCCGACGGATGTACGTCGAGCGAGATCAGGTCGATTTGTTCCGAGCCGAAACCGCAAGGACGAACGTGGCGTACCGCGTGATCAGGGTGGGCAAGGCGGCGAAGAAGAAGGAAGTGGTAGAGATGGTGTTGGGCATGGTGCAGCAGAAGTTGCGCAAGCACAAGACGGGCAAGGTCGTGGTGTACGGCAATTCGGTGCCGAAGGTCAAGGAGTTGGCGAAGAAGTTAGGTTGTCACGCATACCATCACAAGGCCGTAGGCAAAGCAAGCATGTTGGAAGAATTTGCCGCGGGCAAGAAGCGTATGATGGTAGCAACAAGCGCGTTAGGGATGGGCGTCGACATAGCGGACATGCGGTGCATTATACACATGGATTGGCCGTTCACCGTGTTGGATTACGCACAGGAAAGCGGGCGTGCAGGACGAGACGGGTTGCGCAGCGAGGCGGTCATGATGGTGCAGGAAGGAGAGCAGCGGGCAGCCGAGGACAAGCAGGCGGAGGTGGAACAGCAGTTGGTGCGAGCGTAGGTGGAAGGCATAGACGAGACAGCAAGGTGCAGGCGGGTGGTGTTGGACGGATATTTGGACAGGCGAGAGAAGGAGCGGGTGGTGTGCGAAGAGGGAGAGGAGAAGTGCGAGGTGTGCAGAGGAGCAGACGGCGAGGAAGAAGACGCGGAAGAGATGGTGGACGAAGAGAGCGAGGAGGACGAGGGAGGCAGCAGCAACGCAGAGGGTACGGACACGGTTGAGGCAGAGCTCGAGGAGGCACAGCGGGTGTTTGAGCAGCAGCAGCAAGCACGACGCGGCCCGCGACAGACGTTGATACAGCAGCGGCAGCAAGAGTTTGCCGACGTGGAGTGGTTGCGCAGGCAGTTGGCGTGGTGGACGAAGCGGTGTGGGATATGCGAGGTAGCGGGCGACGGACAGAGCGAGCACGACGTGCGGCGGTGTTGGAGGCCGGAGAGCCGGCAGGCAAAGGAGATGATCAAGGCGGTGGAGGAGAAGATGCGGTTCGAGGCGTATTCGGGTTGTTTTTGGTGTGGGGTACCGCAGGAGGTGTGCAATCGATGGGAAGACAACGGACGCGGACGGTATCAGAGGGCAGACGGAAGGGATTGTCGATACCGAGGGGTGTTAGTAGGAGGGTTGTTAGGGTTGGTGTACGGGGGCGAGGAGGGAGTAGTAGAGCAATGGGCTGCGCGGTTGATAGAGCAGGGTGTGGATGCGAGCTCGATAGAAGGATTGATTAAGCATTTAGGGCGCAAACAGGCGTTGGAGTGTGTTGAAAGCAACAGGTTGGTAGGGGAGTTTTGTTGGATTAGGCGGTTCATGGCAGAGTAGAAGTAGTAGGGGTAGTGGTAGCCAATGAAAGAGTATTTCGTTCACAATTTATAGAAGCAGTGCAGCCGAGTTGGGTTCAGGCCAGGCCGCAGGTCGAGGGTAGTGGAGTTGGGTTCAGGGCGGGACGGAAGTTGCGGTCGGGCCCGGACGCAAGTCAGGATAGGGTTAGGGTTCGCCGTATTTGGGTTGAGCAGAGAACAGCATGTAGAAGGACACAGAAGCCGACAAGAAGGCCCACAAGCCAAATCGTTCCCCAAGTGGTTCCCCAAGTGGTTCCCCAAGTAGTTCCGCAAGTGGTTCCACAATTCGTGCGCCAAGCAATGCGCCACCCCAAGTAGTCCAGAAGTGGTCCCCCACCCCAGGCGGTCCGAAAGTAGACCCAAGCCCAAGTGGCCCGAAAGTGGTCCCGCGCGCAAACCAAGGGAATCCATATCAGTAACCCGAAATCAGTAAGAGTTGATTATTTAAGAAGAGCCCACAACGAAGAAAGAGCCCATGACCCAGGGAAAGCACGCAAAACCAAGTAAGTCGCCGACCGAAAGCGGCCGTTTGTATTAAGGAGAAAGCACAGGATGGAGACAAGGAAAAGTTGGGAGAAGTAGAATGAAGAGATGAAGAGGCATTCGAACAGGTCAGCAAGGGGTTTAAGGAGATAGAGCAGAATAGGGACGACATGTAAAAAGGTGTTTTGGGCGTGTACATAGTATTGTTACAAGATAGAACAGTAGTTAGAGGAAGTTTAGCAAATCCGATTGTGGTGCCGCAGCTGCAAAAGGCATTCCCGACCCGTAGATGCCGTAGTGCGTAAGAGAAGGGTGGGCGGTAGGCCCGTCAGATGTCACACAAGAGCGAAGAGGCAGGTGCAGAGTTGGGTGGAGAAGAGCGGCAACCCGTAGCAGAGGGTAGGACGCAGGTACAAGGCGCCGCAAGCCGAGGAGGTTCACGGTCAGCAGCAGACAGCAGGGACGACGTCATCAAGCCGTCAGAGAGAGCAAAAAGAGAAGTAGAAAGTAGAAAGTAAGCGAAGGGCGCGCAAGGTATTACAGGGTGAAGTTGAGTTCAGAGCCGGACGCAAGTTAGGATTAGGGTTATCCATATTTGAGAAACGTAGACAACAGGACAGAAGCAAACGCGGAGGCCGTAATCCGGATGCCGTTAGCCGTTAGCCGTTATCCGTTACGGCAATCGGTAACGAAAAATTGATTTGGCAGTCCGCAACCGCAACCGGTTGAATTTAAGGAAAGATGGAAAGATCAAAAGATCAAAAGATCAAAAGACCAAAAGATCAAAAGACCAAAAGATCCAAAGATCAAAAGATCAAAAGATCAAAAGATCAAAAGATGAAAAGATCAAAAGATCAAGAAAAGTCAAGTTTAAGAAGTTTAAGAAGAGAGAAAGATAAGCAGAAGAAAGACAAGCAGAGTAAAGAGAATAAAGAAGAGAGTTAACGTTAAGAGAGCAACAAAAGCAAGTAAGTAAGAGAACAAAAAGTTAAAAAAAGACCATTACAGGTGCAAAGAAAAGAAAGAAAAGGCGAGTAAAGAAAGCAGAAAGAATAAAAGAAAAGGTAAGTAGTTTAGTAGTTTAGTAGTTTAACAAAATTGTTAAAAAGAAGAAAGAAGAAGTAGAAGACAAAGTGGATAGAGGATAAAGAAAGTAGTAGAGAAGAAAGAAGAAGTAGAAACAGAGTGTATAGAATTTAAAGAAAGTATTAGAGAAGAGTTAGCAAGTAGGTGTTAAGAAAAAAGATTTTAAAAAAGAACAGAGATGAAGTTCAAAGAGACAGATAAAGAGAAATAAGAAAAGAAATAGAAGTACACAGGTAAAAAGAAGAAATAAGCAGGTTAGTAGTTATAAAGAAAATGAAGAGAAGACAGAAAAGTTAAAGGGTTAAAATAGAAGAGTTAAAATAGTAATTCATGAAGAGAAGAGAAAGTAAAAAGAAAGTAAAAAGAGATGTTAGATTATTTAAAAAGCGTTAACAGAAGCAAGTAGAGGGGCAAAAGGTAAAGAAGATAAGAGGGGAAAAAAAGAAGATAGAAAGAAAGAAGAAGATGGAAATAGAAAAGAGAATATATAAAGATAGTTAGGGTAATAATAATAGAAGAGAGTAGAGGTTAGAGGTGTTAACGCAAATGTTATCGGTATAAGAGAAGAAGAATAAAGAGATAAAAAAGGCAAGTAAAGAAGTTGATTACAAGAAAAAGTTAAGTATTTTGTTAGTTTGTTAGTTATAAGTAGGGGATGTGGGTGGGAGCCCGTCCGAGGGTTAGGGTTAGGGTTAGGGTTAGG